>CM042009.1:35710544-36110544 GCA_023525715.1 Cichorium intybus
TTTCTGTTATGTAATTGCTTCGTTGTACTTTTGTCTAGCTTCTTGCTAGCTGCGTTTTTTTTATATATTGGTTGCTGTTCTAAAAAAAAAAAAATAGCTGGTAAACTAATTGGTGGAAAATAATGTTTGACAAAAAATAGTTGATAAGCTAGCTGATGAATATAAAATGATATAAAAGAGCATATAGAAAAATGATTGAACGTTATAAAACAAATACGTAATACATTACATTAATTTACGGTAAATATCCAAGAACGGTTATTCGATTATTTATATTTAAGTAAAATTCTTTGCATCCAAGATCATATACATAATATTATCACGAAATTATCATATTTCGTGACGCGACTTTCGAATATTATCACAACTAAATGTTCAACGACTTTTGTGCAAAAAATGGCCTTTTAGCAAATGGCTTAAATGTCATTGCTTGTTTTCAATTAGCCCCTACGTTGAAAGACTAGTTGGTTGAGATGCAGAATCAGATATTCATATGTCCAAAATATCTCTAGTATTCCGCGATTGACCTCTCACATAAGCTTTGAGGCAGGTTGATGTGTGTCGCTCAGATGATGCAGTTTATCTTTTTTTTTTTTTTAATAAGATTACAACATGGTATATATGGAAGTATAAATTACGTAATAATTTATTAGAAACAAATCAATAAATATGTTAAAAGTACAATCTCTCAAATGTGATATCTTGAGTTATTGCGGAAGCCCCGTGATAATAGTCTAGTTGGTTGAAGCGCGAAATTCTATACATGAGGTCCAGAGTTCAAACATTGGCACGCCCAAATACTGTTAGTGTTTCATATGTGACCTCCCACGTGGATTTTGGAGTGAGTTGACGTGGGTCGTTCAAATGGTGCGGTGCGATGCGGTTTACCATTTATTTGAGTTATTGTGGAAAACTTAATGATATAGACATGACAACCAATCGATCTAAAGATATATTTGGAAAAAATTTTAAAAAAAATTATAAACTTGTTGACGTTACTTTAAGTAGTTTAAAAAAATAATAACTTACAACTTATAAGCTAATTGTAGCGTTCAACTACAAATTATTGATTGCCTGTTGTACATTCTTTTTAGCTTATGGAGGTATACTTTACGCAGGCAGTCATTAGTAATATACATTACTTTTGAGTTATATCTTAAATTATAGATTGCATATTTTTTTCATATAAAAAAAAATCAATTTAAAGAGACAAAATATACTAAAAAGGGCTATATTGGGTAGGTGAAAACCAAACAGGGCATTAATGCGTAACCATTGTGACGGGTGCATAAAATCATGTGTGAGTACATACCAGCTCCAGAGTAAGCCGATGGAACTTTAATGCCAAAACTGTACAACATTTTACCAAAAACAGTAAAAAAAAAAAGTTACCAAACAATTCAACATCGTGACAAATATTGTACCAAAAAAACATAAAATGGCCGATCTAAAACAGTTTGCTATCGCTTCGATAAAGATTTAGAACCGTCTCGTGCCTAAGCCTAACCTTGAACAGAATATAAACTTGGAGTTTTCTAATTTAAATTGTCCAAATATAAAACTATTGTTGTTTCATATGGAAAGGATAAAATTAAAAAAAAAAAAAAACTGATATCATACCAGATTACACTAAAATAGAAAACGAGCTTTTTGAATATCTACAGAATCGAGTAACGGACCACATATAGCTGATCCAGGTTTATTTCTTTTGGTTTTTACGCCCATGTAGATTTTGCGCATTTCTAGTATAGTTGTCAACTCGTAACTCGACTCGTGACTCGAAATATAAATTTTTTGCCTCGTGACTCGACTCGTAACTCGACTCGTAAGAGTCATAATATATATATATATATATATATATATATATATATATATATATATATATATATATATATATATATATATATATATATATATATATATATATATATATATATATATATATATATATATATATATATACACTAGATGTTAATAGCATTGTTAGATTTCATTAATAGAAACTTCAAAGTTACGTGTATATCATATACATAGAGATTTCTTTTTCTATTTGATTTTAAATTTATTATTGTTATTGAAATTTTATTGTTTATAATATTATAGTAATGCTTTTTTCTTTCCCCATATATGTCAGATTCTTTAGTCCTTTTGATCTGTCTTTTCTCCCATTCCAATCTATTTTGTTTTTCATCGTTCTTTAAAACCTTTGAACCTTACCTCTAGCACAAGCCGGTCAATACCCTCATTTACTATCATGTTCTCTTTCTCCCTCTCTTTTGCTACCCATAGTGAGATTTCAACTTTTTACATTTCTTAGCCGGGCAGCAAGCATTTTATCAGATGGCACTTAAGGCTTACGCTACTACTAACTCTGCAGCCATTTCCTTGACCAATATCCACAAAAGGAGGGTTATTAACCGGTGGATTGGTCTATTAACCGGTGGACCGGCTTATTTCGTGTTAGAGCATGCAAATATCCATCGGTCACATGACCCGTCCGAGTTACGAGTCGAATCGACTCGTACCGAGTCACCCCATGACTCGCAAAAATTGACCGAGTCAGTCACGAAAGCGAGTCAAGCCTACGAGTCGACTCTTTTTTGGTTTTATTTGACTCGACTCGTACGAGTCGACTCGTGACTCGTACGAGTTTAACAACTATGATTCCTACATGAAATAATAAACATTGGCAAATTGTTTATGATCCGGGTAAATGTATAATGAAAGAGATTACTGAGGCTAGAAGTTACAATAATCAATTTATGAAGTTTGCTATGATCATTTGTGATAATTTGGGTTTTGGAACGAAAACAAATCATATAAATAGGCCAATTTTGGATTGCACCTCATCCATTTTGAAATAAACAGTGGACAAACATGTCTTTATTCCATGATCCTATCTTTTCTAGTTTTTTAATTTAGACCTAAAATTTTATTTATTTTCAAAAAACACCTAAATTTTAGAGAAACTTTTTAGTACAACTCATTTACATGGTTTTGCAGGTCATCTATACTCTTTTTTTCTTTCGAAAAGACCCTAAATTTCTTTCATTTTTTTTCCGAAAAATACGCCACATTTTCTTTTCTAGAAAAAACCTTACATTTTGACAAACTTTTTCTTGTGGAACCTAAATTTTTCTTTTCCGGAAAAACATCAAATTTGTGTTGATGACTTAAAATACTTATGATGCTTTGTATGTGGATTTGTATATGATGGATTTGCGTCCACATACATATCAACCTAATTCATTGATAGGGGCAGATCTGTTATATAGTCCGGGGTAGCACATGCTACCCCTCAAATCGTCCCGTCAAACATATATATCTAATATAAATCCATTAGTAATTCGTCGGTAATTCATCACTAATTCGTTGGTAATTTGTCAGTAATTATTTTAGTAGTGGATTTGCCACAGAACAATGTCTATAAACATTGTTAAAGTGTCGATGCAATTGCGTATCTGTTAATGTACAACCTTGAAATTTTTTTTCTGGTTCCGCCCTGGTCATCGACCCATTTTTTTAGTAATGAGGTTGTATACATGGCTCCCGTTACTAAGAAAATATGTTGATGACTTACGATGCTTGGTATGTAGATTTGTATATGATGGATTTGCATCCACATACCAACATCGTAAGTTATCGACCCATTTTCATAGTAACGAGATTGTATGCATGACTTCTATTAGGGGAGTGGGTCGGTCCCACATGTGTGTATGTGTAATATTGGTTAAGTGGTGTATATAACTTAATTTTCGAAACCTATGCATATCGCAAATCCATCCAAATCTTATCTATAACCTAAGCTACCGACCCATTCCCCCAACGGAAGTCATGAATACAACCTCATTACTAAGAAAACGGGTCGATGACTTAGGATGCTTGATATGCGGACGCAAATCCATCATGTACAAATCCACATACCAAGCATCCTAAGTCATCGACCCATCAAGAACCCAATAACCAACACATGTTTGATGTTTTTCTGGAAAAGAAAATTTTTGTCAAATGTAAAGTTTTTTCTAAAAAAGAAAATTTAAGGTCTTATATATATATATATATATATATATATATATATATATATATATATATATATATATATATATATATATATATATATATATATATATATATATATATATATATATATATATATATATATATATATATATATATATATATATATATATATATATATATATATATAACCGACAAATATTACACATGTCTTAAACCACCTAATCCTAATCCACTAGTGAGATTTGAATCCAAGACCTCAAGAAGGCTGGACATACACCTTTGCTGGTGGACCATAAAGTTTTTGGTGCAAAAAAGAAAAAAAAAGTATATATATAACCTGCAAAACCGGGTAAAGGGGCTGGATTAAAAAGTTTCTACAATATTTAGGTATTTAAAAAAAATATATTTTAAGTCTAAACATATAAAACTGGAAAATATAAGATCTTTTATGAAATAAACTCTATAAACATAGTTGAAAATGTAAGTGATGGTTGTAATCGTAAAAATTATTTTAAACAAGGTGTTATTATATATAAAGTTTAAATTATATTATTAGAACAAGAATTTTTTTTAATAATATGGCTTTTTGACTAACCCGATATAAGATTAACTAACATCGTTAATCAAAAACATTATTTTTCATTACTCTTAAATAAAATAATCACTTAAAAAAGTAAATACCGACAGACAATGAGAAAAACATTTCATTTTTATAATTTTGTCATCAAGTCCAATAGTTGTGCTGCTTTGCCCCCTTCACGTAAAAAGTCATTGTTCTTAGGAAAATCCCATTGTCTCATAAATGACAACATTGGACTACATATCATGATAAAAAAAATATGATGTTATATATTTTAGTATTTTACAAAAACAAGTAAGTAAAGTAATTTTCAAAAACTATGTATAAATGGTATAGCGGTGATTTTCAAGCAATGAAAATAACGTACTACAAAATGATACAACTTCGAAGAAAAAAGAAAGAAAGAGGGTACACTGTACCAATCGGAAAATGCAGAGGACCTTGTCGTTCGATATAGTTAAACTAGAATATGATATTTCTGTCAAATTTATAAAACAGTTAATATACGCAATTGATGTTATTAGAGCAAACCAAATGTAATATAAATACATTTTTAGTCAAATTGTATTTTAGAGAACGTATTCTCAAAACCAACGTGTAATATCCTAATATAAGTTTATAATCAAATAAATAATTCAATCACTGACATTTAACCTGCATAAACATTGATGGGTATTCAAATAAAAGGGAAACCTTGCTATCATGAGATGTCAAACAATATCAATGCTTTCTTGCCAACAAACCAAGCAATCTCTAATTTTATATTTGATAATCTCAACTCTTATTTCATTTTAGATTTATATTATAAATTCTTAAAGATTAACTTCAAAAAGATATTCTTAAACTATAAACTGGCATGAATTTAATTTTTATGTACTATTTATCCATAGTATTATTTTGGTATGTGTTTGGAATCAATGAGTGGATTATTGTACCAACCTGGTGGTCCTATTTGGAGTCTACCTTGTGTTTCTTTCCCAACAAGGACCCCCCCCCCCCCCTCTTCCACCTCGACCCCCAACAAAATGAAGCAGGTTTCTAATGGTTGTTTGTTTCCCCGTTTTTTGAAACAGGTCAGTATGGTAAATAAAGATGATTTTGGGTCAAATTTACCAGTACAAAAGTCAAAGGGTGTGTTTTTTCAAATGGTAAAAAAAAAAAAAAAAAAGAGGGAACGTATTTTGTTTTCTATCCGTAATAACACTGCATGCATATTATCCAACATGATACTTGTAACTTTTACCAATGGTAACAATATATAACTTGAAACTTACAAAAAAGAAGAAGTTATTTTTATAGGAACAATTATAATACATTTACATTGTGTATACATAAAAACAATGTACTTATAATTTATAGCAAGTTTCATGATATACATTGTTAATCATTGAAGAAACGTAGGTATAAAAATACAATGTTCATATTGGTTGCGAGAGCAAAATATGTTATTATTATTTCCGGCACCACCTCGTCCTCTTGGCTCACACTAACAATAAGTATTGTAACTTTATTGTAAAAGATATAAGATACGAATATTAAAATTCTCTATTAAAAATTCAGTTTTAAACTCATAAGTTTAATGCTTAATTTAATTTATCGTTTACTTTATTAGATTGTAAAAAAAAAAAAAGCTTATTCAATAAATTATTACACAAATGGCGATTGGCGAAGTGTTTGCATATAAGCATCTACTAGTCCACTTTCTCCTATACAAATAGACTACCTCCAAATAGGCATCTAATTGTACTTTTTCTCTTCAATTAACAAAAAGAGCAAAAGATATACGGAATGACTTTTTTTCTTCTATATATTTAATGTTGATGCGTATACGGTTTCTTTCAGAAAACAAAAAGTTTACAACAACAAAAATGGGTGCATGACATGTCTAACCTTTTATAAGACATGTTACTCCATCTCTTTCTCTGGTCCAAAATAAATGGTACAAAAAGCTGAAACAAATACAAGAATACATCCCACAAGTCTCCCAAATGACATGACCACTCGCAATGATCCCATACCCCATAACTCAAATAAAGCCACCTGAAAAAAAAAATAAAAAAAATAAAAATATTTCGATATCATCATGACATTTTTCGGTTTCCAGGAAGCTCTCTTTGTGAAAAAGATAGATGCATTTGTGCAATACTAAAAAGGGCTACCATATGCACCCTTATCCATCAAGAATATGTTCTTTATGTTTTCTCAAAAGGAAAAAAATAAAAGACCAAAACTTTTGGGACCATTTCCCATCAGGCAACTACATACTTCTTCTAAATTGTACTTTAGATTAAAAATTTGAAAGCCATTTTTAACATGGATAATTAGAGGTAAGATGAAACATGTTTCTTGTAAAGAAGCATAAGAGCAAAGTTACCTCAATGTACTGAATATTTGCAACTTTGCTTGTTTTCTCAAGTTGAAGCGCGCGTGAAAGAAATAACTGCGGTAAAATAATTGTTTTTTTAATTGAAATTTAATTAGCACTAGAGAATTTTTGGAGTCTGATGTATTATTATATTATTTGAATTTTGAGCATATTTACCTCGGCAAAAAAGGCCAATATGCTGAGAACAATCATAAGAATGGAAGAATATAAACTAGGAATCACAAACTCCTGCAACAAAATATTATAATATAAACGACAAATATAATGATTTTGCTGAACACATGACAGCACATACAATAAATTTAAGTATAATTTACATTTTTGGTCCTTGAGTATTAATTGCTGATTTTTGCAATTTTGTTGCCAAAAGGCTTTCTCTTGCAATTTTGATCCTTATATGAGGTTTTTGTAACATTTTTTGAGCCAAATTCGTACGAGCCTCAAATAGGACTGAAATTGCAAAAGGGAACTTTTAGGGACCAAAACTGTACAAATCAGCTATAATCAGGGACCAAAAATATAATTTACTGCATATTTTATTTTTGACTGAATCATAGTCTTACTTGGGAGGTAATCATGCATATTGCTGCAACAGGACTAGAGAGAAGGCCAAATGCAAATATAGTACCCCTGAAACACAAACCAAAATATATTTTATAAATAATAATGATTTAATTTGAATAAAATGAAAAGTCATACTTACACAGGTTGGTCAGAGGCCTTTGATGCAGCCCTAATAAGGCAGTAACTTATTCCACCAGCCAATGATGACAACAAACCAATCAAAACTGCAAAAACATGGCCTAATCCATGGACACCTGATACTCCTGCACAACAAAAGGAACAATATATTATAATTTCATAATTGCATTATTCACCCCCTAAAAAGTATTTGGGTGCTGACGTGGCAATTCCTTCTTATGTGGCTGTTGATTGTTAAATGGATTTACCAACTCACTTCTGTACCTTGTATGCCGATAGGCGCTCCGAGTATAAACAGCACACCAAAAAAACTGAAACCAATACCTGAAAACAAAAAATCAATCGTGAAAAAAATTAATTGCAGTTGGTTAATTAGCGTGTATGAATAAAAAAAACTCTTTACTTGTAAGATGTATGTTAGAATTATGTTTATAAAACTGGTTAAGAATGATATTTAAGAAAGACTGCATGTAAAAAAATTCAACAAAAACAACCCTAGATCTTGATATTCATAATTGTTATTTTGGGGGTTTGTTATACTATGTTCTTGAATTAAATGAATATGGACAGATTGAGTACCAATATTGTTAGTGTATGTAATACTATCTAGCAATTTTTATGAGATAATACTCATATTTTGATGATGGTAAGACGTCAATACATGATTATGTAATGATATTGGTTATTTAACGATTATTGTTCGTTAATAAAGTAATATTACACAATAAAATGTAGGAATCTTACATACATAAAAGTATGTTGATATTTATGAAAGTAGGTTGCTTTACTGAAGGTATAACACCCAAACTGTAACAGGTATTTAGCAAAAACATAATTGGGTAATATTTAGAATTCAAAATGCAATGTTTAAACTTGAAGATAATGACAAACTTGAAAGTATATTACCTAAATAGGTAATAAGTTTGGAATATTGCTAAATTGGATATAAGTTGTATCTAGTGAATAAATATAATTGCTATTTTACCTGCTAGTTCTGCTAATTTCAAATTCTCATGCAAAATGAATCTTGCTGCGATTGAGGCCATGATTGGAGTTGTGAAGCTTAATATCATAGCTTGAGACATAGGTAATCTCTGAATACTACAAGAGGGCAATTTGGTAATATGAGCAACTATTCACAAAGTATGGTTACACAAGGTCATAATAGTGACTAAATTACTATTGCAGGAAAAAGACTTACCAGTAAATGAAAGCTAACAAAGATATACATCCAGTAAGAGCCCTTGAAACTAAAAGATTTCTGACATTTGCAGGTCCAAATATTGGTTCTCCACTTCTTCTTAACCACATATATGATAATATGGAGATAATTACACATCTTGTAAATGCTATCTCAAAAAGAGGAATTGCTTGAGCTGTCATTACAAAAAAAGGCGGATCAAGTGGTGACCGAACTAGCAGCAACCCAAAATGCAAAGAGTCCAAGCAGTAACATGTTACAAATCCATGGTAAACACAGCAAGTATACAGTTTAAGCTTAGACGTTTGTCAATTTGTCATGTGGAGCTTGAAATTACTAACCAGAGCCAATATCCAGAAGAATTTCCATGAGAAAGTAGATAGAAGACGATAAGACCATGCTTAGCATACCAGAATACCTAGATCCACCCCATACCCATATTACAAACTGCGTAAATGGTGAGGTTTCCGTTTCAATTAATCTTGCAATTTGGTCCTGCAATGGCCAAAAAGTGAGCTCTAATCATACAGTGGACATACAAGCTACAAACATGAGTAACAAACTATCAATTATGCATAAACTAGGGTTTTATTATCTTTCATTTGAGGCGTGGATATCTAAAATACCTTGTTTGTTTTTCGCCTAGGGTACGAGACGGTAAATATACTGAGTTTGGGCTTGTCTGATTGCGTCAAGAGAGGGGTTATCTGGTCCTCCGAAGCTGAATCGGAAACTTCGGTCGCCGCCACTAATTCCACCACATGAGACCGCTCTGGTTCTTCTGCACGCACTCCTCCGCCCCCGCCATCAACACCCGTGGAATCCATATACTTTACATGCGACAGAAGCCCAAACTCTTCTCAAAATTGATGGAACTAGGTCAATACACAACCATAAGCTGAAAGAGTCTCCAGATAAAATCGATAAGACCAAAAGAGGTCGTCCTAGGGCGCAGCGAGAGTAGAAAATACGACGATTTGCTCCGATTGGTTGATTGGGTGGAAACTGACAGTGACATGCCAACGGTCAACCGAGCTGCCATGTCTATGTGAATCCCATCATCCTTGTTGGCGGATCCTGATAGGTGTCACTGACGCACATTTATTGTGCGTAAAAAATTGGTTGGTGCTTGTTTTTTTAAACTAAAATATCTATATCCTTTTTTATCTGATTTTTTTTCAGAGCCGGGATAGGTGTGAAACCGAACTACAAATGTTACAACAGAACAGTAAAATCAAGGTTTTAGTTTTTGGTTTACAGGAAACATGAGTTTTTAGGTTTGGTTTTGTTTTTTTTTATATAAAAACTAAAAACAAAAAAAAAAAATCGTTTTATGTGGTGGAAAATGGTGATGGGTGATGGTGGTGGTGGTGAATGGTGTTTGAGTCGTGGGGATTGTTTTTGAATAATCCAAATAGTTTGTTAATCATTATGATAGTAACCCTTCAATTTACATGTCAAAGGAATTACATGAGGTTACTATAATATATGTATTTTTTTCTTAAACAAAATATCCGGGAACTTACATTTTAAAAACAAATTTTCAATTCAAAGGGCGTTTTATTGAAAATTTTATATAGTTCTTTATCCTGTTTTGATATTAACCTTTATTTTATAACGAACATAATTTTATTAACATAGACAGACAACGAATTAGCTCAAAAGTTACAAATTACAAGGAAATAAATGTAGATTTTTTAATCCAATTCATCCAAACAAAATTGAGTTTACTACATTTAGTCAAAACGCACAAAACAAAGTAACCACTATAGCTCCGAAAATCGACTAATTTCTCATCCTTTTATTGCCAAAGATGAAGTTATTACGAAACCATCAAATCATCCATAGCATGGTAAGTACCACCTCATCGAGACAATCTAAATACGAAAAAAATTACACGGCATTAAATAAAGAAATAACATCCACCGACATATCAATAGAATAACCCCGCCATTGAACTACCTTATGCCAAATATATAAATTCTAAAACATAATATGTTGGATTTCAAAACCTTATTTGCGTTTTATTATATTAACTAAAAATCAACATTCACACAGAATTTCTGAATTAATAAATCAAACCAATACAATTATAAAAGAATTACATATTCTGAGACATCTTCATCTCCATTTCAATTTGCATTATTTATAAGGTGACATAACATTATCATTTTACAACTACTCGAGTCTCTTTCAAGAATCGCTACTCACGCTTGGTGAAATTCGGGTTCAATGACATCTCAATTTCTTCAAGAGATCGTCCTTTAGTTTCAACCAAGAAAGAGTAAGAAAACAACGCCGCCATTAATGAAACCACACCAAAGCTCCCATAAACCGGCGCCACACCAAATCTCTCCATCGCCTCAAGGAAGAATAGCCCAACCACGAAATTACACACCTGAATTAAATCACAATACACAAAATAAATTCCATAATTATCTTTTTATCAAAATTCTCTAAAAGTTTTATTTTCTATCATTAATTAATATCAGAGGTGAAATAATTATTTAATTACGGAGTAATTTATTGTCTATACCCAGTGAACGGAAAAACTGGAGCTCATGATCTTGCCACGTGTCCTGCTGCTGCTAAGCTCAGGTATAATAAGACCGGTTACCGGACCAGCTCCAATTGCATAAGTCAACATGTACCTTAATATTATGTTTGATATTAATTATGATATAACATTATTCTTGCATAAACCTAAAACTATATAATAATTTGATATTAAAGATGATTCATGATATAAGCTTACAAGATGGTCCCAGAAATCGATAAGTTGTTACGAATCTCCTCATCTAAAGGAAAGCTGATAGCATAGACCACAAGAAACATTGATATTGCCTGTATGCATAAGAATTTTTCAGTTCAGTAGGAAAGAACAGAAACAAATAAAAAGAATAGGGAAAAACAATTTATTATGCAACGAATTTACCCTTTATGCACAAAAGTACATTTCTTACTGGTTTATGCAGCTATATTTCATTTTTTTACCAATTTATGTAGCCATGTTTCAATTTTTTATTTAGGCATTATTCCCTTTGATAGATTCCATTCCTTCCGAAAACATTCTACAAACCAAATCCCCTAAAATTATTTATTTTGTGATTCATTTACCAAAAAGATCACAAACTGGCTAATAAATATGATTTAACTACTAATGCAAGGAAAAAAGTCATTAAATCTTACCATTCCAAGATAACTTCCAATTATAAGCCTCTTCCTCCCTTGTCTATCAACAAAGTATAATGCACAAAGTGCACCTGTATAACCCATTAATTTAATAATTTTTTTTAAGGCAGATGGATTGACACATGTGACAAAAATGTAATTAATATCACATTAAAAACCTGCAAAGTTGGTTAATCCAACATATAAACTTGCCAATGCGCCATTTGAAATTCCAGCATCTTTAAAAGTCAAAGATGAAAAATAAAGAACCGCATTAATGCCAGCAAATTGTTGCAGTACAAACAGAGCACCTCCAATAAAAGCCACTACAACCAATTAAAACAAAATAATTTGTTAACTATAAAAAATTTTACATCGAAAGCGTGATTAATTAACACACAATATGAAAAAACAATAATATTACCTTTAGAATGTGGCTCTTCTAGAAGTTCTGACCATCTGCTGTCCAAATCATCACCATCATTTTTAAGAACAGACTGAAATTCTTCGATGCTTTTATCAACTTCAGATGGGCCCCACAGATTACTAATAACTTTTTTAGCTTCATCAAGCCTCCCAGCCTTCACAATTAATGAATAGAATGTTCTGAAATCTTTTTTTTCGTTACATAAATTGTTTATTTGAAGCTTTTGTGGAAATATATATATTTTTTTGGTAAAAAGATTTTGCCTACTTTGCATAGCCAGCGGGGACTTTCTACAGCAAATTGCATACCAAGTGCTATAATAAAACCAGGCACACTTGCAGTGTACAACATTATTCTCCACCTGTTCAAACATCGCTAAATTTCAATTTAAGTTTTTATTTAAATAATCATCAGAAGAGTTTTTTTTTTACCAATGAGGATCGGTGTCTGAGAAAATTCCAAGAGAGAGTGAGGCGATAATTCCAGTACATGTGCCAATTTGACACAAACTCCCCAATGTACCCCTGTATTTTGTTGGAGCCACCTACAAAAAAAAAAAAAAAAATGGTGAACACTTTATAAAGATTTGCTTCCAATAATCTAATGAAACGTTGCAACTTTATTTATATTCTTTAAAATAAGACTGTTACTTTTAGTTTGCAACATTGAGCTTCTAATCATTCCAAGGTTGTTTCTTTTTTACTTAATGAGCTTAATGAGTTAGCTGAAAAACATGACTTTTTGGAATATAGAAAAAAAAAAAGTCTCTAAGAAGCCTCAGGAATATACCTCTGATATATAAATAGGGACAAGAACAGCATTTGCTCCAATACCAAGACCCACAAAAAAACGTCCCCATAATAACTGATCCAAAGAGTGGGCTTGTGCACTGTCAAAACAGTAAAGACTCTACAAGTCAAAACTGTTAATAATTTTGTATATTCTTTGTTACATTTTGTTAATGACTTGTTTTTTCATAGGACTAGTGATTCGTGGTTACAAATGGAGGAGACTGTTTAAGATCACGACTTGTGTAGAATTTTCAGATATAGGAGTAGACATATTACCAAAATCAGAATAGGAAAGTTATATGAATTCGAGCCAAAAGCACCTTAAAATGGCACCAAGAATCAGAGGTATTGTGTCGACTTGAAGGGTTTTCCTGAAACCAAGTCTATCAACAAGGTAACCTGCACCTGCGCTTCCAAGAAAAGCGCCTGCAATAAAGATGCTGACCACAAGACCCTCGAGTATTGAATTGCCTTCAAACCCTAGCTCTTTGGCGATAGATACAATAGGACCATTCATTACCCTATACCAATGAAGTATATTCAAAATCGTAAGCCAGAAGTCTGATATCAACTTAAAGCAAATGAAATTATGCCCTAGAATTTGAGCTCCTGATTTAGAATCGGAAAATGTTGGTCTCTGATCCAATTTCAATCAGGAATTCCCAATGTTCTGTCACCTTATGTTCGTATATATGTGATTACATTCATGTAATATGCGTTTGTGGATGGGGATTTACCCGATGTGAAAACCGAAAAGGAAATTCGACATAGAAGCAACCAATACATGAGGAAATGCAGGTAACCATCCGATGTCGATTTCTTGAGCATTGTTTTCTTCCAACACTAAACTTTGGTTCTCTATCAACCCAAAGAAAAAGAAAAAAAAGAGGTGATATCATTAAAAACCCTTAACCTCTACAAAGAACAGATTATAAAACCTGAAGAATCAAACACTTCGGGAAGCTGTGATTTGTTGGCGCCATAAGCCTTGAAATCACCAGGCGGTGAGCAAGTAAGTAGACGAAAAGGTCGTTGAAGCGAGTAGTTAACGCATGTTGGCTTCAACGACGGAGCAGTGCGGATGCTGGAGCCTGGAGTAAAGCGCGGGTAGCATATGGCGGCGGCGGCGCTTGCTGCTGCCAACATCGGATCAATTTAATGAGCTGGAAAAGGAATTATTATATATATATACAATTGTTGCAACAGTACCATTTTAATTTATTACAATTTTTATCCTTATAGTTTTACCACTTTAGTTTATTACAATTTTTACCCATATAGTTTTAATTTGTATAATTATAGTTTTACTCCCTATAGTTTTAATTTTTATTAATTACAATTTTGGTCCCCATAGTTTTGTTTGCCAGTTTAACATTATTACAGTTTTGACCCCTGTAGTTTTAATTTATTGACTTCCTTAACCGCAGCAACGCGCGGCTCCCTTCCGCTCGTAAGTAGACAATTTCTAGACTGGATCGTAATCTGTACAAAATTCGAGTTGTCAACAGCAAAATCAATGGGTTTACCGTTGGATTTGGCTCAGATTGAGTACCAATTGCATAACTAGTTCATGAATCTGAATCTGAACGTTAGAAAGAGACGTTATTCTTGATATCTTGAGCGTCTTTTTGTTGCACGTTGGGCACATTCTATTCTAATAAAATAATATTTTAAGTTGGATTTTATCTTATAGGATATTTTCTAAACTAAATATTAAAAATTTTGTGGTATGAAATTATTTAATACAGATATTGAATACTTGAAAATCGAGTCTTTTCTTGATTGCTTTAAAACGTGTTCACTCCTAAAATAGATAGCGACGGAAAGTAAGTTTCTTTAATAGTAAAGTACAAATTTGGTCTATGACTATGTATTTTACTAAAAAACATACGTCCTGTCCAAATTTACAAATTTACAATCCTTCGAATGTTGTTCATAGGTTTGTATTTTATTGTCGATATGATCATTTCTTTATATAAAACTGACTTTAAATTTTGAACTAAACTTGCAAGTTTAAGTGAAACATTGGAACCACATCGTCAAAGAAATACAAATTTAAGGACTACATCTAAGACGATTTCAAAATTTAGACTTAACTTGCAAACATATGTAAAGGATAGGGGCCAAATTTTTTAGTTAACTGTAAACTGCAAATTTAGTCCCTGTGGTTTTCTGATTTCTTTGACTACGGTCCATTCACTTTCATCTTTGTGGTTATAGTCCCTTTATCCACCTTTGCTTGTTGATTTGGTCCTTATACTTAACTTCCGTTAACATCCGTCTGTTAACACCCCCGACGTGCCACCCGCGTAAGGGTAAAATCGACATTTCAGCCATATCGTCAATATGGAAAATAGACATGCCAAATTGCATATACGATCCTCCATTCCAGTTGGCCATCCGCCTACCTTCTCCTTCATTATGTTGCGTAATCCCCAGAAAACCCTAAACCTTGCATCGATCATCCATCGTCGAAAGGACATTTGAGAGGAGTGGTGTTTCAAAAACAAGCAACCAGATTACTAAAGTTACTAACTTGATTCTTCTTCTTTCAATTTTCCCTCGAGCAGAAAGTATTACATGTATGTTTTCTATGGATCTTCATGATGTAGGATGTTTACAAAATTTCTAGGAATCAAATACAAAGATGGACAAATTAGGTACATTGACCTATTGGACATAAACAAATTTTTTGTTCATGAATTGGACTCAATAATTCTTGAATGAGGTTACACTGTCCCCCAGTCATTTACTATCATTTTAGAATTCCTCATACTAGATTAGATTTTGTAATACAAGCTTTAGCGAAATGATCATGATGTCCTCAATCTCACACTATATATTGGGGACAACAATATGATTAAGGTGTTCGTTAAGCATGGGTCAGCAAATACATATCTCAAAATCATAGTACACATGCTAGAATTGAGGAGATTCCTGATGATGCAAACACAAGCCATGGAAGTCCAAAACAGGGAACTAGTGAGGCCAACACAGGTCATGGAACTCCAAAAAAGTTTTTGATGAACCTATTAGCATTGAAGAACCTTATGTGGGTTCTTACATGGACTTGATACTATGTGATAGTGTGTTAAAACATAGATCCCTAGAGTTTAGATAAATTAGAAAGAGTAAGCAAGTTATGAGGAAAAGTTCTTGTGGTAATAAGTTATGCTTGGAGTACTTAATTGGTCGGTAAAGAACATTTACAATATCACGAGCCAATAATGAATGATGATTATGACTTAAGTAGCCCACAACAACATGAAGAACATCATGTAGAAAAACCTCTACAAGTTCATGAGCCAGTAATGAATGTTGATGATGACTTAAGTTGCCTACAACACCATACCCACGACAGGATTAGAATGTAGTGGACACAAATTCATATAGGAACAAACAGTGTATATGCATCATTCAATGTTATTAAAGTACATTTGCTATATAGTCATAAGTACATTGACAGTTTACTTGAACACAAATTCATATAAGAACAAACATTTTCCATTCATATTACCAAGAATAGTACATTGATTGTGTTACCAAAAGACTACATTCATATTTCATCTATTCCCACCTAAAGTACATTGTATTCCTACATAAACCCAATTGTAATAACAACAAAAAACCCAACTATATACCAAGTACCTCCTTAGTTTCTTCATTTTAGCCTCCAAAGATTAGATGGCCTCATCTTGCCTATTAATGTTCCTAAGAAAACCAGAGATTATCGATGTTAAGCTTGCACACATCTGTTGGTCAACCCACCCAATGAAATTGCACCTTGAATCCTTCAATTTCGAAAAAACCTTTTAGGTTACAAATAATTAGAATAAGAAAATCTTGTAGAAGTTGAGAATCCACTTATATTTTTATGGCACGAGTAAAAACGACTAGGGTTTAATTTTGTCCATGACGTCTTCATTGTTATGATTTTACCATAGAGGCAACCAACCATGATTGTATTTATGAAACCTTCAAGAAGAAATACGAATAAAAAGAGACTTTGGGTGAAAGACAAAGTTTTGATTGTTCAAATAAAGGATGTATAATCACATGGACTAAGGCTGAAATGTCAATTTACCCTCACATGGGTGGCATATGGGGGAGTTAACTGATGAATGTTAATGGAAATTAAGTACAAGGACCAAATCAACAACTAAAGGTGGGCAAAAGGACTATAACCACAAAAATGAAAGTCAGTAGGCTGTTGACAAAGAAATTAGCAAACCATATGGACCAAATTTGCAGTTTACTCATTTCTTTATTATACTGTTTGTCTAACGTCTTAACATATATTTGACACGCTATAACTAACTTATAAGAGAATCTCTGATAGTTAACTTTTTAGAATATTTTCACTTTTACCATATTTTCTTTCTACTAACATTTATTTAATAAAAATCTTTTGTCATAAATCTTCTTTAGTGGTTAATCTTCTTTAAAAAAATTGTAATTTTAAATTAACTATTGTTAATTAATGTTTGATAAGTCCCTTTCATATAGTTTATCATTTTTTTCAATTAATTATGTTTGTTTTTTCGAAAATATAAAAGATGATAAAATTTTCCACATGACAAAATATTATGTGACCACAAAATTTTATAATATTTTATATTTGGTTTATTTTTAATTTTTGACAAAAACATTTACACTATATATTTTTTGTAAAATATATACATTTTATTTTGTATATTTAATTAAATGGATTAACTAAAAATAAGAAATATTTAATATCTAAATAGAACTAGGGTATAAAATAAAATTGTACTAAACTCGGAAACAAAATGAACAAAATAAATAAAATGATTAAAAGGTTAGAGAATACGAAGCGGTTGGAGTAACCTATTAAAAATCCTAATCACTCTAATGGTAAAATGTCATTTAAAAGCTTTTCCAAATAGTAAAAAAAAGGTTTAAAATTTTTACAAATTGAAGATGCTTTAAGTTTACTTGTTTTTCAAGTTTTTCTAGATTGTCATTTTTGAGAAGCTAAAAATAAATTTATTATATAATTTTATAAAAAGCTATTTAGATAATCGTTTTAACGACCTTATATAGTTTTTTTTAATTTCTCTCAAATACGTCACTTCTTAATTTTAAAATATCATTCTCCACATTTTAACAAGCTTTTATGCAAAATCATAAACCCTTAACAATTATATCATGGCTCCTATCTCAAAACCGTATACTGATTGCTGATGCATTGCCAGCATTGGTGGGGGGCTGTTATCCGGATATTGTGGAAGTCTCGGAATGGTGTTATTTGTAGAAAGGCGAGGATTACTTGAAGTTTCTCCCATTTTTCTGTTTGTATTTTATAATCTATGTTAGTTTCTTACAAGCTTTATTTTGTAATAGAATTTCCTTGTCGTTCTGAAAAAAATCTAAGCCTCAGAAAAGTTTCCCTTTTTACTATTTCAATGCGGAACCGTGCAAGTTTCGTAAGAACAGTATTCAAGTTAAAATAATAATATACAAATTACCTGAACTAGACTGTCACACATAAAGTGATAACAAGAGTTTCGAATACATATTTCAAAAAAAAAGTATTAAAATTGGCTAACGATAGCACCAACCGAGATAGTAATTAATTCACAAAATTAAATCCCTACGCATGTCTTTAGGGTGTAACCCACTTATTACGACTTATGGTTATAATAAGTTCCCCGTTGTGTATGGTTATTCTAAATTTATTTTTCTAATTTTGTAGGATTAATGTAATTAGAAAGAAGCATGTAAGAGATTATTGTGACAGCTTGTTATTAAACCAATACGTTTCATTTTTACTAAAAATTTGAGAAGGTTAAACCAATATTGAAATATAACAATTCTAACACGTATCACTTACAACATCTAGCTTCCGAAGAATCCTTATCTAATATATAACGTTAAATACGTTTCATTTTTACTAAAAATTCTTGTAATCATATATTAGAAATTAAAAAAACTAACACATGCACATTACAATTAAGTGATTAACAGTCCCTAAACCCTATAAACCATAAACCCCGATTAGCTTTAACATGGAAACATACAATATCTATTACGTAGCTATCTTCTAATTTAATCTCCATCCACCAAGGGTATATCTGTCATTTATCACCACCGACTCTCGCATCATACTAAACAGTGTGATATTCTGCGTGAATTTTATTTCCCTAAGCCACCGTCATGTCTCAACCACAAACCCATTATATGCAGTATAAGTGTACAACAATCTACTACAACTTCTCTAACGACAATCTCACCTGGATGCTAAAAGGACAAAAATACCCCTCATGTGATATCAATATTCAATACCCTTGAAAGATCATTATCCAGATCAACGCACACATCATGGCAACACTTGAATAAACTATACCTGTTGAAAAAGTGAAACCATCCTATATAATCAAATTCCCACCACCTCAAAGTACCATCTTCCTCCCTCTCCCTATTTCACACACACTAAAACACACATGACAAAAATGGTAAGTCTTCACTTAATCAACATAATCATCTTATATTCATACCACTAATTTCATGCTTAATTATTACCATTTTTACCAGGTTTGTTCTACCAATGAAAACGAAGAATCTCTAGATTTCAAAGGGAATCCCGCTGACAAGTCCAAAACTGGTGGCTGGCTTGCAGCCGGACTCATTTTAGGCACCGCGCTCTCAGAGAGAATATGTATTATTGGAATATCAATGAATTTAGTGACATACCTCAATGGAAATTTACATCTTTCCTCATCAAAATCTGCAAATATTGTCTCAAACTTCATGGGATCTCTCAATATGCTCGCACTTTTTGGAGGATTCATAGCGGATGCTAAATTCGGCCGTTATTTAGCCATCCTTATCTTTTCATCTATTTGTGCTCTAGTAAGTTTTTGACAGATTTTATACCAGTTCTAATAAATAATAAACATACTTTAGGGCTTGTTTCTTTTTGTTTACCATAAAGTAGCTAATGCATAATGAGACTACATAGGGAAAAAAGAAAGGCAAATAGGTAAAGAAACATCCGTTAATCTAATATATTGAATCGAAACAGGGTGTGGTGCTACTAACACTAGCAACCACTATCCACCGCCTGAGGCCGCCACCTTGTGACACCTCAGGTGGCCGGAAATGCATAGAGGCCAACGGAAGTCAACTAGCTATGGTATACGTAGCCCTTTACACAGTAGCACTGGGTGCTGGTGGGATAAAGTCAAACGTTTCAGGATTTGGGTCTGACCAGTTTGACAAGTCAACCCCGAAGGATGAAAAGGCGATGGTTTACTTTTTCAACAGGTTCTATTTGTGTATCAGTGGTGGGTCTGTTTTTGCGGTGACTGTGATGGTGTATATACAAGATAACGTGGGTTGGGGTTGGGGGTATGGGGTGTCTGCTGGGACAATGGTTATGGCTGTTTTTTTGTTGGTGTGTGGGATGAGATTTTATCGGTATAAAAAACCGCAAGGGAGTCCTTTGAGTGTTATATGGAGAGTGGTATTTTTGGCTTGGAAAAATAGGAGATTATCTTACCCTGATCATCCTAGATTATTGAATGGCTACGATTCCTCACAAGTTCCACACACCGAGAAACTCAGGTAAATATTGCATCCAATTTTGAAAGGTTTGTTTGATTTGATAAAATTGAATGACATTATGTTCCGAGACTATGTTTGATTGACCTGTAGGAATACAATTTTGTTGTATGTGCTATATTTAAATGCAAGCTATAGTTTTAAAAGTATCTTATAGAGTTAGTCACACCAAAATAGAATGTCCTCGGTCCTCCCATCTTTTTAACAAATATCACAATATATGCACCTATTTCCCAAAATAGCTTCTGTAAAATTGTTTTTTTTTTCTTTTGCAAAATGCATTTTTTCCATAATATCACCGTAAAATAATGATGCCATTTCACAAAAAAAAAAAAAAAAAAAAGGTAATGGAGACCTTTTATAAGCAATTTTATAAATCCAGTTTCATAAATAAATGGAATTTTTATGATAAATGTTAAAAAAAATGTCATTTCTTTTCATGATAAAAGCGTACATTTTAATGATTAAACCTATTTTATATATTATTCAATTATAAAAATCAAATTTATTATTTAAAAAATTAAAAAAAAATAAACATAATAGAAGCTCGTTAAATCCCAAATAAGATTATAATAAAAAAAACATATTTCCTAGTTATTTTTAGTAAATATGATACTATAATCTAAGGTAGTGTTTGTTTTTTAAGAAGTAAAGATCTGCAGTCTGCGGACCATATCTGCAGAAGAAAAAATGGATCAAATGGCTGCAATCTATAAGAAAATACTGTTTGTTTTTTAAATTCTGTAGAGTATTAAAATAAACTAAATTTTTATCAAATTATATATTTTTGTATATCTAACTTTTTATTTTGTCAATTATTTTTTATCAATACTTATCTATAATTTATGCAAAAAGACTTTAATTTATGTCATCAAGAAGAAGATGGCATGGAGACCTTTTTAGGTCTGCAGTCTTCTAAAAAACATACAGTTTGCGAAGGCAAACGTGTGCACGCCGTCTGTGGCTGCAGACAAAAGAGATCAAGTAGATACAAAAAACAAACACCCCCTTATGAAATCATGGGATTCTTAAAATAATGTGTCATAAACAGTTTTAGATTTAAAAACGGGTTATGTTTCAAATTTTCATTTCATTCCATCCCATGATGGAATGAAACAAGCAAACACTCACTGCCTAAGGTCGGCTAAGGAACGAAAATTAACCAACTACCCAGCTGGCACTGATTGCTAATTAGTGGAATCTAACTGTTTTCTATGAATGTATTGATATAGGTACCTTGACAAGGCTGCAATAGCGAGTGATTCGAAGGCAACAAACGAAGGTACAACCAACCCATGCCTAGTCGCAACTGTAAATCAAGTTGAAGAAGTCAAAATGGTGATAAACCTAATCCCGATATGGTCAACCGGCATCCTATTCTGGACAGTTTACTCTCAAATGAACACTTTCACCATAGAACAAGCAAGCATCATGAACAGAAAATACGGTGGATTCAACATACCAGCAGGCTCATTCTCCTTCTTCCTCTTCATATCCATTCTCCTATTTACCTCTTTAAACGAAAGATTAATTGTTCCTATTGCTAGAAAGATCACTAATGGTCCAAAAGGCCTCACAAGTCTCCAAAGAATTGGAATCGGCCTTGTTTTTTCAATAACAGGAATGGTGGCGGCTGCTATTTGTGAAACAAAAAGGAAAACGGATATGAAAAATGGCATCAAAATGAGTGCTTTTTGGTTGGTACCTCAGTTTTTCTTGGTGGGTGCCGGTGATGCTTTTGCTTATGTGGGCCAGCTTGAGTTTTTCATCACGGAAGCACCTGAGAGAATGAAATCAATGAGTACAGGATTGTTTCAAACTACTTTAGCTATGGGGTTTTACGTGAGTAGTTTGTTGGTGTCTTTGACTAACATGGCAACTCATGGAAGTTGGCTTAAAAATGATCTGGATCAAGGAAAGTTGAACAACTTCTACTGGATGCTTTCGGTTCTTGGAATCTTCAACTTTTTTGGTTTCTTGATTTTAGCATCTAGACACGGGTATAAATCGCAGTATTGTCATGGGACTAGTAATGATAGTGAAAAGCAGATTGAAACGAGAAGGTTTGATTATGGTATAGGAAAAGAGGTAAGCATTATTGTAAAGAAAGAATCCAAGTAGTATATCATGTATAGATTAATAACCGTTTATTGCTATAAAAATATCATGAATGGTGCATAATGAACTACTTCAATAACTAGAAAATGAGAAAGATGTTATATCTTTAAGAAACAATGGGCTATCCTCTTATTCCTCCATATCATGCATAATCTCAATTACATGCACTTTTTGCACACAAAAAGGTGGAGAGGGTTTTTCTTATGTATAAAGTAAGATGTGACGTTTTTTTTATGAAATGAGAATCTTTGAAAACTTGTTGAATAATACCTCTTAGAGTAGAAGTGTTCCATCGCATGTTAGTCCGATTGCATTTTACAAGACGTACATATTGTAATTAACAAGCTTTTTGATCCAATAATGAAAAAGTTGTAAAAGGAAATGCAAATTTAAAAATGGTTATATATTTTTTTGAAGTAAAGAGTTATATAATTTATGATTGTACATAAAAGATTAAAACATGTTTGTCAACTACAACTTTTTTCTAATAATTGTATAAAACTTCACAATTTTATCTTGGTTGCATCATGTTCCATATGGTCGTGTATTCTTTTGACATTTATACATTCGTTTGTTAAAGTTCCAACACGATTCCAATAACTCATACAAGTATAGAGATTAGGAACAAAAACAAAGCTTCTAAACTACAATAGATTCTTAATTTGGAGTAAATATTATCAATACATTATCTAAATAGAGAAAGAACATATGAAACAGCAAACCTTGCAGAAAAAGAGACAGAAAATATTTCAGGAAAACTCAAATGCCTAAACATAAACTCATGAAAGCATCACCAATCTTCACTTTCAACCGAGTCACTCTGAATCACTATCAGACCAATCATAAGGAACATTAGTAAACTTGATATTTGATGGGAAAACGAAACCTTTTGCTTCCAAACGAGACACAGCCTACCAACACAACCATAAGAGTGTGAAGACAACAAAAATGAGAACCGTATAATTTTATATTTATTCAATAGTCATTTCTCTATGAAATATATTTTCAAGAAGACAGCAAAAGAAATTTTACCTTATAACAGAAGGGCCCAATTTTAAGCTCCTTGACATGGCGAAGGTTTAGTATGATGCCTTTAAGCATCTCTTCTTCTGTTTCTTTAGGCGTTCGATGGAGATAATTGTCAAGTATATAATCTAAATCAGCTTCAACTAAAGAAGACACATTTAGCAACAAAAGCTTCCATTCAAGAATATCATCGATTGTTATAGATAAAATATTGGGAGCATTGATTTTAATAATATCGCCAACTTCATCATATTCAACCTTTGAATTCCGGTATGCAGATAACACCAAGCTCTTAACGCTTTTTGAAGTAATATCGAGGAGACTGAAACCATAGCAACTATCCAACTCCAAAGTTTCCAATACAGGACTACCAGATAATATGCTCTCAATCAAATATTCATCTAGATTCACATATGCAATATGCAAACTCCTAAGATTTTTCCAACTAATCGCCCCAGTTGGATTAAGCACGCAGCCTAACAATCTCAAATCAGTAAAACATGAAGTGGTGAAAAAGTTTTGATCAAACAGCTTAGCTTCGAAATCCATATGCCTTATAGATAATCCAAGCACTTCAACATTACAACTTATGGCATAACGAATCCAATTGTTGAATTGCGATTCAAATTGACTATCATAATCGGTAATCAATACGAGTTCCTTGAGCTTCAATATGCGACACTGTGTTAGGGTTTTGTCGACGAACGAAACAAAATCCGACAGCTGGTGATTTTCAGCATTATGTTTAAAATATAGAACAGGAAGGAAAGTCCAAAGATGTTTCCATCGTTTGGAGAGCGTACCTGTTCTGATGGCAACATTTGTGAAGGGTAGACGAGAGAGGATCTCAAGAAGCAAGCAATCTGGTAACGCACTGATTCGATCTTCTCCCTCCTCCACGATTTCTTGAAACTTTATAAGTTTACGGGCAAATTTAACTTGACTTTGTCCTTCTTCCACCATTTCCATGGCGGCAACAGAGCTCTCGCTGTTTCCCCTTTCCACTGAAAGTATCTAGAGTAAATTACAGTTTTGGTCCCTGTGGTTGACAGCTTTTTACACTCTAAGTCATCCTTTTGAAATCCCTCGTTCTTGGTCCCTGTGGTGAGCATTTCATTACAGTTTTGGTCCCTTGGGCCGTTACTGTCAATTTTTTCTGTTAAGTAGGGTGTTAAAAGACCATTCTACCCTTAAGTACCAAATTTTTAATTTTTCAAAAATATATAAAACAATTGAATATGATAGCAATCTTAGGTTTCCAATTGTTTCAAGATCTTTCGAGGCTGCGTATTTCCCACCGTGATGGTGAAACTCTTTGTCGTCGATGGCAATCGACGATAAACAATGTGTTCAACGCTTTTTTGCCCCTTTGACGAGCTTCTGCCAATGTAGAACAAATGTAGAACGGGTCAATTCCATGAGTAACCGCATTGCAGATATCGAGAGCTTTAACCGTCCGATCAAAGTGCTCCGGGATTAGCCGATCGAGTGGGGATTTAGCGAAGTTGCTAGCATCACGCCCCTAGATCACAACCGCCTTGAATTCCACCTCGCAACATAGAAATTGTCTCAAACGACGATGTTTTTCTTCTCGGCCTAGCCTGTGCAGAAATCGTCGAACATCTCAGAGTTCTCGCTTACTCAGTCTCCCTGCTGAGCAAAAGGTGCGACTATTAGTAACCTTGATTTCTGATTTGGGGTTTACAGGAACAAAATAGTTTGAATGGATTTCGTTGTAAAGGAAAACAAGAATCGATCAGAAGCATTGGAAGAAGGAAACAATAGGTAGAAAGTTTGGAATTGGTTTATGATCTGATCTGGGTTTTTTATGATTTCAGTTTCAATGGTTGAATCTGTTTTTTCGATGATTTGTAGTAGTTGTTAGTGTTGGGTTAATCGGTTTCATAGGCTCAAACTTTTATTTAATATTTATGATTTTTATATGTTTTAGTTAATAGGTTATATATGCATGTTTTTGGTTTGAATAATAAAAGCTTGGTAAAAGCTTTGACTGAGTTTTATGCTAGTACACGTTGGGTAGAAGTTGTTCCATGTTTACCTGCTTTTAGGTAGGATAGTTTGTTATTTTTTCCCATGCATCACGTCTGCTTTTGTAAGGCTATAAATATAGCCGGCTATGATCGATATATGAAATGCAGTTTTTTGTTCCTGCAACAATTCGTACACCTTTTCCATTTCATAGTAGAAAGTTATATTTTCTTCTCTCTTCAAGTTTGTTTTGTATTATATACGTGAGGTTTGAGTGTAAATTTTGAAGTTTGATAAATAACAGTTCGATTACAGAAGCAGATGCGTTTGGTTTGAAAGCAGCCCTTCTTAGATCAGAATCTTCTTCTGCTACACCCCTAATCAGTGATTCATGGTGGTGGTGAGGGGTGTGTAACACCACCTCTTTTGCCAGCGTTTAACCTGGTGAAACTGATGGCTCGAGTTACTGCTGCCATGGATGCACGAGATTTCTTAAGCTTTTTTATTCACGGTCTTGAGTTGTGTTCCTTCATGGGGACCTCAAGATTTTGATATCTATAAACCACCGCTGGCGTGGGTGCCGTCACCGTCGACACCATCAGCACCCATAGGCGCGATTTATGCAGCTTCTCGCTGCTATTGCTATTTCTCCGACCTCCAACATCGCCGTCATCGTCTAGACGTCACAACCGCCTGGTTTCCGCCGTCATCTAGCCGGCAGTAGCAACGGCACCCTCGCAAACCCCCTACCTCGTCAAAAGGGCAAAAAAGCATTGAACACATTGTTTATCGTCGATTGCTATCATATTCACTTGTTTTATATATTTTTTAAAAATTACAAATTTGGTCCTTAAGGGTAGAATGGTCTTTTAACACCTTACTTAACAGAAAAAATAGACAGTAACGGCCCAAGGGACAAAACTGTAAAGAAATGCTCACCACAGGTATCAAGAACGTGAGATTCCAAAATGATGACCCAGAGTGTAAAAAGCTGTCAACCACAGGGACCAAAATTGTAATTTACTCAAGTATCTAAATGGCGAAATGAGATGTTTGGACCCTAGGTTTGGAAAACTACATTTTAGAATGTATAAAAAATTGGGAAAGTTTATATCCTTATAAAGCTTTTTAATTACGTATATATATTCTTATAAATTTTTAAATTATATATATATATATATATATATATATATATATATATATATATATATATATATATAAACTCACATCTATATCCAAAATTAGATTTTAATATTAATTAAACATTTTAAAAATTAAAAAAGTAATTTTGAATTCAATTTTTTATCATCAAAAAAAGTAATTAACATAAAACATTCCCAATTACCTAAACTACCCTTCCTTCAAACAAAAAACCTTGGATATATGAACATTGACCGAAATGAGATTGCATTCTAGGTTTTCAACATAAGAAAAGAGAAAAGAAAAGAACATAAAAATTATCCCAGTGAGCATAACTTTGTTAAGTTTATAGATTCATTTTACACGTGGCATTGATATATTAATTATTTATTATAAAATCAAGGTTAAGCTTTTAACCATGTAACATCGAAGATGGCATTGAGATCTTTTCTTCCATAAATTATTCCCAAATCTTTCGTTATGGTGATTTTGTGATTCAATTGCTCACCAAAAGCTTTATTGGGGTTTTAAATATGAAAAGATTTCAGGACAGCAACAACAACCACCGTCGTCATGAACGTACATTCTTGGACTCTTGGTCGATATTCTTCACTGTGTAGATTGAAGGGTTTTATTTTGAGGGAATGATATATATTTAATTTGAAGGTTTATATATTTAATTTGAAGGTTTATAAGGATATATATTTAATTTGAAGGTTTATAAGGATATGAACGAAATTTTTCCTAAAAAATTAATTAGAATTATTTTGGTATTATCTATTAGTAACAATTATAAATGTATAAACAGTATCCGCACAGAAAATTGTTATAAACGAGAATTTAAAGTTGCTCATAAGGGTATAATAAGAACAATTTTAAAAAGTTCATGGGTAAATCAAGCACAAAAATAAGTTCAGTGACCAAATATGAACAATTTTAGAAGTTCGTTACCCTTCCAAGTCTTCTAAGATGCCACGTAGGATTCCAGATCAGCATCAACCTTCTATCACCGGTCATAATGGTATAATGTGAACAATTTTAAAAAGTTTACGGGTAAATCAAGCACAAAAATAAGTTCGGTGACCTAATGTGAACAATTTCAAAAGTTCGTTACCCTTACAAGTCATTATCGATAGTTTCAATATCTAATCTTTTAAAAAATTGTACTTTTAATTACTTTCCTATTAACACATTTCATTTTGAAATCTAACGTATTAAAACTTTGTATTTTGAAAATCTAAAGGTGCATTTAGTTAAGGAAAAATGAGTCATTTTTTGGAAAATGAAAACACATTGAGTTTAACAATCTTTCTAAATTTCCTAAAAAAAGAAATTTTCCATTTCTCAAATTTACAAAGAAATTGGAAAATTTTAGAAAACTGATAATTATTATTTTTCCACATTTTTCTATTTCCAAAGTTTTCTAAAATATCTCACACACCCAACCCACATCCCTACACTCACCCCAAGCACAACAACCCACCCTACGTTACCCCACCCTCGACCTTTACCCCTACCCCCGCTCCATCTCACCCCATCATACCCACCCTCTAACCCCCACCCCACATCATTCAAGAAAAAATGAAGAAAAACAAGTTTATATTTCATGTGGGATGGTCGGACACCATCTTAATTGGACTTCTTTGAGGTAAGGTTGGGACATGGGGGTGGGGGTGGGTGTTGGTGTTGGATGAGTGGGAGTGTGATGGGGTGGGGACAGGTGTGGTGTGGGTTGGTTGTCGAGGGTTGGGGATGAGGATGTGGGTGTTGGTAGTGGGTTGTAGAGGGTGGGGGTGTTGGTTTGGAGGATGGTATGTTGGGGTAGGGGTGGGCGTGGATGAGTGTGGGTTCTCGTGTGTGTGTGTATATATATATATATATATATATATATATATATATATATATATATATATATATATATATATATATATATATATATATATATATATATATATATATATATATATATATATATATATATGTCAAATATTGCACTATTTGAATAATAAAAAACTCGAAAATGAAAATCGATAGAAAATAGACATCTAAACACGTTTTTTAAACTTTCTACTGAAAACTGAAAATGTCAACCTCATTTTTCTGAAAACCAAAATCAGAAAACGGAAAACAGTTTTCTGTAACTAAACGCACCCTTAACTTCGTTGATTCTTTTGGTCAACATTTATAGTGTTTTAACGTCGAAATCTAAAATATTTAAACGTTTTAGTTTTTCTTTTTTCCTTATTAATACAATGCACTTTGAAAACTTTGTACCTTTCAACTTTTTTCTTATTAAGCCGTGACATTTTGAAATTCTAACATATCTAGACATAGACATTGTTAGGGCTGTAAACGAACCGAACAAACAAGAACTAGGGCTTGTTCATGTTCGTTCGTTTAAGTTAGCCGAACAAACAAACGAACACGAGCGGATAAATGTACGAGTTTTATTGTTCATGTTCGTTCATTTAACAAATTATTATGTTCATGTTCGTTCGTTTATGTTCCTGAACATGTTAAATGAACATAAATGAACAAACATAAATGAACAAACATAAATAAACAGAAATAAAACAAACCCAATTGAACATATATGAACATATAATATTGTAATGTAATCAAACAGAATTGAACATATATAATATAAAAGGAACTTAAATGAACGTAAACGAACAACATAATCGAACGTTCACGATCATAATTGAACGAACGAGACCATTGTTTATGTTCGTTCATTTACCTAATCGAACGAGAATTTGCGTTCATGTTTGTTCATTTATTAAATAAACGAACATAAACGAACTTCCCGCCGAACAGTTCACGAACGGTTCGTTGAACATTCGATTCGTTTACAGTCGTAGACATTATCCTTTTATTTTTTTTCCTACTTAGACTTCCTACTTTGAAAATCTAAACATTTATTACATAGAACTTTTGAAATTGAACCTATTAAGAAAAACATGCAAGGCTGTAACACTATTCTATTTTCAATAAATACCCTTGCCTCTCTTATTCATGACAATTGAATATCTATACGTCATAGTAAGAAAAAAGTATAGGAAATCAATGTAGCACAAAAAACCAACAATGTTATATTTTGAATCCCTGACATAAAAAACTTCTTGGGAATTTTCAAAAATATTGGTTGTAACAATGTGCTATTTATGTTTCTATCATTGATGTAAGACAGAAAAAAAAAAAAAAAAAAAAAAAAAAAAAAAAACAAAGCTAAAACGACAACCATCACAGCCACAAATCGAGATAAATTATTTTGGGTAATTGAAGCTTATGATGCCTTTTAACCGATGGATAAAAGACACAAATAAATCAAGAGTTTTATACTTTGAAGCTTGAATTGATGGATGAGAGACACAAAGAAAGCAATAGTTTAACTGATGGATTAAATTGTTGTGGGTAATTGAAAATCTTCATAGCATCCGACTAACATAAGTAACTAAGAATTGCATACAAAGGAACCAAGAACAACAAATGTCAGAATATGTCACTTTTTCATAAAAAAAAAAAAGTCATGCGGTAACATCCAGTTCCTCTTGTTTATATAATTCATCAATTACATACAAAGGAACAACTCGACATAAACAATGACCATCCATAAACATGAATTAAGTGCGCATCAACCAATTGACGTTAACATATAACACTAATTAGATAGCAATGAATCGAGATTAACACTAACCTGGCAATGTCGATTCCAACCCTTTGCTTGATAAAGCTGAACTTTTTAGCATTATAGAAAGGGTAAATTGCATAAAAGTCATTAACTTTTTCAATTTTCTCGATTTTGACACTGCATTTTTAATTTTTGCAATTAAGTCATTATGTTTTCAGAAAATTGCAATTAAGTCATTATGTTTTCCAAAAAGTTGCGAAAATGACCATATGACTGGATGGCAACAGGTTACCAGGTCATATGGTCAGATTTGCAATTTTTTAGAAAACCTAATGATTTAATAGCAAAAATAAAAAAACATAGTGTCAAAATCTAGATATCTGAAAAAGTTAGCGACTTTTCGGTAAGGTGACCTTGTTTTCGGTAAATATGAAAACGAACCATTTAATATTGTTGTTTTGGGACCAAATTAACCAAACCGATTAAACGTTCAAATAAGATTAGACGAACCATTTAATTGTAATTCCTAATGCTATCATTTCTATTAGGAAAAAAAATGGTGTTATATAATCTAATATAAAAATAAGTATATATTTAATATTAATTTTTAAACGGTTTACGATTTCAAACCGAAATTTTTTAACGAAACCAAACCCGAACCGCCAAACCAATTAAAGGCTATCACCAACTCGAAAACTGAACCGTAACCGAATAACCCGAACCCGAAAAGTCGCTAACTTTTTCAGATGTCTAGATTTTGACACTATGTTTTTTTATTTTTGCTATTAAGTCATTAGGTTTTCTGGAAAATTGCAAATCTGACCATATAACCTGGCAACCTGTTGTCATCCAGTCATATGGTCATTTTCGCAACTTTTTGGAAAACATAATGACTTAATTGCAATTTTCTGAAAACATAATGACTTAATTGCAAAAATAAAAAATGCAGTGTCAAAATTGAGAAAATTAGAAAAGTTAGTGACTTTTATGCAATTTACCCTTATAGAAAACCAGTCCAATATTCTGCTTTATATAAATCAAAATTGATATGGGTGGCTTTGATGTCGTGTTGATTTCTTGCGATACTAATTAATCATTTTTTAATCGAAGAATAAAGTTTGAGGATTACACTCATACTCTTTACACACCTCAAAAAGCTTCAAATAACAAATCCTCTCCTTTCCTTCGAAGGTTAATTTCATCCTCAAGGACTCATCTTCCAACAGTTCCACACCTTTTGGATTATGTGCAAATTATTTCACATTTGATCACAAAGCTTCCTCTTGTATTGAATTGCATTATATTTTTTTTCCTTGATGCTTAAATTATGTTCAGGTAGAGGGAACCCTCCCTTATGGAGTTATGGTTCAAAGTTAATTACCGTACATGATCTAGTTTTTTTTTTTTTTTTTTTTAGAACGGCACATGATCTAGTATCATGCAAAAATGGAAATCTTGAAATGGTTTTACATGGGTCTTTTCTTCCAGGTCAGCAATTTGTCCTTTCATGTTAAGAGATACATTTTACCTATCTTGCCTGTTAAATTTGATGGATATTTGCAGTCCCTTTACTTGAAAAGTTTTCAATTATAGAAATTTGTATCTTTCATCATCAAAATCTGCCAATATTGTCACAAATTTCATTGTGTCTCTCAATTTGCTAGCCGTTTTTGGAGGATTCATTGCAGAATGTCCTTTCTTATCGATCGTTATTTTTCATCTATGTGTTTTGGTAAGTTTTGAAAAAAATTATAGAGTAACACTTTTGGACCGTGAATATAGCGATGTTTGCAATTTTGGTGCCATAGGTATAGTCATTTTACTTGGAGTAAATTACATTTTGGTCCCTTAATATATCTGATTTTTGCAATTTTGGTCGCAAGAAGTTCTCTCTTGCAATTATGGTCATAAAAGTTTTCTCTTGCAAATTTTGCCCCCAAAAAGTTTTTTCTTGCAATTTTGGTCCATAATTGAGGTTCTTGTAATGTTTTTGGTCCCTTGGTCCGTAGTTGATGTTCTTGTAATGTTTTTGGTCCCTGTTCCAAGTAAAATGACTATTTTTTATCCCTGTGTATAGTTGATTGTTGCAATTGTGGTCCCAAACATATATTCATTTTATTTGGACCAGGGTCGAAAACATTACAAGAACCTCAAATAAAGACCAAAATTGCAAAAAAAAAAAAAAAAAAAGGGATCAAAATTGAAAATATCATATACTCAGGAACCAGATGTATTTTTTACTCTTTTACATGGAACAAGGACCAAAGACGTTACAAAGACGTCAGATAAGTTACAAAATTGCAAAAGAAAATTTTTTGGGACCAAAATTGAAAAAAAAAATCAGGGACCCAGAATGTATCGGGATTTGGCCTTGTTTTTTCAATAACAGGAATGGTTGTTACCTCAGTTTTTCTTGTGAAGCATTTGCTTATGTGGGCCAGCTTGAGTTTTTCATCCCGGAAAGGATGAAATCAATGAGTTTGTTGGTGTCTTTGACTAAAATGATAACTCATGGTAGTAGGCCTTAAAATGATCTGGATCAAGGCAAGTTAAATTGGATGCTTGCGATTCTTGCAAGTGTTCTTCTAGTTCTTGATTTTAGCATCTAGATTCTAGACCAATGATATATATTGTAACATGACTCATAGTCATACAAGTACATTATGAACTACTTTAACATAATGCAAATGAGAAAAGATATAAGATCTTCAAGAAACCATGACCTCTCCATATTATGCATAATTTCAATAACAAAAAAAGTTAGACAAGTTGTTGGGTAGAATCACTTGTAGGTGATGGAAGATGGGACACAATCAAAGGGGGACGGATCGCACACTGCTTTTCCTGCTTTTCTTTGCGTGCCTTGAACATTTCTTCAGTCTCGATTACAACCAATCTTTTAACCTAGGTCAAGGACTAGATTTGTTAATTTATAGAGTAAGATGTGATATTTTGATGAAATTGAAATCTTTGAAAACCTGTTGAAGCATTCCTCTGACAGTAGGAGTATTCCATCGCATGACAGTGCGGTTGCATTTTCCAAGACGTAATGCTTCTAATGTGCGCCTGTGAAGTTTTCGTGTCCCTGGAATGCCCCTCACTAGAGTTATGTAGAGGTTCGGACTCCATGCAATTGGAGTACATGCTTTGTAAGCCTTGTAGGCGTTCATCTTTCTTTCGTTCTACACATCATAAGAATACTTAATCAATAAGCAATCACTCATTACCCGTTACATATGAGCATATTGATTTTGTACAATGTGGTTTTCGAATTTTAAGTCAGGGACTCTTGATTCTATGTGAATGCACTGTTAAAAATCAAGGTGGCATTTCCACAAACAGCTTGCAGGCGTAAGACATTAGATCCAATAATTGATTCCACCTCATCAAATACATAAACCGAAGGATTAACACTTGCAGAAGAACTAAATCGCCATATCAGTTAAATTTAAAATCGTAACAGATTAAGCGTTGCTACCAAACAAAAATCTATTTCACCCGAATACAAAGTCGTAACAGATACACCGATTAAGCGTTGCTACCAAACAAAAATCTATTTCTCCCGAATACAAGAACAAAAAATAGAATATGATGCGCAGAAAACTGAGACAGGTAAGGAACCTGGGGTGAAGGCTGCAAAGAGAAAATACGGGTCGATTCGCCGCCGCCGACCGGAGTATTCGTGCTCGTTGTACTTTCTTGTTTAGAATGAAATAATCAGTCTCAAAATGTATATTTTAGGGTAGTTTCCATATATTATGCTGGGAGAACTTTATATATTTTTGAGTAAATAATAGTTTTGGTCCATGTTTGCACTATTTTTTAGATAGGTCCTAGTTTTTAAAATTTCATATATTTGTCCTTTTGTATGTTTTGGTCATCGATATCGTTATCTTTTTAATGAATTATGTTAAATAAAGATAAAATGACTATTTTACCCCTATTTTTTTCCTATTCATATTTTTGTTTTTATCATCTAAATTGGTTTTTGTGAAATAAGAAGCATGTCCACCTCTCTCCCCCTCCCTCATGTGCGCGTGCACACACACACATACACTCTTTCTCTCCCGCCTTCTCTCACACACACACACACACACACACACACACTCTCACAGTACCCTCCCCTTCCTCTCTTTCTTCTTTTGAAAACCTTGTTAGATTTTATATACCCTAGATTCACTAATCATGGCAGCCGAAACATACAAATTAATCTAAGGCTAGTAGCAATTACTAAAAACCTACAAGGAAGCTACTTAATGATAATTTACAACTACAAGAATGATCAAGATTACCAACCTTTTAACTCAACCAATTTGCTTGAAGAACCATTGATGTGGATTGAATCCATGTTAAGGAATGTAGTACCCAAAAGAGAGTACCTCTAATGGTTCACACCCAATAAGTCAAAGTCCAAATTATTAGGTTAATTGGTTAGTTAAGAAAACTCGCTATAAAACCCTAGAGAGGGATTATAGATTCTGCTAAGAGAGAAGGGAAAACTACAAGTCTCATAGACCTCTAGAAGTGGGATGAAAATAATGAGGGTCATGGATGGGTATTCATAGTTTGCAAAGGTGTTTAGGGATAAACCTTATTTGAATTTAAACTGGATAAATGATAATTGGTTAATTACCCCGCATTATCTTTAAATTCAAAACCCTATCACATGTATCATTAGGGTGAACGAAATTTTGAAGATAAACCCTTCAAATTTCGTTTCTTATCATTCCCTAACTAATATTATACATTGCCCAACTATTAAACAATTAAGATTTAAAGTTATAATTAGGTCTTATCTTGATATGTACAATATTTAAATTCTGAGCAAAGTTATGTGCATAGAACATATACAATCTCTGGGCAAGTAAACATTTATTCATAAATAGAAGATACATAGTTTTATAGTCTATATAAATTGAGATCTTATCACTATAATTTGTTAATGATAATTTTAAAAACTATTGTAATATAATAATAATAAATATAGTGGTATTTGAATATCTAGAAACGGCTGCTACCGCCGGTAAAGTATGTAGAGTGCTCATCCGCTGCGGATACATCTGCTTCTATGTGCAAAACTTTGGCTATCGTAAGTCTTGCCTAAATTTTCAAGTTGTTAGAATTAATTAGTTTAAACTTTTATATAGAAAAAAGTGCTATTATAATAAATAAACTAAATTTGGTAAGCAGCAACAATTCCTGCACAAAGGTTTAATGGTTATCCATATATTCTCTAGAACATACATATGTCGTAAGATACCCCATTTAAACAATTGTTAGACAACTATTATACGATGTTTGCTAATAGCCTAATATGCTTTTTATTTTTACCCGTTTTACAAGAAAAATACCAAATGCAACCAGATAACCACATCGTAAAAAAAAAAAAGAGGAAAACAAATCCAAATAAAGAATTTCAATGTTCGTATTAACTACCAACTACAACAATTAATGTTTACTAATGATAACAATTCTCTACTGTCGTGTATGCGTCTTTTCGCTTCAGAACCATTTAATACCGTAATAATCACAGGTGAAACCCACTACCCCTAAATTAATCGTCCAATATATCACTATATAAGAAGCTCAATCTTTTTCTATCACATACAACCTCCTCAGCTAACAAAAGGAAAAGATTTCGAATCCATACTCCAAACCTTGATCAACAAAACAGAGAACAACCGTAAGCTTGTAAGCGACTTGCAGAGAAAGATAGAGGCGGATTACGACATGAGGAAAGAACTCTTCGAAAACTCAGAGACCAAACCAAGGTACATGAATTTCGTTCAGGCTGAGAAGGTGATGGACGAAGCTAAAGTAAACGCCACAAAGATGATAAACCTCCTGTACGACATGCATGAAGTGTTAACAACCGAAGTGGATGGCTACAAAGAAAAACTCAAACTCATTGAATATGAGTTTGAGTTTGAGTTTCAGAAGTAAGTATGAAGAATCAAAAGGGGCGTTGGAGGCGTGAAGGGAGGTTTTTGGGTAATGTCATGTAACATCCCAAAATTTTAGGGTAAATTTAAAAATTTTCAAACGAAAACTTCAATACAAGAAAAGCCACTTAATTAATTTTCATAAAATTCCATAACTTATAAGTTTAATGAAAACACCCCAGGATTAACAGAAGTTAACGAAATCTCAATATAGCGGAATATTAATTCAAAAACAGTCCTCCAATGAAGCAGCACAGTGTATACACGTCACGCCTTGCCATCCATGATACCTGATGTACCTGAAACAATAGTTTATATAGGGAAAGGGTAAGCACGAAGCTTAGTGAGTTCCTCAAAATACCATACGATCCATCACATAACATACAACACATCATAACCATTCATATGTCTGTGAGACTCGCGAGCTATCCCTGTTCCGCTGAAGACTCACGGGCAATTCCCGTTCTTGTGTTATCGCTCGCAGGCTTCTCCCGTTCCGTCTAATGACTCCCAGGCTATTCCCGTTCCGCCTATTGGCTCGCGGGCTATCCCGTTCCGTCTAATGACTCGCAGGCTATTCCCGTTCCGCCTATTGGCTCGCGGGCTATCCCGTTCCGTCCACACACAATCATTAAAATAGCAATAATTCATACAATTATCATAACAGGTAAGATCACCTTAGTCTAACATATCTTCCTTCCTACGCATGCAATATCACCTATAGTATAGTGAGAAGACTCACCTGATTATAGTTGACTATATCGTTTATCTTTCTCGGCTTTGTATTTTCTTCAACTTTAACTGTTAACATAATAAGAAATCTATCATTTCTTAATCCTTAACTATATTATAGTCGCATCATTAAACTCTTCAATAATTCCAATATGATACTCCATGATTTATCAAGTAAAGAACGACCAGGTAGAAGATTAGATGGGGTGGCAGGATCCTTTCAGCATTTTAGCCTTTCGGAAAATCCAACAACCAGATCCCAAGTAATCGGCCTAGACACCGTCCTCGTAAGTAAATCAATCGGTATTATATTCGGAAATTACGAATTGTTATAATAACGACATTTTAAGGTTTTTGTTTACTATTGTTAGAAATTAGTATAATATAACATATGTTATACTTATTAAATATTCTACTTCTTAACACAAAAACTATTTTACAATACCTAATTAAGCTATAGAAAAGTTTGTAGTTACATTATGACCAGTCGTCGGAACCTATAACTTCTTTGCTAGGCTTTTGAGCTTCCTTCCGCTCACTTCTTACAATCTAGTGCTTAGAAACCTCTATATATTGGATTGAGATTTGTTGGTGTGGTTTATGAGATGTTTTGGGGGATATTTATACTTGAATTCTTGAATAAAAAATGGCATGACACTTTTGACAAAAGATTTTAATAATATAATTTTGTTGAAATTAAAGGCCTTCTAGAATCAGTCTGTTCAAGACTGGTTTAGCCGATCTTAAACCCATTAAATTCACGTTTTTATTTGATATTCAGAAACTTCATCTCAATACCTTTCCAGTGATGTATTTTACGTATTTATACGATTTTTCTATGATTTATTATGAATTTTTGAAAACAGACTATCTAATCTGTCAATTTCGAACTAATCAGTAAAGATTGCATTTTTTACCATAGATAATCTCATTTTCAAGCTTACTATTATTTTTGGTAATTGTACTAGACTCAATTTGTAAACTTTGTGCATTGGTTTGAGGTCCAAACAATTTTCCTAGAATTAATTATGATTTTTCTAAAAACGACACAAAATGCTGATTTTATATGAAATTGTAACTAAAGTTTTTCTTAGCTTTATAACTACCAAAAATCATATAATTCCTAACACTCTTATTTTAAGTATATGTTATAATCAGGATACGGGTCTTACAAGTCTCCCCCACTTATTTGGATTTCGTCCCGAAATCCGCATTCTCGAACGCCTCTATGTATTTCCCATCGAGTCCTTATGTTCTTCAAAAATCATCATCATCTTATTGTCGAACCTTTACAAGGTTTTATTATCTTTCCCTTCAACTTTCACATGTCTCTGTAATAATGCTTAAGGTCCTATTATTCTCATTCACTCCATACTTCTTTTCTTCTAGTTACTCTAGATGTAAAACTCTAACTGTTTCTCACAGTCCCACACATCAACTTGACCGGCTACTTTCTACAGTACATATTTAGTACTTTCTAATCTTCATGTATACATAGTTAACCTAGTTAACTTGCAACACCTAATTTTGATGAATCAATGTCCATCTTTGGGTTAAAAAATCAGGATCATGTTCAAATGATCCAGAATGATAACAATACAATTGGATTTGAACCTTCTAGTTCAGAAAACATAGCAGGTGGCAGTGGAAGAGGTTTCAGACATTTATTAAGTAGGGAAATAATAGCTGAACACTTTAACGAACCAATTGAGAAAGCTGCGAAGGAACTCAACATTGGAACGACACAATTAAAAAAACGCTGTAGAGAATTAGGTATCAATCATTGGCCCCAACGACAACTTACGAGTTTGCAAACCCTTATTGATAGTGCTGAGGTAAAGAACTACATTTTTTTAATTCCTTTATATCATAAGGTTGAAATTACTAAAGTTATTTGTGCCACAGGAATTTGGTAATGAATTTATTGAGGCAACAGAATTATCGGGAGATTTAATACCCAACCTAAAAAAAGAAAAACAAGCGATAATTGAAGGGTCACAATCGGGTCTAACAGACGGCACAAAGAAGCTAATACAAGCTGCTCATAAGGTTGTATTTAGGAAAAGAAAAATTCAGGAAAAGGGGGAAAATTCATCAAGAACTCAAACACAGCAGCAATCTCCGCCATCTAATTCTGGTATGAGTAGTATTAACCCTGGTTTACTCGAGTCTTCGAGTGAGGAGAATTTTCTGAGGCTTTCTAGATGACCTAGCCTGGTTTCCTCCTTCTTATAGCTACCCCCAACTGGTTCCGAATTAAAGCCCTTCCTCATTACTACCCTACTTACACACGCCCCATATGAGTCAATATTTAGCCCCTAATCATGGGGTTACAGGTTCCAACCCTATCGAGACCTCATACCTTGGAGCTCCTCCTCTAATAACTGAAAGCATACCACTTCCAAATCCTCGAGAAGGTACAAGTCAACCTAATGATGACAAAGATTGGTGTGTAGAAGATCTTTTCTCACTTCTTTCTGATTCTCCGGTTTAGGTTAGTAGTTCTGTAAACTTTTCTTAATGTATTAATATAAAGTTGTAGTAATGAATTAAATATATTGACATGTTACTATAATTTTAATAATTTCATCGATTCAATATAATATTCATGTTGTTCCCTTAATTTCGTATTCCTCCCCCACTTGGACTAAAGTCCAAGTCTGTTTATTCGATTTATAATTTTTTTTACGAGCCCTTACTCTCTCGAACGAAAAACAAGCCCACTCTGCTCAGCCAACAACTTGCATCGGGGGCAAACACTATCTCAATAAACATGTTTTGATAATGTAAAGATGTTTACATCAACCACCATATGTTACTCATCCGCTTGCGACCCTAGTCAACACCTCTATCGTCAGTTACCTCAATCACGAGTGAGTGATCCAAACTCTCAACCCACACGACCTGATCAATCACCCAAGCAAGATCAATACCAGGGTAGGTAGCCCCACTATTACATAGCACTAGGCATGTACAGAGTTGACTCAAAAATACCCGCTATCATCTCAGGCGCCGCTTGCACCTCTTTTACCGTGAGTTGGAAAACTCACCCTTGCATCCTCTAGTCCCTGTCTGACTTGTGCGCCCATTAGTTGCATGAAAAATAGCTACCACAATAGCATTTTGGCATTCTCCCTTTCAACAGTCTTTAAGCTCAGTAATCAACTTAAGCATGATTGGTCCAACCAAACTGGTATGATCGCATCTTAATTGTTCCTACTGAACCTCACAATCAACATTCAAAAATTGAATGGATAAAAGTTTACCACATTACACTAGCATTTAAGTTAATTATGCCAGACACTCACATATTCAGCTCCTTGGATCCTTCGTGACGAACTCCCGACTCGAACGTGGATCCTGTGCTTTCGATAGTAGGAGCTCTACTACTACCTTCCACACCTATCCATGTTCGTTCCAAGACCCGTCTCGAAATATCCAATTCGCTTCTTACCGATAATTTTAACACATATGCCCTTACAAGGCATATGTCAACCCTTTTAGGAATACTTGGAATCCCACCCCCACCCTGCTATTCTAACTAAGATGGAACTTCCTCCAGTGATGACAGGTTGTTTCGCGAACGTAGTTGTATACAATATCGAACTAAACAGTCTTTCAAATAAGAGAATCTTCCCTAAGGCAACAACCAAACAAGGAACATGCAATAAGGTCAACTCACACATTCTATGACTATTCAGTCCATATTGTATACAACTTAGTGGAAATCTCTAAGCAACCTATCGGCACTAGCATACAGTTCTATTAGCAAATAGCAGATAATAATACAACAATATGTGATCTCTACCAGGCATTTCAGCAAACATATACCATATGTTTTTTTAACATCCACAATATTAAATACTTAACCCTTTTCTCATACTGGCGTCGGCTGGCGGTACACACTGTGTCTTCAGTTCACCCTTCATAAAACATCCTTCTTTCGTAAAAATGTTTTAAGAAAACTCTTAAGCCTCAACTTGAGTCCAGAACTCACTAAGTGAGCCTGATTCTCTCAAGCTGTGCTCTGATACCAACTTGTAACATCCCAAAATTTTAGGGTAAATTTAAAAATTTTCAAACGAAAACTTCAATACAAGAAAAGCCACTTAATTAATTTTCATAAAATTCCATAACTTATAAGTTTAATGAAAACACCCCAGGATTAACAGAAGTTAACGAAATCTCAATATAGCGGAATATTAATTCAAAAACAGTCCTCCAATGAAGCAGCACAGTGTATACACGTCACGCCTTGCCATCCATGATACCTGATGTACCTGAAACAATAGTTTATATAGGGAAAGGGTAAGCACGAAGCTTAGTGAGTTCCTCAAAATACCATACGATCCATCACATAACATACAACACATCATAACCATTCATATGTCTGTGAGACTCGCGGGCTATCCCTGTTCCGCTGAAGACTCACGGGCAATTCCCGTTCTTGTGTTATCGCTCGCAGGCTTCTCCCGTTCCGTCTAATGACTCCTAGGCTATTCCCGTTCCGCCTATTGGCTCGCGGGCTATCCCGTTCCGTCTAATGACTCGCAGGCTATTCCCGTTCCGCCTATTGGCTCGCGGGCTATCCCGTTCCGTCCACACACAATCATTATCATAGCAATAATTCATACAATTATCATAACAGGTAAGATCACCTTAGTCTAACATATCTTCCTTCCTACGCATGCAATATCACCTATAGTATAGTGAGAAGACTCACCTGATTATAGTTGACTATATCGTTTATCTTTCTCGGCTTTGTATTTTCTTCAACTTTAACTGTTAACATAATAAGAAATCTATCATTTCTTAATCCTTAACTATATTATAGTCGCATCATTAAACTCTTCAATAATTCCAATATGATACTCCATGATTTATCAAGTAAAGAACGGCCAGGTAGAAGATTAGATGGGGTGGCAGGATCCTTTCAGCATTTTAGCCTTTCGGAAAATCCAACAACCAGATCCCAAGTAATCGGCCTAGACACCGTCCTCGTAAGTAAATCAATCGGTATTATATTCGGAAATTACGAATTGTTATAATAACGACATTTTAAGGTTTTTGTTTACTATTGTTAGAAATTAGTATAATATAACATATGTTATACTTATTAAATATTCTACTTCTTAACACAAAAACTATTTTACAATACCTAATTAAGCTATAGAAAAGTTTGTAGTTACATTATGACCAGTCGTCGGAACCTATAACTTCTTTGCTAGGCTTTTGAGCTTCCTTCCGCTCACTTCTTACACTCTAGTGCTTAGAAACCTCTATATATTGGATTGAGATTTGTTGGTGTGGTTTATGAGATGTTTTGGGGGATATTTATACTTGAATTCTTGAATAAAAAATGGCATGACACTTTTGACAAAAGATTTTAATAATATAATTTTGTTGAAATTAAAGGCCTTCTAGAATCAGTCTGTTCAAGACTGGTTTAGCCGATCTTAAACCCATTAAATTCACGTTTTTATTTGATATTCAGAAACTTCATCTCAATACCTTTCCAGTGATGTATTTTACGTATTTATACGATTTTTCTATGATTTATTATGAATTTTTGAAAACAGACTATCTAATCTGTCAATTCCGAACTAATCAGTAAAGATTGCATTTTTTACCATAGATAATCTCATTTTCAAGCTTACTATTATTTTTGGTAATTGTACTAGACTCAATTTGTAAACTTTGTGCATTGGTTTGAGGTCCAAACAATTTTCCTAGAATTAATTATGATTTTTCTAAAAACGACACAAAATGCTGACTTTATATGAAATTGTAACTAAAGTTTTTCTTAGCTTTATAACTACCAAAAATCATATAATTCCTAACACTCTTATTTTAAGTATATGTTATAATCAGGATACGGGTCTTACATGTCATGTGTTGGTGTTTGATTTGAAGAATATGTTATTTTGGTTGTCAGTTTCCTGTTAAGATGATGGTACCTTCTAGATGATAAATATGTTTCTCTTTTGGGTGAAGTCTATAAATGAACGAATATTATGATACGATATCTTTTTCATCTTGTATGCCACATATCTTAGAATCCAACTTCTGATTGCTTTTATTTTTCTAATCAACAATATAAACACAAACTACATTTTCCCAACATTGCATAAAAGACACCGAAATAATCCAAAAGATGCCTTCATAACGCAATATGTGTTATGCTTTCTTCCGATAAACATTCTCCGTATACTTTCACAACAAAATACAAGTAAAAACGAAGCAAATTATAAAGATTAAATACACATACAAAACAGGAAACAAATAAGAAGCTGATTAGACAAATAACTGCATATTTTCATACGTATTAAACGGGAGACGAAAAGCTCTGTAAAGTCAAAGAAAAAAAGATCGCCGACTGCACATTTTCCCCCTCTTCAACCTCGAACAAAAAGAACAAAATTAAATACACACAACAACACGATTTGCAAATACAAAGTAACCCACACGTGTTAACCCGGAAGAAAAACAAAACAAAACAATCCACGATCCAAACCCGACCCGTGCGGAGCACGGGTCAACCCTAGTTGATAACTAACCGACAATGAGGTGCTATTCTAAACATATATAGTAACTCTTGGGCATATCAGGACATCTTCAAACTTGAGGGACTGAAAGTGAAATCCACATAATTGGCTAGTGCTGCTTGGAATCTTTCCGCAACTGAAAACTGTTCAAAGGATTAGCTTGCTTTAACGTGTACCATGCTCGTACGCATATCCAATTGAATCGCTAACCAATGTACTCGACTAAGGTCGGATTTCTAAATCGCTTGTAAAAGAGAGTATTACCGAACGATGGTTGTGATTCAAGTTCAGCTTCAACCACACCCATCGAACTTCAATGGCTTTTCTCAGCACCCTTCTGTTTACAGTATCCAAAGACCAAAGAAGCTGTCTCTGCAACCAAGAGCGGTTTCTTCAAGAACTCAGGTGATCATTCCTTGATTTTTGATATAAACAGAGTATTTACGTGTGTAATTGTGAATCAACAGTCCCGTTTGTATATATGCACACAAGGTGTTTGATATTTTTCCTAGCTGAACCATGGGACTAAACTTTCGTTCCCTCATATACGTAGAGGATAATGGAGAGCATTTCAGTAGGTGGCGAAGTCGGTGGAGCAGGTGGGGCATACTCTTACGATGCTTTGAAGCGATTGGATAATTTGTGGTCGAGTATTTGTTCAGCTGAAACAGGTCAGTTTCAATATCAATACATCATCATCAATGTTTTTTCACAATTTGACCAAATTTATGTCAATTTCAGTTGTTCAAGAACCCAAACAAGTTGTCTCCAGTACCCTTGGTTTGTTTAAGGAATCTGATTTTGCAAAGAAGGAAGTGGATAAATTTGATGTGTTGGTTTGTGGAGGTACTTTAGGGATCTTCATTGCCACTGCATTAAGCTTGAAAGGCCTTCGAGTAGGTGTTGTGGAAAGGAATTTACTAAAAGGGGTATATACTTTTTAACTTTCTGGTGTACAATTTTTTATACTTTCTGTAAATTAACCTTATAACATTTGGATTCGATTATAATCAGAGGGAACAAGAGTGGAATATATCAAAGAAAGAACTTCTGGAACTTGTTGAAGTTGGCATCTTAACAGAAGATGACATTGATCAGGCCACAACTTCAGTTTTTAATCCTGTAAATAGCATCCAACTTGTAGCTAAATACTTTGATTGGTTTATTTAAACTCAAAAGATCCCTTTTTTTTTTTTTTTTTTAAATTTTCAGAACAGATGTGGATTTGAGAGAAAAGGAGAGATATGGGTTGAAAACATTCTTAACCTTGGTGTTTCGTAAGTTGTATATCTTTTTAATATAATCATCGAGACTAAATCATAATTTGGTGTTTTAATCTTGTTTGTAGACCCGCAAAACTTATAGATATTATGAGGAAGCGATTTGATTCACTTGGTGGAGTGATCTTTGAGGGTTGCAGTGTATCTAGCATAAATATTTACCAAGATATAGCAGTAAGATCTTTAATGACAATATAATAATAAATAAATACGTTAAATATTACTTACAATATCTTGGTTTTACAGGTATTACAATTACAGGAAGGAAAGATTTTGTCAGCTAGTCTAATAATCGATGCAATGGGGAATTTTTCCCCTATTCTAAAACAGGTTATGATATCAAGACTTTGTAGTTTAAAGTTTAAACTTTAAAAAATCAGTTTATATTCTCTGATTTTAGAATAATAAAAAAACAGATTAGAGGAGGTAGGAAACCGGATGGTGTTTGTCTTGTTGTTGGTTCCTGTTGTCGTGGGTTCAAGGAAAATTCTAGAAGCGATGTGATATATACAAGTGCTGAAGTGAAGCAAATTGGAAACTCGGAAGCACAATATTTCTGGGAGGTACATTGTAAAGCGCATGGGCCTAAAATAGCCAATTAAGCCCAACTAACAGATGATGATGATTTTAAGTTTTTAACAGGCATTCCCTGCTGGTTCTGGACCGTTGGATCGAACTACTTACATGTTCACCTATGTTGACCCACAACCAAATACCCCAAAACTGGAAGATTTGCTAGAAGATTATTGGGATTTAATGCCTAAGTATCAGGTAAGTACATTTATTTGTTTGGAGAAACAAAAAAAAGAACATATCTCTCATATAGTTTTTCTTTTAGGAAGTCTCATTGGATGATCTAGAGATTTTGAGGGTTATATATGGCATTTTCCCAACTTACCGTGACAGGTAAAAATTAATAAAATCTTTTTTTCAAATAAGTAAATGAATATAAATATCTAACTTTCTGATGGAGAGTGCAGTCCATTGCCAGCAGCTTTCAATCGTGTTTTACAGGTGTAATAAATACTAGTTGAAGATTTTGTAAAAAAAAATTAATTAAAATTTTCGAATACGTATTTAATTATTATTATCATATGCAGTTCGGTGATGCTAGTGGAATACAATCTCCGGTTTCTTTTGGTGGTTTTGGGAGTTTGACCAGGCACCTTGGAAGACTATCGAATGGTAACTTTAGTAAAAAATTAGTTTCAATTTAACTAAAAAGTCAAAATATATCCTATAATTAACAAGGGGTCTTATTTTTCTTTGAAGGAATACATGAAGCTATCAATGGAAATCTCCTGGATTCTGACAATCTATCATTGTTGAATCCATACATGGTCACCAACTCCCTCTATATAGCTTTTACATTATAATCACATTAATATTTTTTTTTTATTAAAATAAAATACATCTTTCAGCCAAACTTAAGTGCATCTTGGTTATTCCAAAGAGCCATGTCAGCAAGAAAACAAGCCGGGGTCCCACCAGATTTCATCAACGACCTTCTTTACGCCAATTTCAACAGCATGCAGGTATACCTTTTCTACCTTCTATCTACTACCTTTTAACTCACAATATTAACCATGGTTAATTATTAGAGGCTAGGGGAACCGGTGTTAAGACCATTTCTTCAAGATGTCATACAATTTGGTCCTCTTGTGAAGACACTAGGCCTAGTTATGTTAACCAAACCTCAAATCCTTCCTTCTATATTTAAACAGGTAAATAACAAAATAGTTATATTCATTAAAATGTATATATAAATTTAACCATGGTTTGGTTTAACAGGTTGGGTTCCCTGTCTTGATTGACTGGCTAGGACATTTTTCGTTTTTGGGATTTTATACATTTCTTTCCATATTCATTGATCCGTTAATAAGGTATTATCTTTTATATCATTATAATTTACATCAAATGTGTTTTATAGATTGTAAAATGATTATACCAAAACTTTGACATTTTAATAGGCCTACGATTGATACATTTTCAACCGAGATGAAGTACAAATGGAAAAGAAAACTTGAGGCATGGAAATATGGAGCTGGTCTAGACTACAAATTTGAAAGTGAACAAGTAACCAAAATATGAGTTTTGTATAGTACTCATTGAATGTAAACGTGTAATACTACAAGATTGACTAAATTATTTATTCGTTTTATGTATTTACAACAATGATCATAGATATGTATTATAACAAAATGGAAGAAATTTACTAACTTTTGACTTATTAGGTATATCTTTTAGCACCCAACATTCTTGAGAGCTCTTTAATCAAAGGTTTCTCTTTAATGTCTTCCTTTTTCTCCATATGCCATTTTTTAGCTACATCTTCTGCCTGAAATTTCATGAACAACATTAAAATTAGTAAATTGCACACTTTGGATAATTAACATCTTAGCTTAAAAATTTAGTCTGATTTTTTGACATACCCATGTTCTTAAAGGGGCTACTTGCTCTTTGATTGATTCGAATTTTGGCTGAATGATATCTTTTCCTTTGGTTCGAACATCATCAGTCTGAAAAACACATTAAAATTCCTTGAAAAGTCAACAACGAAATCTTACAATATAATTTATAATTACAATTTCAAAGATCAAGAAAACTGAAGAAAGTGCATAAGATCACTTACGGTATGTAGTTCAAGCTGTGAGACTGCAAGTCCAATTGTCAACGTGGCTCCACCAAACACAAGTACTGTGGCAGCAGCAAATGCTTTTGCAACTAGGGTTCATAAAACATAAAGGAAAAATGAGCAAATTATAACATATATTACAAAAGAGAAATTCAGCTTTGGAACTTGTAATAATGATTATGTATGAGTATGAACTTGGAAAACGATAGATTTTGACCTAAAAAGAGATTGAGTAAAAGATGAACCAGTTATAAAAACATCAAGCGAAACCTACTTTGTGATAATCCAACAGCTGCAGCCTTCAACTTCTCAGAATTAATTGGGGTGTGCTTGTCATTACGCAGTTCATTAGCGGTTGAAGCAGAAAATGAATTCTCTGTGCTAGGTAACTGCCATCTGAAAGTACGATAAAACGTCAGAGATCCATTAAAAACTGGAAACCATAGCTTCGATAAGTGATACATAAAGTTAATTGTCTTCTTTAATCGAATTTCATATTGTTCTTGCATTCGTCAATCGTCATATCCAAACGATACGGTTTGACGCTACCGTGAGGTTGAGAATATGAATCAAATGCCTCATTAATCACAGAATTCTGTCTCGTTGTCCAAAAATAGGGAAAATTAAGTACCAAAGAGTGAAGTACCTTTTCGGTCCAAAAGTGACTTGGGGAAGGGACACGTAAGCCCTAAGAGGGTTTATGGCATCACGCGATACAGAGGAGACGCCATTACTTTCATCAGAGTGGAGAAGCCACTTCGATCCAGTTGACAGAGTCGAATTGGAAGGTGGTCGGAAAATACTCGATGGTAAATTGTGCTTCAAAATCTCCGGAAGGATGTCGCCTTCGTTGCCAAGGGTCTCATTAATTAGGGGCGACGGAGGACGATCACTGGCGGCGGCGGCGGGCTTATTGATTTTTTCAACGAGACGACCGACGGCGTGCTTGGATTCTTGCAAGAAGTAAGCACCTTCTTTGCCTGCCGCCAATCTTCCAACGAGAAAACTCATTTGAAATCTCTGAACTCAGGTCGAATTTGGTTAAGTTGCGTTTTGGCAGATGAATTTGTATGCGTTGATTTATATAGGGTGAAAAGATATGGTGGTGTTTGGTTATGGAAGAAAACCTATCCCCCTCTTGTTTTTCTAAAATAGAAAAACATGTAAATTTGCTTGCTATGTAAGAATTACTAATCATACATGATACATGTATATTCGTGCAAGTGAAGCCCAATCTAGCTGGATGGATGCACCCGGGTTATATACCCATGTGGTGAGAGGTCTGGAGTTCGACTCCGACTAACCCCATGTGGGGGATTTTCCTGGAAAGGCGAATTAGGTGGAGGGGAAAAGCCTTTGCGCCTTAGGTAATCGCCAACCGCCCTGGGTTGCGGGACTGATTACCCTCAGATGAAACCATATATCTATTCGCTGGTTCCAAAAAAAACATGTATATTCGTACTATTATATCAGTATAAAGAGGACTATACAAACAATAATTTGATCAATGTGTAGTTACTTATCTCAACCTTATTGATAATTAAAATGACTAAATAATAATAAATTTTATACAATTATACGAATGTTTTATGTTATTAAACTATTCAGTTATTATTGAAAATGTAAAAAGTTAAACCATTTTACATATCTTTTATCAAAAGTTGATAGATAAGCGATAGTCAACATTATTTGGTTAATGACCAGCATTACTTGCCGTATTCCCCAAGAAGGATTTGACTAAAATTGATTTTCTCTACTTTATATTTTATTGGCTTAAAAATAGGATAGGGTAAAAGAAAGAATAAGATAGAGAAATAATGTTTGTTTTCTAAAATTGCCGAAGGTGAAACTCATATATCCATAGTTGTCAACTCGTGACTCGACTCGTGACTCGAAATGCAAATCTTCGACTCGTGACTCGACTCGTAAGTGTCATGTTATTAAAAAAAGTTACATATAAAAATATAGTATGTGTATAAAGACATAGTATTTGTTGATTAGTAGGCTAGAATGTTAAAAAAAGTAGGGGTATGAGAAAAAACCGAAACCGAATAACCGAACCGAACCGAATGATGTTTGGGTTGTTTGGTTCGGGTTATTTGGTTTTCGGTTAATTTGGTTTGGTTAACCGAATAAGGATACATTATTCGGTTTGATTTTGGTTAAAATTTAATTGTTTGGTTAAACCGAAAAACCGAATAAATTATTAATTAATATATATTTTTATAAATTAATATTTTATATCTTAATTCATATATATTTGTTAAAAGTAAACTTTATAATTCCTTAATAAGTTACAATGAACTATATATGTATAAAGCTCAATTAGTCCAATAATGCAATTGTCTAAAGTCTAAACTCGACATACCCATTTTACTATTTGAGATCGTCTTTTTTTTACCGTTCCTTCTTTTGCTCATATGTTATGTACTTATGTATAGTGTTTTTGTTTTCATTTGGTAAAAGTTCATTTAGTTTTGTTTTCTTAAGTTTATGTTTTTTTTTTCTTACGAATGTTTATTTGGTTTAACCGGTAAACCGATCCGATTAAACCGTAACCGAATAAACCAAAACCGATTAAACCGAACCTTATTTGGTTTGGTTATGGTTAGTTTTAAAATGTCAAAAAACCGATAAAACCGAACCGAAAAAACCGAAAACCGAAAAAACCGACCGAATAACACCCCTAAAAAAAAGTAGAGCAGGGGGTAATGTGAAAAGTGGTGAAAGCTGGAGGCAAATTTGGTAAGTGTGCTGGAATGCTGGTATATAAAGAAAAATGTAATTAGGGTTTGTAAATCAGGCATTGACTCTCTCTCTCTCTCTCTCTCTCTCTCTCTCTCTCTCTCTCTTTCTCTCTCTCTCTCTCTCTCTGGCAGCTCTTCAACGTCTCTCTCTTTCTCTCTACAATCTCGATATTTTCAGTTTTTCATCTAAAAAAATTCCTCTCAAATAGAGCTTCCAAATCTCATTCCGTGAAAATGAAATATAAAAGACAGAGTTATCGACTCATACTACTCACTGCCATCTTCTTCCATCATTTTCTTCCACCTTCTCTTCTGGATTTCAGTGAGCAATCTCCCAATCTCACTTCTGTACACTGTATTTGCTCAAGGAGGAAGTTTATTAACCGGTGGATCAGTCTATTATAAGTTGGATTATGCAAATACCCGCAGGTCACATGACTCGTCCGAGTTACGAGTCGAATCGACTCGTACCGAGTCACTCCATGACTCGCAAAAATTGTCCGAGTCAGTCACAAAAACGAGTCAGCCTACGAGTCGCCTCTTTTTGGGTTCTATTTGACTCGACTCGTGACTCGTACGAGTTTAACAACTATGCATATATCATGGAATGACAATCTTTCAATTTTTATGATAAAATAATTATTCAATATATAAGAAAACAGTTTCACAAATTAAAATAGGTCTTTTAACAAAAACTATTTTACGAATTATTCATGAAATATATTAAATTTGTGAAATTGGTCTATGTTTACTTGACACATGCTTTGCGGAATATAATTATTTAGTTAAATTATTGAAACAAGTTAAGTATGACATTGTTATTAATTATGAAATAATAACACTGCGACATTAAGATGTTTGTTTTTTTATCAATAAGATTTTTTCGGTCTCTTTTTTCTACGGACGGGCAGCGGTTTCGTCTGGCTGTTTGTTATTTAAAATATTACAGACCTAAAAATGTCTGCATGTTATCTTCTTATAGAAGACGTGAGATAATCATTTTTCAAGTCTTCAAACATCTTCAAGCCTAAAATAAAGTTAACACATAATGTATTTTTTTATTATTCAAATTATAAAATACTTCATAATTAAATTTGTCTTACCAATATCATGTGACAATGTTTTTATAAAATTATCTTAAAACAACTTAATAGATTTTGAGAAATAGTGTTTTTATATATAATTATTTTATTACGAACATCTTCAAATAAGTTACAATATCTTTTTTCAAAATTAACTTTATTGTGAAATCCTCTTTTTCTGAATTTAATTTTTTTAAAAATTAGTGAAACCTCTTGTATAGAAATTTTGCAAAATTTGGTATTATAAAATTAGTGATTATTATATAATAATATTTAAAAATTGATCATTTGATAAGAAAAACGGAATTGTTATCTTAGTTCATTTACCTTAAAACATGGATTAATGTCGATAAATTTGACTTGTGTATCAATGTTTTTTTGTTTCTTACAAGTTTACTAAGTAATCAAATGGTTTGTATTCTAATAATATCGGGAGTTGACATAAATGTAGTTTTATGTATTAAAAATCAGTTTATTTAAATTTCATTGTTGTAGGCTTGTAACACTAGAATTACTAAAAAAGTATGTTATGTTTAAAAAACAGTTTATTTAAATTCTAGTTTATTTTAGCAGAATGCGGCCTTTTAAAAATAAATAGTCTTTTATTGCAGAATTCAGACATTTGATTCATCTCTTCTTCTATAGATGTGGTCTGTAGATTGTAGACTTTTTTCTTTTTTAAAAACAAACAACACCTAAGTTGATATAAAATATTATAAATTTTAAATATATGATAAGATATACCTATATAACTATATTAAAACAATATTATCTTAATTGCTTACATATGTAGCTTGTGTATTAGAAACTAAGTTTAATTTTCGATACATTGCTATTTTAAACTATTGTCATGGTTAATTGATTTAGGCTGGCATCTTTTACAATCATACCGTCTGAAAGTCTCTACTTGTAGGTTGTATGTGAATAAAATTAAAAATAATTTTTGATTTAATATTATTTTAACTATTATTATGCTTAACTAATTTGAATGAAACTTATTTAGTCATTTTTTAATTTTGATCAACAATTATTATTTCAGATATGAATACATTTTCAAGGTAATACAATATATATATTTTTAATTTTATGTTACTTTTAACATTTATATTGTTGATTAAGTAACAAGACCATCTTTTGGAAAAATTTCACTGTTATAAAAATAGTTTTGTTTAAGTTTTTAGTTAATTTTTCATTCTGATTTAGGTTTTACATTTAACATCCCGTTAATTTTTTTTATCTATTTAGCATTTGTTTTTGGACATTTCTTTATATTTTTATTGGAATTTGCCTTTTAAAATAATATTTAAATTTAAAATAGCTATATTAGACTATAAAAAATATAATTTTTACACCCAACAACATATTTTAATTAATATATTAAGTATATTGGTTAGAAATTGAAGAGTTAGTTAAAAACTAACACAATAAGGAGTGAAAGTATTAACAAAGTCAAATTAATATGATTGAAGATAAATATTTTATCTTGAACCATAGTAAAAGTTGAAAATTATGGTCTCTTTTGTACTATACTAGGCAAATACATTGTAACATTTGTAAAATTTTAGTCCCCAAATGTAAGATGTTTAATTATAATGGTTTAAACGTACGCAATATGTTAGAAATTTGAAAGTCCTTGAGAAATGAGGAAATGGTGACCATCTTTCAAAGGTCAAGAACTTGTTGCGGTTTTCTCAAAGAAACCCATAAAAATGGACATGGGAGAGTGACAGAAACAGATAGAGATAGAGAGAGATATTTATTTTATAAAACAAAAATAATTAAAAATTAAAATTAAGGGTAAAATAATCATTTTACTCACATTTAACAGAAAACGTTAAGTACTAACGGAAAGGGGGACCAAACTTGTAAGAAATACTTACCACGGGGACAAATTTGTGGGAATCGAAAAGTTAGACCAATATGAAAATCGTGCAAACCATAGGGACCAAACTGTAATTTACTCATTATTTTATTTATGAGAAACAGTTTCACAAATTAAAATAGGTTTCTTTTAACGAAAATGATTTTATGAATTGTTTACAAAATATATAAAATTTGTGAAGCTGGTTTATGTAAACTTGACGAACGCTCGGGAAAATATAATATTTTAGTTAAATTATTTTAAATATAATTATATAGTTAAATTATTGAAAAATGTTTAAAAAAAAGAATAATATAAAACGCTCCACCAGTTCTGTATTAAGGGCGTGTTTGGCAAAAATAGCTGAAAGCTGGAAGCTGGTAGCGGGTAGCGGGTAGCAGGAAGCGGGTAGCGGGTAGCTGGTAGCTGGAAGCTGTGACTTTTAGTTTGTATAGGACTGTTCGGCAAAAGTAGCTGGAAGCTTTTAAAATATGTAAAATTACATAAAATGGCATCTGCGTAATTATTGGTTATAGTTTTAAGGGTATTCTAGTAATTAATGGTATAATTAGTAGAGCTTTTTGTTAAACGCTACTTCAACTAGCTTTTAAAATAGTAGCGTTTAGTTTAACATAAAAGCTTCAAGCTCGTGTCGCCAAACGAAGCTTTTGGTTTTTATTAGAGCTATTTGTTAAATGCTAGAAGCTAGAAGCTCTCAAACGCTCCCAAAAACTCCGTGCCAAACACGCCCTAAAAACTTAATTTAATTTTTCGATTCATTTCTATTTCAAATTATTATCATGGTTCATTAATTTAGATAGCCATTTTTATAATCACATTATCTCGAAGTCTTTACTTACAGGTTGTACGTGAACAAACTATTGTTAATTTGTTATGCTTAAGTGATTTAAATGAAACTTATTTAGTCATTTTTAAATATGAATAATTTTTCAAGGTGACAAGATATATTTTTTTAACTTTATGTTACTTTAAATAATAAATATTTATATTGTTGTTTAAGTAAAAAGACCATCTTTTGGAAATTTTTAATTAGTATAAAAAGTAGTTTTCTGTTAAGTTATTAGTTAATTTGTCATTCTAATTTAGGTTTCACATTTAACATCATATTCAAAAAAAAAAATTATCTATTTAGCAATTATTTTTGGACATTCCTTTTTATATCTACTTGAAATTTTGAATAGGATTTTGCATTTAACATAGTATTTAAGTTAACAAAGAAATATGTTAGACTAAAAATTCAAAAGTTGTAGCATTAAAAAGATAATGGTTTACATCCAACAACATATTTTAATTAACAAATTAAGTATATTGGTTAGAAATTGAAGAGTTAGTTTTAAAACTAACATAATAAAGGAGTTAATGTATTAATAAAATCAAATTAATATGATTGAAGATAAATATTTTATCTTAAACCATATTAAAATTAAAAAGGATGATATCTTTTATAATATACTAGGCAAATGCATTGTAACATTTGTAAAATTCTAATCCCTGGATGTAAGATGCTTAAGTATAATGGTTTGAACTTATGCAATATGTTAGAAATGTATAAGTCCTTGAGAAATTATGAAATGGTGACTGTTGAGATGTCAAACTCAACAAATGAATTGAGATAAAAATAATCAAGATTAAATACACACTGCTCAACCCACTATAAGGATAGTATATGATAAGCAGGGGTCGATCCTCAGGGACAAGGGACAAATTCTTATACCGATATTTACTTAAGATACGAGTAACAGGGGGTTTTGAAATTATCAAGTTAGATAGCTAAACATTAAATTGATTAAAATGCAATATATCAAATGGATTCCGATTCCGTTTAACACAAATGATTAGGCAATCATTATAAGACTAGAAATTATGTCAATTTCATCTAAAATTGATTTCAAAGTGTTAACGAGCTCTAACACTTCAGTCCTTTTAAGTAATTACAACAAAATGTGCTCTTTGAAGTAATCCAATTTTCCTTTTATATAAATCAAACAAGCTCTTGAGTTTATATCAAGGAAAATGAGTAAAGATTCATTTAGACAAACCAATTTACATTCAATATTTCTCGTAAGCTCGGAAATGTAAAAATGTGTATTTTGAATTACACACGAATTCATCCAACGAAGACCAATTCGGTGTTGTTACAAACATTCAATAATGAAACAATTACGGATTTCAAGATTGAAATAACGAATTTGACAAACATATCAATTCTAGTGGCCAACATGAACCAACATGAGAATCAAATGGAACTTTAATGCATAAATTCAAAATACTAGATGAAGAACACAACGATAGTCAAATGATTTGTGCCAAATCTTGTGTCTACAGAACCGGAATAAAGAAGGATTTAGCCACACATGATATGGCTAAATCTATTTGATGAAAAGCAGTAAATTGTTACTAATTGTACTTACAACGAGTAATTAAAACGATAAATCAAGTTTTTCCAAGTGTTTTGGATCAATCTTCTCCTTCAAATCGTCCTCTCCTCCTCTCTAGCAGTAAAAACTGCCCAAAAATAACCCACAACAGCCCTTAAAACCGTGCAGGAAAATGCAGTTTAAAATCAGTTTTGCGCGCCACACGGCCCGTGTAGGGTCACACGGGTCGTGTAGGTCTGAATGGGTTTACTGATTTTTTTTTGGGCTACAGCTCACACGACCCGTGTAGGGTCACACGACCCGTGTGCGGGTGTTTCACAAATTTAGCAGTCTTCTGGAGAGGTCACACGACCCATGTTAGGTCACACGACCCGTGTGAGTCTGAAACTCCATTTTCCTTCAAGTTTTCAACTCCACAAGCTTCCATACCATGCTCCAAGCTCATTGCTTCATCCAAGATGCATTCCAAGTTTCCATTCCTCGTTCCGTGCTCCAAGTCTCATTCAAATCTCCACGTTCCACCTTCCGGCTCTCCGATCTGCTCCAAATGCTCTTTTACCTGAAATTCAACACAAATTTATGAAGTATCGAAATTCCCGGAAAATAACTAAAAATGCATGTAAATGGTTAAGGAAATAAATAAAATAAAGGAAAAAGGGCTTAGAAAAGATGCATAAAATGCATCCAACAAATCTCCCCAAGCTTAAGACCTTACTTGTCCCCAAGTAAGAGAATCAATAAGAACGAATCAGGAATAAATTTGATGACTAAGATCCTAAGCCAAAACGCAGAAAGAAATCTAAATGAAATGAAAGTGCAAATGCCATGATGAAAATAATGCAAAATTTACTAAATTAAAAAGAAAATAAACTAAAAAAAATTGAAAATCTTTTTGGCTGTTTAATTGACCCAGTTTCTAAGTTTATTATCCAATGTCCCACATCCCATGTAGCTTTACCATATATATAGATTTTCCATTAGAAACACATGGTTATTTCTTACTCCAAATTAGCTTCAACGGAATCACAGACAAAAGACATTCTCCTACAAAACTCCTAGCGTAAAATCGGCCCTTACGGTCGGAAATGTATAAAATTTTGACCAAGCCTTACCAATCCAACTTTTGAAGCATTAAACCCTCCTTAAGGCAAGCTAACTCATAACAAGGAAACATCATATTGTAAAGGGTTCATCTCGACCTAAACCCCCCAAATAACGCCTCAGTTTAAATCTCGCTTTTTTGTTATTACCCCTACCTATTACCTCACTCAGTCTTGGCTTGTACACTTCACTTGAATTTGACTTTGACTTGATTTGATTTCTTGAAATGTACTTGCTTGTAGGTGTAGTTTTTTTTTTTTTTGTGTTACACCTTCTTCAATCTTTAATCTTTTAATTTTTTGATTTCTTCGTTTGAATTTGCTTGATTTGATTGAATTTTTCTTCATAATGATTTGGACTCTCCGTCTTGATTATTTGTAAATGACTTCTTGATTTGAGTTTGACTTTGGTTTCTTGAAGTCCTTCTTGATTTTGATTACGGTTTAGAGAGCCCACCATTTGAACACTTCGGGAAGACTGAGTGAATGGACAAGTAGGGTCCAACGAGACTTTAAACTAAGATGTACAATGGGGAGTAAAAGGATATGAACCTTGTTTACAACTGTTTTGCCCCTTCCTAGTTGTTACTTTGCTTTAAGAAAATGTTTAACCTTTCTCGTTTTGCATCAACAAGGCTTATTCAAGAATTTATAACTTTCACATTGTAAAAACTACTTTTACGCCTAGAGAAATGAGGCTAACGCTTCCGTCCCTATCATTTCCCGTCTTAACGAAGCATGTTGGAGTAAGCTCAATTTTCATTTATTTTAACATAATGAAAATACAAGCGTACCGGAACGTAAGACACTAAACAACAAACTCTATGAAAGGTCAACTAAACAAAATTTTATTAATATTATTTATTTTTTTATTTTTTATTTTTTATTTTATTTTTTTTTAGAATGCAAAATGCATGAAATGCATGAAAATATGGAAAATGAAAATTAATTTGAAAATAAAAATCTAAGTATTTACAAAAAATTTAAAAATTTTGTACAAAAATGCAATGCATGAACATGAATGAATGAAATGCATTCCCCCTCCCCAAGCTTAAGATTGAGCGTCGTCCGCGATGCTTGGAAAGGGGAAACGCGCCTAATTTTCCGGGGGTGGTGGCGGGAATTGGGGCGGAAAGGGAGACCAACTTTGAAACAGGGAATACATGTCTGAATACTGTTTCTGCTGCTGTTCCCAATGTCGCGCTTGTTGCTCCCAATACTATTGTTGGGTGCCCCAGTTGGTGGTGTACGTGGTGTGGAAGGTGTTGAAATTAGTGCGAAGACCGGAGAGATTTTCTTCAATACGGGATAATCGGTCGTCTAGGGAAGATTCCCCGTCCTCCTGAAACAGGGAAGAAGGAGGAGCAGGAGCAGCGGAGGAGGAAGCACCACGTACGTCGTGTCGCCGAAAAGGATTCGTAGAGCGGAGATCGGTGAGGAGCCAGTCGGTTTGATGGACCGGCGTATGTAGGGACAGGGAGTCGGCACGATCAACCCAAATCGGATCACCATCAAGGTGTTCGGGTTTAGCCCATGTGAAACCGGTGGGAGAACGGGTGAACATCCTAGCTGACTCAAAGGCGGCGGTGGTTAAGAAATGACCACCCGGAAGGGTCTGTTCTTCTGGGGAAAAGATGAGTCCGATAGCTGGACTTTGTACAATCAAAGTCAATATACCCCCACAATGAATTTGGCCACGGGTGGAACGGGCAGTTTCTAAGAGGCGATGACCTATACATTTACCAAAGTGTGGCTTGTGTTTAGAGTTGGCAGCCATGTGGTAAAGGAGTCGAAGCTCAAGATAATTTACTGTACTTCGCTTCTCGCGTGGAAAAATGATGGAGGCCAAAATACGATGGGCTACTCGTAAGACAGGATGGATGATGGATGAGGCCTTGGCCGCGCTTGGTGAATAGTCATCTTGGTCCGTAATTGCCCCCCAAATGTTGCTAGGATCGTATTTGGAATGTGCCTTGACCTTATAAATGTCGACTGTACGACTAAGGTCTTGCCCTACTAACTCGCTGATTTGATCGGCATGGATGCGATATGTATGATTATTATGTTTCAGATCAAAACATTAGTTACAATCTCATATAAAAATCAGCATTGTATGCTGATCTTAGAAAAATCATAATTAATTCTATAAAAATCGGATTGACCTCAAACCAGTGCACAAAGTTTGCAAATTGAGTCTAGTTTAAGTGATAAAAATTTTGTAGATCGCAACACGACGGGCTATGGGATCGCGACACGATCTCTGTCGGCAGTGTCGGTTGAGTGCGCGATGAGATAAGTGCTTACGTCAGAGATCGGGACGCGATCTAGGGTTGGATCGTGACGCGACGGAGGTCCAGAGGCCTATAAATACGAGGCACAAGCCTCATTTTGAGGCAGAACACACACCAAACTCATATATGATATAGGAGAGTGTTCTAGCAAGGAGTATACGTTGAGAGATGATAGTGAGAAGTAAGGAGTCAGCGGTAGCTAGCGCCGAGGTGCTCGGGAGCTATCAGAAGTCCGGAACGAGAACCGTGCCAGGACTCCGGGAAAGCACCAAACTCAGGTGAGTAATCGCTACCGTATCTCCCTAGTAGTTTTTACGTGTTGAGCTATAGTAGAAAGAAATTTTTAAAAGTAATACAAAGTAGTATAGTTATGATATATGCGAGTAAAGTAGATATGCTACGGACCCGTTTGACGAGTCTGGCCCAGGAGAAGCAGTGTATCACGGGGTGATGCTAAGTAGAGTGATTAACCAATAGAGTAGTGTCCATGCAGAGGTATGATATATGACATAGAAAGCAGATTAAGATGCTATGTGCCAACACTATATGTTGCACCAGTATTGGTCTAGTAAATTAGAGGGGATATGGATATCCCATAAAGCAAGCATAGGAAATCATGTAGACAGTTACCAAATGATGAATTTGGTAAAGAGTGTTAGTGCCGAGAGAAACCCGGTGCGGAACCGGTAAATATTTTAGCATAGTAAGAACGAACGAGTTGTCACGGTATATGATACCATAAGTACGTAAATGAGTAATGACAGGGAGTAGTGAATGAGTTACCAACATAGTAGTAAAATACATCACAATATGTGATACTGAAAATAAGTAACGTCAAAATAGTATGGTAACAACGTAAGTTACCAAGTAATAGAAGAAAGTGCAGACAGTACGGTAACGCCATAAGTTACCAGACAGTAGAAGAAAATAGTAAGAGAGTAACATTATATGTTACCAGATAGTCGTAGAAAGTGTGGTAAGAGTGTACAAGTAATGAGTTCCGTCGGGTAATACGGTAGTTTCACAGTATGATGTACGAGTAAGGAAAGGGATCGTATGACGGTCAAGTGTAGTAAAATGAATCTGTGAAACGTGTGTGGCTATTTAGGCCATACTGTGATTCGATTACTCACTAAGCTTTATAGCTTACCCTTTTATTTTATGTGGTTTTGCAGGTTTAGGTAACGCTCGGCTTGGATCATGGGACGATCCCTGGTGATATTATCTTGTAAAACCTTAGGCTTTGGAGAGCCGGGTCGTTACAAATGGTATCAGAGCCGAGATTTGAGTGAACTAGGTGTCAGTAGAAAAGATTCCTAGACTCAAATCAGTAGGTATATGTAAATTACCTAATGATAGGTAAATATCACAAACATATTGTGATAAGGAGAGAGATTGGTAAACGTCACAAACATAATGTGACAAAAAGATAGATAAAGATAAAGTAAACTATACATAGTAACATACTATGAGTGTTAAAGAACTCCTTAGAAATTTAAGGAGAAAAAGGTAGTAAGAACAGAGATATGAAAGAAAAGAATAAATAAAGATAGCTTGATAAAAGTATAAACAAGACAGTAAAGAAAGTATTAAAGCATGTGAATGGTACATAAAAGTACCAAAGAAGATAAGAAGTATACTCATAAGAGTAATGTAAGTTGAAAAATAAAGAACATGAAATAAGAAAGCAAACAGTTTGATAAAAGTATATTTTGGCCAGAAGGCCATAAAGAAAAGAGTTGACTTTTAGTCATAAGATATTTTTGAAAGTATGATTTAGTAGTCAAGTATGGTTGAAAGTAAGAAAAGAATAAAGACAAAAGTCATAATAAAAGTAGCTCTACGTAAGAGCAAAAGATTTAAAGAAGTTTATGAAAAGCTAAAATAGTAGCTCAACATATGAGTTAAAATGTTTTATGAGTTTGAACTATGTTTCAGAAAAGAGTTTTGAGATATGAGATTTGAAAAGATTTTTGAAAGCTATAAAGATTTGAAAAGATATTCGCTCTATATAAAAGCGAAAGATGTTTTAGTTTAGCTAAGACCAATTTGAAACGAATGACAGTCGAGAAGAGAAAAGAAAGAGGTCCGGACAGGCTTTCGCCATTTAAGGAAGCCTAGAAGACACTACTGGGATGGTACCTCCCTTCGCGAAGTAGTTGTCTAGCTTAGTATACCCTTGTGCTTGAATCTGTTCCAAGTCACAAAGGGGAGACAGAATGAGCATAACCTAGCGGGCGGATCTGTTCTGTTCCGCGAGGGGAGCTAGTAGAACGAGTTTCATGAGTATCAGTTGGTCTTATGCTAAGAGAAAAGAAAGAGTTAAAGAAAGAATTATTTCCAAAATGAGGGTTATTTTATAACCAAGAAAGATTAAGGGTCCTGTGGTGACCAAAAGTTATGATAATTTTTTTTAATGAGATAACAAAAGAGTCGTTTTATGACCAAGAAGTGAAAAAGATTTTTTCTAAAAGAGTCATTTCTCATGACTAGAGTATATAAAATTTTTAAAGTATAATAGAGTCACTTTATGACTAGAAAGAGTAAAAAGGCAATTTTTAAAAGAACGAAAGACCCAACTGTAACAAAATATAATGATATTTTCAGTTGGAAAGTATGAAAATAGTTATGTGATAGTAAAAGTCATAATAGTAAGTATATGAGAAAGAATACAAGTATGATATTCCACGCGCAAATAGTAAGTATATGAGTTAAGAGAACCAGCGAGCCAGAAAACCTAGTGTAACGTTAGAATCAGTATGTATAAGTAATTATGATAGTAAGGGCCCGTATTATCATAGTCACAGAATATGTATTGATGCTAACGGAATCACGAAGGAATCATGGTAATCTGGTAAGAAATAAGTAGAAAATATAACAAACATAAAACTATGTTGTGAAATGAGTAAAAGATATGGGAAACTTTACACCCGAAAGTATAAAGTCAAGCAAGTATGAGTAACGATAAGAGAAAACAAGTAATGATAAATGTAGTATGGTAATAATACCTAAGTGTGTAGAAGAATATGTACACAGGTACATAAGACTTAGTTTGAGAGATTACTAAGATTTCGGGGACGAAATCCTGTAAGAGGGAAGGATTGTAACACCCGTGTCCCGGATAATGTTTCAGATCAAAACATTAGTTACAATCTCATATAAAAATCAGCATTGTATGCTGATCTTAGAAAAATCATAATTAATTCTATAAAAATCGGATTGACCTCAAACCAGTGCACAAAGTTTGAAAATTGAGTCTAGTTTAAGTGATAAAAATTTTGTAGATCGCGACGCGACGGACTATGGGATCGCGACGCGATCTCTGTCGGCAGTGTCGGTTGAGTGCGCGATGAGATAAGTGCTTACGTCAGAGATCGGGACGCGATCTAGGGTTGGATCGCGACGCGACGGAGGTCCAGAGGCCTATAAATATGAGGCACAAGCCTCATTTTGAGGCAGAACACACACCAAATGCATATATGATATAGGAGAGTGTTCTAGCAAGGAGTATACGTTGAGAGATGATAGTGAGAAGTAAGGAGTCAGCGGTAGCTAGCGCCGAGGTGCTCGGGAGCTATCAGAAGTCCGGAACGAGAACCGTGCCAGGACTCCGGGAAAGCACCAAACTCAGGTGAGTAATCGCTACCGTATCTCCCTAGTAGTATTTACGTGTTGAGCTATAGTAGAAAGAAATTTTTAAAAGTAATACATAGTAGTATAGTTATGATATATGCGAGTAAAGTAGATATGCTACGGACCCGTTTGACGAGTCTGGCCTAGGAGAAGCAGTGTATCACGGGGTGATGCTAAGTAGAGTGATTAACCAATAGAGTAGTGTCCATGCAGAGGTATGATATATGACATAGAAAGCAAATTAAGATGCTGTGTGCCAACACTATATGTTGCACCAGTATTGGTATAGTAAATTAGAGGGGATATGGATATCCCATAAAGCAAGCATAGGAAATCATGTAGACAGTTACCAAATGATGAATTTGGTAAAGAGTGTTAGTGCCGAGAGAAACCCGGTGCGGAACCGGTAAATATTTTAGCATAGTAAGAACGAACGAGTTGTCACGGTATATGATACCGTAAGTACGTAAATGAGTAATGACAGGGAGTAGTGAATGAGTTACCAACATAGTAGTAAAATACATCACGATATGTGATACTGAAAATGAGTAACGTCAAAATAGTATGGTAACAACGTAAGTTACCAAGTAATAGAAGAAAGTGCAGACAGTACGGTAACGCCATAAGTTACCAGACAGTAGAAGAAAATAGTAAGAGAGTAACATTATATGTTACCAGATAGTCGTAGAAAGTGTGGTAAGAGTGTACAAGTAATGAGTTCCGTCGGGTAATACGGTAGTTTCACAGTATGATGTACGAGTAAGGAAAGGGATCGTATGACGGTCAAGTGTAGTAAAATGAATCTGTGAAACGTGTGTGGCTATTTAGGCCATACTGTGATTCGATTACTCACTAAGCTTTATAGCTTACCCTTTTATTTTATGTGGTTTTGCAGGTTTAGGTAACGCTCGGCTTGGATCATGGGACGATCCCTGGTGATATTATCTTGTAAAACCTTAGGCTTTGGAGAGCCGGGTCGTTACAATTAAGACGAAAGGAAAGAATGTCATCCGCATAATTGAGAGATGACAAAATTTCCCGCGGGGGACGGGAGTACGAAGGAGCATGGATGTTAAGGATGTTAGTGCAACCAATATTGTTAAACAATGTTTGAACCCCATCGAAGACGAACATATCGCGCAAAGAATCCGGGTGGGCAAATTTTTGAGACACAAATTGTCTTTGAAGGAAATTTTGGAAGCGACTTCGTTGTTGATCAGTTTCAAAGACAACCTCCCAATGTTCGGGGATGTATGGAGATGGGGACGGGGTGCGCTCGGGAGGTGGGTCCGGGACATTTCTCCGAGTGTTACGTTTACGGGATAAAGTTTTAGTACGTTTAGAGGGACCCGCATCCATTTTGAAAGAGAGACATCAAAGAAAATTGGGACAAATATTGTCAACGGTCAACGGAACGGTCAAAAGTCAACGGGACCACAAGATCTAGAATTTAAAATTCCGTTTGTTCGTGGGAAAAACCGTTGGTTAAACAAATTTCTGCACAAAAACAAGTTTGGTATAGCCCCAAACACACCAAATCTACAACTAAATGAACACCAACAAAAGTATGAACAAGGAAGGAATTTACCGAACAATCTCGCGAATCTTCACATAAAATCGTTCCTTGGCTTCAATCTCCACCTTCCCCAAGCTTATCCTACAAAGAAAAGTAAGAAATTTCAAGATTTTTTTTTCAAAAATTTCGAACCTAGGGTTTTGGAGAAAACCCTAACCGCCATTGTTAAGTTCTTGAGCTTGAAAGGGGGAAGAAGATGAAGTAGAGTTGAGAAAATCATACCTTTGTGGAAGATTAAGCACAAAAAATCGAGTTATGTAGTGAGTATGGAAGAAAATCGCGAAGAGAAGGGTTGGAGAAGGAGAGAGTTTGCGTAAAAATGAAAAAGGGAAAAGAGGATTTGCAGAAAATAAGAATTTTCGGACTTAAAAACCAAATTGGGCATTTACGCTACACGCCCCGTGTAGCCAGGCACGCCCCGTGTGGGTTCAAGGCAGTTGCGCGACACGCCCCGTGCACGACTACACGGCCCGTGTAGGTTCAAGTCAACACGAAACCGTAAGGAGCATCAGCGCGACACGACCCGTGTAAGCCTACACGCCCCGTGTAGGTGGAAATAAGCAAAACAGTTTGGTCCGGGGCTCCTACACGACCCGTGTAGGCCGACACGCCCCGTGTAGGACTGTAAAACATTTTTTTCCGAAAATTTTCGTTCGTGTCGCATTTTTGTGCCTGATTTCATTCGCGGTTCTAAAATTGTGCCAATGTTTCCCGATTACTTTTTGTACACTTCTCTCCTAAGTTATTTTTCACCAAAAATCCTTGGAAAACTTAAAACAAAAACAAATTTGTAACACCCCTTTCTCAAAACCATAATTTAATATAGTTTATATTACAAAACATTTTACAAAACGTGACCATGAAAAGTCACCAAAATTTTTCTTTATAAACTTTATTCTGAAAGGGTATTACAGACTCAATACAGAAAACCATAATTTAAACTTACTGTATACACACTGGTCCCACTCCAGCTCCTGCTCATCTCACCTAAGTACATAGCATTTAAAAATAATACGTGAGACATAAAGTCTCGTGAGTAATATGGGTTTTAGACCCAAAACTTTTCTGCTTTAAGACTTGAAATATAAACAAGTAAACTACTAGAACTTATTACATAATAATCTCAAATCTCTTTTCTTTTCTATCTTCAAAAATCAAAAATACTTTCTTTCTCAAAATTTCTTTCTTTTATCAAAACTGTATTCTTTCTCAAAACTACTTTCTTTTACCAAAACTGTATTCTTTCTCAAAACTACTTTCTTTTATCAAAACTGTATTCTTTCTCAAAACTGATCTCTTTTCTTTAAAAATTGCTTTCTTTCTCGTTTTCTAGTGACCAACTGAAACTCATGAATTAATTTAGTTTAATTCATTCTACTAGCTCACCTCGCGGGACAGAACAGATCCGCCCGCTAGGTTATGCTCATTCTGTCTCCCCTTTGTGACTTGGAACGGATTCAAGCACAAGGGTATACTAAGCTAGACAACTACTTCGCGACGGGAGGTACCATCCCAGTAGTGTCTTCTGATCCCCCGATTATGTGGGTGATCCTAGTCCGGACAACTGGCTCATACTTCTTTCTTTCTTTAATTCTTACTTCATTTCATCTCAAATTGGTCAAAATGGGACACAATTTGTAAACAACTCTTACTCAAACATTTTATAACTCTTTACTGAAAATACTTAAAAAAAAAACTAATTTTGACAACTTAGTTCACATAAGGAACTTCTTTCAAAATACCTTGCAAACCATACTTTACAAATCTGTTTTAAACACTAAGCCCTTGTATAGAGCTTCATTCAAAACTATTTTCCAAACTTTAGTATTTATAAACATTTGGAAATCTTACTTTTCTAAAAATAACATATTGCTATGTACTATAGAAATCCTCATAAAACTCACCTTGGTTTTACTACGGTTCACTAGGCTTCACGTACGCCTTTTCCTTTCCCGTGCTCAATAACGTTTGAAGCACCACCTATACAAGTAGTATATATAAATACCCAATATAATTATCTCTATAATGCTAAAATCTCATATAACATAACTCTAGGTTATAATAAATGTATAGCCATTAATAAACTCGTTTAACGGTTTTCTCCGAAATACGCGTATATTGCTATAGTACCCCCGAGGTGTCGTATTTCAGTTCTGACTCTTTTCCATGAAATCTTAGGCCATATTAGACTTGTGTTTCAAATTTGGAGTTCATTGGACAAGTCTAGCTCAAATTCTAAAAATCAAGTTTTGACGTGAATAGTGATTTTAGCCACTGCCGCTACAGTGACTTTTCCGCAAGGTCGGATTACGGATTTGACCATTCCCGACATGTTCTTATACCATTTTAGGGTTATGGCTAAAATTTCAGATCAATCGGACATGTCTAGCTATGGTTTCTAGTGTTTGGATTTCTAACATTTTTAACATTTTTGGTCCCTGTCTGAAGGGTACTGTAGCACGCAGTTTTCACCCATTAAGTCCTTAATCTATGTCTTAATCATATGGGGTTTGTTCCTTGACTAAAACCCTCCATTAGTACAAGGTTTTAAGCTATTAAAATCGTTTGAATCAATCAAATGCAAGAATTGAAGTTCTTGACCAAACTTGAAATTTCTCAAGATTAGCAATCTACTTCTATGTTTTAGAGTTAAATTCTTAACTAATGACTTATTGGAAGCATTAGCTACTTAACCCACATGATTCTTAACTGAAATTGTAGTTTCAATTCCATTCAAGAACCAATTCAAGCATACGTATTATAACATTTCTAAACTTCTTTCATTAAGCCATTTAGACTTCTATCCTGTTATTTAACACTTCTAATTACTCATAATACATCCATATATGCTAAGAATGGTTTTCTTTCAATTCTTTGATCGTTATATTAACATATACATTCATATTCCTAAGTGGGACAGAATCTGCCGAAACAGGATACCCTGTACGAAAAACGGCATAACTCACTCTAGAAGAATCGAAACGACTCACCGCTTTTTGATTTAGAAACTAGACATCTGTAGGTTTCTTTTCATGTATGAAACATAATTTTTGGCCTTGTAGATTTGTACAGTTTTACAGTTTAAGTTGGCGTAAAAATTCTGTCAGAATACTTTCTTACTTTCATTCTTATTATTGTATAACTTATGAAATTACAATTTCATTTACTTCTTATTCTTTTTCATACATATGCTTAAAAGGTCATTATTTAACCTATTAAGCACTTAATTCATTAGTCCTTTCCAAAGGAATCATTCCAATTCCTTATCTAACCATTTCTAATGAAACTTCAACCATGGAATCATCAATTCCATTCCATTCGGCAAAATTCCAGTTTTTATTCAAACTTCCATTTTATTAATTGAAATTCTTAGGAAACCACTTCCAATGGTTTATTCATATATAAACATCATTTATGACTCATTACATGACTGAAACCATTATCTTAAACATGATTTTGAATCCATGGAATCATTTGATTCCAAGTTTTTCCCAAAAATCTCCATTTTTAACATTTTTACATAAAAACTGATATTACTTAAATTTATCAACTAGTAATGATTTATTACTTCTATTATTACATATTAGACTTATCAAGAACCATTAAAACCAACTTGTTCTTACAAACCCGTTAGTTAGGGTTCTTAAGCTCAAATTCCTATTTCTTGATTTTTAACACATTCAATGGTTACACTAGGTTTATATGATGACTAAGACACAAATTAAGGCTAGGAATCATAGGATAATCCTCCTCTAGCCACTGAAATTTCGAAGCTACAGTAACCCATATACGGGAAATGGGTTAAACAACCCTAAAAACATGTTTACTAACCTTGTAAGGCTTGGAATTACTAATTGAATGCTTAATTCTTCAATTCCCGTTGCAACCTTCAAGAATCTTCAAGAATGATCATTCGGGAGCTCTCTAAAATCTGCTCCCGTTCATAATGAGGAGAAATCAGATTTTTCTCTCTATATATACTTGGCTACTTTGCCTAATTGACACTTTGGTCCCTCAAGTTCTATCTTTTCCACAATGGCACAAAAATTCATTTTATAACATTATAAGTTTTACTTTCTTTCATTCTTACCCCAAAATTATATTTTCTTTACATAGAAGTCATTTGTATGCCAAATGACCATTTTGCCCTTTTTTACCAATTTCTACTATTATGGCATCGTTCAACCCAAATTTTACATATGTTTATTTTATAGGTTTTACCATTATTTTCGGGTTCTTACAAAATTGCTTAAAATAAAGAACGAAAAAGTCTTTAAAAGAAAAACAAACGAAACAATAAACATTCGGGTTGCCTCCCGAAAAGCGCCTTTGTTTTAAGTCGTTAGCCCAACTTAGCCCAAATGTGCAACTTTAATCTTCGTAGTGTGGGCTCTCGACCTTCTCCTCTTCTTCGTTTCTCGTGACAAAACCTTCGTAATAAGGTTTCAAACGATGACCATTCACCTTAAACGTCTTTCCGGTTTGCGGGCTAACAATCTCTATGGCTCCATGATCCAAAATGTTAGTAACCACAAAAGGTCCCACCCAACGGGACCGTAATTTACCCGGAATTAATTTAAATTGAGAATGGTAAAGCAATACCTTTTGACCTTTTACAAAGACCTTCCTCGAGGTCATCTTGTCATGATACGCTTTCGTTTTCTCCTTATAAGTTACCTCATTTTCGTATGCGTCATTGCGGATCTCCTCAAGTTCTTGAATATCAAGCTTCCTCTTTATTCCAGCTTCATCCTCACTCAAGTTGAATTGTTTAACCGCCCAAAAGGCTTTGTGTTCCAATTCAACCGGTAATCGACATGGTTTTCCGAAAACGAGACGGTATGGGGACATGCCAATAGGCGTTTTGAACGTGGTTCGGTACGCCCATAACGCGTCTTCCAATCTTACACTCCAGTCCTTCCGAGTCGGGTTCACTGTTTTCTCTAGAATTTGCTTGATTTGGCGGTTGGTAACTTCAGCTTGGCCATTTGTTTGTGGGTGATAAGCAGTGGAAATGTGATGCGTGACTCCATATTTCTTCAACACTGCTTCCAACGTACGATTGCAAAAGTGGGTCCCGCGATCACTTATGAGGGCTCGTGGTGTTCCGAATCTTGAAAAGATCTGTGATTTGAGAAAATCTACAACCACTTTTGAATCATTAGTACGGGTGGCCTTAGCCTCCACCCACTTGGACACGTAGTCCACCGCCACCAAAATATAAGAAAAACCAAAAGATGGCGGAAAAGGTCCCATAAAGTCTATACCCCATACGTCAAAGATTTCACAAACTAAAATTGGGATAAGTGGCATTTGATTTCTGGAACTTATTGACCCGGACTTTTGACATCTATCACAACTCGCACAAAAAACATACGAGTCATGAAAGATGTGTGGCCAATATAAACCACTTTCAAGGACTTTTCGTGCAGTTCGTTGGGGACCAAAATGTCCTCCACACGCATACGAATGACAAAATGTTAGAATAGATTGTACCTTGGATTGATCAACACATCGGCGGATTACCTGATCCGCACAATATTTCCACAGATATGGCTCATCCCATACGTATCTCTTAGCTTCTTTCTTGATCTTGTCTTTTTGCCATCGGGTAACATCTTGTGGAAATTCTTTGGTAACCAAATAATTAACTAAATCTGCATACCATGACGCCACTTTTGTTGTGAAAAGATGTTCATCTGGGAATGTATCACGAATGTGAGTGGAATCTTCGGGTGCTATGATGCAGCTGAGATGATCTGCGACCAAATTCTGCTTTCCACTCTTGTCCTTTATTTCAAGGTCGAACTCTTGAAGTAACAAAATCCACCGAATGAGTCTCGGCTTGGAGTCCTTCTTTGCAAGCAAATATCTAAGGGCTGCGTGATCGGAGAAGATGATCACTTTGGAACCCAAGAGATATTGTCGAAACTTTTCCAAGGCGAAAACGATTGCCAATAGTTCTTTTTTTGTGGTGGAATAATTGCTCTGCGCGTTGTCAAGTGTCTTGGAGGCGTAATAGATGACATGAGGTACCTTTTCCTTCCTTTGTCCCAACACCGCACCCACTACGTGATTGCTCGCATCACACATGATCTCGAATGGCAAACTCCAATCCGGTGATTGAAGTATTGGGGCGGTAATCAACATCTCCTTCAATTGGTCAAATGCCTTCTTGCATGCCTCGGAAAACTCAAAGTCTACATCTTTCTGCAGCAACTCACACATCGGTCTAGCTATCTTCGAGAATTCCTTGATAAATCTTCGGTAAAAACCTGCGTGACCAAGAAAAGAGCGTACCTCTCGGATACAAGTGGGGTAAGGTAACGATTGAATAACATCTATCTTAGCTTTGTCGACCTCCAACCCTTTTGAAGAAACAATATGACCGAGTATAAGACCTTGATCGACCATAAAATGACACTTTTCATAATTTAAAACAAGATTGGTCTCAATACATCGTTCCAAAATTTTTGTTAAATTTTTCAAACATTCTTCAAAAGAGTTTCCATAAACCGTAAAATCATCCATAAAAACCTCAATAATCTCCTCAACATAATCCGAAAAGATGCTCACCATGCACCTCTGAAATGTGGCGGGGGCATTGCAAAGCCCAAATGGCATCCGCCTATATGCAAACGTACCGAAAGGACAAGTGAAAGTAGTTTTCTCTTGGTCCTCGGGTGCTACGGGAATATGATGAAATCCCGAATACCCGTCAAGGCAGCAATAGTGAGTTTTTCCCGCTAACCGTTCTAACATTTGGTCAATAAACGGCAGTGGAAAATGATCTTTTCGGGTTGCATTGTTGAGTTTTCTGTAGTCTATACAAACACGCCACCCGTTCTGCACACGGGTGGGGACTAGTTCTCCATGGACATTTTTAGTTACGGTTATACCTGATTTTTTCGGGACAACTTGAACTGGACTTACCCATTTGCTGTCGGAAATTGGGTAAATCATACCGGCATTTAACAACTTTAAGATCTCTTTCTTCACCACCTCCATCATCGGTGGGTTCAACCTCCTTTGAGCTTCTCGAGTTGGCTTGAAATCCTCCTCCATAAGGATCTTGTGCATGCAAAGTGAAGGGCTTAATCCCTTGATATCAGCTATTGTCCAACCGATGGCTTCTTTGTAACGTTTCAAAGTGTGCACCAACTCATATTCCTCATCTTTTGACAACTTGCTTGAAACGATCACCGGTAATGTCTTTTCATCCCCATGGTAAGCATACTTGAGGTGATCGGGAAGAGTTTTTAACTCAAGCTCGGGTGCTTGCACTATCGATGGCAACAACTTTTCTGTAGGAGTCGGTAGTTTAATTTTTGGGGCATTATACCTCTCCTTATTCTTCTCGTCTAAAAATGCAGCAACTTCAACTATCTCATCATCCACCGTGAACTTTTCTGCTAGCTCCTTCAATGTCTTAACATCAAAATTTCTGTCTAGAACCAATGCTAGCACATCGGGGTTAGATAAACTGAAACATTCTTCGGTTAACGGTTCGATAATATCCACAAAATTCGCGGACGATTCATCGGTAGGGTATCTCATGGCATCAAAAATGTTAAAGTTCACTACCTCCCCATCAAATTCCATGGAAATAGTACCCGCACGAACATCAATTTTCGTAGATGCGGTACTCATAAATGGTCTTCCTAGTAGAATGGAATTTAAGTTCGGGGCATCATCATCGCCCATGTCCACAACAAAGAAATCTGCTGGAAAAAGTAACTCACCCACTTGGACTAACACGTCCTCCAATACACCCTTCGGGTGTACTATTGAACGGTCGGCCAATTGGATAAGTACACCGGTTCTCTTTAATGTTCCCAAATTTGAAGTTTTAAAAACAGAAAATGGTAGAACATTAATTGAGGCACCGAGATCCAACATGGCACGTGGAACGGTAAGATTTCCCATTTTACAAGGAACCGCAAAAACTCCGGGATCCTTGCGTTTTTTCGGTAGGCGTTTCTGTATGATTGCGGAAACATTTTCACCTACCCTTACCGTTCTTCTACCTCTTAATTTCTTTTTTGATGAACAAAGTTCCTTAAGAACTTTGTGTATTTTGGGACATGTTTAATGGCATCAAGTAGATGAATATTTACTTCAACCTTTTGAAATAGCTCCAAAATTTCTTCATCTTCTTTTTCGCGCTTCATGTTCCTCAATCTTGACGGGAACGGTGGTGGTGTAACTTGAGCTTCAATTTGAACTTGCTTTTGCTTCTTGTTGTTGCTTGATGTTGTTTCATCCTTCTTCACCTCTAACTCGTCTTCCTCATCCTCAGGCATTCTTGGTCCATCATATGCCTTTCCACTTCGCAAGGTAATTGCGCACGCGTTGTGTTTCGGGTTCTTTTCTGTTTGTGAGGGCAATTTACCTTGTGTCTCCATCTTACTCATCGAGTTTGCTAATTGTGAAACTTGTTGCTCTAGACTTTTGATGCTTGCCTTTGTCTCACTTTGAAAGGCTTGAGTGCTCGTGGCCAGGCTTTTCACTATGTCCTCCAAAGACATACCCGAAGAACTACTACTTCCTTGATTGTGATTTTGAGGAGGAGGGGGATAATTATGTTGATGTGACGGCTGAAAATTTGGTTGGTGATGGTTATTGGGTTGGTAAAGTTGTCTTTGTGTTGGTGGTCTAGGTTGGTAATTCGAGTTTGGTTGAAATCCCCAGTTTTGGTTTCTCGGTTGATCAAAGTTGCGTTGATTTTGGCCTTGGTATCCACCAACTGCTTGTACTTTCTCCGTATCTTCTTGAAGCATAGGGAACATGTCGGTTGGATGCCCATATTGGAGACAAATACCACAAGCTCTAATCGGTGGTGGTTCTACTCCCTTGTCCTTTGTGAGCTGCATCACTGCCTTGGTCAACTCAGAAATTTGGTTTTCTATGTGTGGAGTTGATACTTCCTTGACTCCTCTCGGTGGATCTGCGTACCATTCATCTTCCATTTTCGTGTGCTTTGAATCTTCAGACATCTTTTCTATCAAAGCTCGGATTTGAGACGGTGTTTTATCTATCAAAGAACCTCCACTAGATACATTGATAAGTCTTCTCTCCATCGGGGTGAGACCTTCACAGAAATAACAAAAAAGTTGGTATTCGTTAATCCCGTGTTGCGGGCATCGTGCACAAAGTTTCTTGAAACGCTCCCAATAGGTGTGGAGAGCTTCTCTTTTCCCTTGCTTTATGCCAATTATCTCTCGCCTCAAGCTCGAAGCTCTTGTCTTTGGGAAATACTTATCAAGGAAGAGTCGCGCTAGATCATTCCACGTAGTGACCGACCCCGGTGGTAGGTCATATAGCCACTCCTTGGCTGCGTCTTGAAGTGAAAAGGGGAATGCCCTTAACTTGATTTGGTCTTCAGTCACGTCGTGCGGCTTCATACCAACGCAAACTACATGGAATTCTTTTAGGAACTTGTGGGGGTCTTCGTTCTCCAAACCACGAAAACTTGGTAGTAGATGGACCAATCCCGACTTCAGCTCAAAATTCATCATTACGGGATAGGTGATGCATAAAGGTTGTTGGGTGACATCTTGAGTCGCCCAATCACGTAAGGTTCTCTCGGCGGCCATATCTCGGGTAGGAGATCCGGTGATCTCTACCTCGGGTATTATGGGGATTGTGAAATTTGGTTGTGGAGTATTTTGTATTGGTGATGATGGTGGTGAAGATTCTCTAGATGAATATTGGGATGATGAATATGGTGTATCTGTTTCGGTTTCACTTGAAAGGGGTATTTCCTTCCAAATGTTGATGACTGGAGGATTTGATGATGTAGAAGTTCTGGAACCCGGCTGTTGCCTCTTCCGAAGCTTAGCTTGTTTCCGTAGCTTCTTTGCTGTCTTTTCAATCTCCGAATCAACTGGAATTGGTGTACCTGTACGTAAAGATCTCGGCATAAACAATTAGTACTGTCGTGTCCCCGGCAACGGCGCCAATTTGTTGAGATGTCAAACTCAACAAATGAATTGAGATAACAATAATTGTAAGACCCGTATCCTGATTATAACATATAATTAAAATAAGAGTGTTAGGAATTATATGATTTTTGTAGTTATAAAGCTAAGAAAAACTTTAGTTACAATTTCATATGAAAATCAGCATTTTGTGTCGTTTTTAGAAAAATCATAATTAATTCTAGAAAAATCGTTTGGACCTCAAACCAGTGCACAAAGTTTACAAATTGAGTCTAGTACAATTACCAAAAATAATAGTAAGCTTGAAAATGACATTATCTATGGTAAAAAATGCAATCTTCACTGATTAGTTCGGAATTGACAGATTAGATAGTCTGTTTTCAAAAATTCATAATAAATCATAGAAAAATCGTATAAATACGTAAAATACATCCCTGGAAAGGTATTGAGATGAATTTTCTGAATATCAAATAAAAACGTGAATTTAATGGGTTTAAGATCGGCTAAACCAGTCTTGAACAGACTGATTCTAGAAGGCCTTTAATTTCAACAAAATTATATTATTAAAATCTTTTGTCAAAAGTGTCATGCCATTTTTTATTCAAGAATTCAAGTATAAATACCCCCCAAAACATCTCATAAACCACACCAACAAATCTCAATCAAATATATAGAGGTTTCTAAGCACTAGAGTGTAAGAAGTGAGCGGAAGGAAGCTCAAAAGCCTAGCGAAGAAGTTATAGGTTCCGACGACTGGTCATAAGGTAACTACAAACTTTTCTATAGCTTAATTAGGTATTGTAAAATAGTTTTTGTGTTAAGAAGTAGAATATTTAATAAGTATAACATATGTTATATTATACTCATTTCTAACAATAGTAAACAAAAACCCTAAAATGTCGTTATTATAACAATTCGTAATTCCGAAAATAATACCGATTGATTTACTTACGAGGACGGTGACTAGGCCGATTACTTGGGATCTGGTTGTTGGATTTTCCGAAAGGCTAAAATGCTGAAAGGATCCTGCCACCCCATCTAATCTTCTACCTGGCCGTTCTTTACTTGATAAATCATGGAGTATCATATTGGAATTACTGAAGGGTTTAATGATACGACTACAATATAGTTAAGGATTAAGAAATGATAGATTTCTGATTATGTTAACAGTTGAAGGAAATACAAAGCCGAGAAAGATAAACGAAATAGTCAACTATAATCAGGTGAGTCTTCTCACTATACTATAGGTGATATTGCATGCGTAGGATGGAAGATATGTTAGACTAAGGCGATCTTACATGTTATGATAATTGTATGAATTATTGCTATGATAATGATTGTTTGTGGACGGAACGGGATAGCCCGCGAGCCAATAGGCGGAACGGGAATAGCCTGCGAGTCATTAGACGGAACGGGATAGCCCGCGAGCCAATAGGCGGAACGGGAATAGCCTGCGAGTCATTAGACGGAACGGGAGAAGCCTGCGAGCGATAAGACAGAACGGGAACTGCCCGTGAGTCTTCAGCGGAACAGGGATAGCCCGCGAGTCTCACAGACATATGAATGGTTATGATGTGTTGTATGTTATGTGATGGATCGTATGGTATTTTGAGGAACTCACTAAGCTCCGTGCTTACCCTTTCCCTATATAAACTACTGTTTCAGGTACATCAGGTACCATGGATGGCAAGGCGTGACGTGTATACACTGTGCTGCTTCATTGAAGGACTGTTTTTGAATTAATATTCCGTTATATTGTGATTTCGTTAACTTCTGTTAATCCTGGGGTGTTTTCATTAAACTTATAAGTTATGGAATTTTATGAAAATTAATTAAGTGGCTTTTCTTATATTGAAGTGTCCGTTTAAAAATTTTTAAATTTACTCAAAAATTTTGGGATGTTACAAGTTGGTATCAGAGCACAGCTTGAGAGAATCAGGCTCACTTAGTGAGTTCTGGACTCAAGTTGAGGCTTAAGAGTTTTCTTAAAACATTTTTACGAAAGAAGGATGTTTTATGAAGGGTGAACTGAAGACACAGTGTGTACCGCCAGCCGACGCCAGTATGAGAAAAGGGTTAAGTATTTAATATTGTGGATGTTAAAAAAAAACATATAGTATATGTTTGCTGAAATGCCTGGTAGAGATCACATATTGTTGTATTATTATCTGCTATTTGCTAATAGAACTGTATGCTAGTGCCGATAGGTTGCTTAGAGATTTCCATTAAGTTGTATACAATATGGACTGAATAGTCATAGAATGTGTGAGTTGACCTTATTGCATGTTCCTTGTTTGGTTGTTGCCTTAGGGAAGATTCTCTTATTTGAAAGACTGTTTAGTTCGATATTGTATACAACTACATTCGCGAAACAACCTGTCATCACTGGAGGAAGTTCCATCTTAGTTAGAATAGCAGGGTGGGGGTGGGATTCCAAGTATTCCTAGAAGGGTTGACATATGCCTTGTAAGGGCATATGTGTTAAAATTATCGGTAAGAAGCGAATTGGATATTTTGAGACGGGTCTTGGAACGAACATGGATAGGTGTGGAAGGTAGTAGTAGAGCTCCTACTATCGAAAGCACAGGATCCACGTTCGAGTCGGGAGTTCGTCACGAAGGATCCAAGGAGCTGAATATGTGAGTGTCTGGCATAATTAACTTAAATGCTAGTGTAATGTGGTAAACTTTTATCCATTCAATTTTTGAATGTTGATTGTGAGGTTCAGTAGGAACAATTAAGATGCGATCATACCAGTTTTGTTAGACCGATCATGCTTAAGTTAATTACTGAGCTTAAAGACCGTTGAAAGGGAGAATGCCAAAATGCTATTGTGGTAGCTATTTTTCATGCAACTAATGGGCGCACAAGTCAGACAGGGACTAGAGGATGCAAGGGTGAGTTTTCCAACTCACGGTCAAAGAAGTGCAAGCGGCGCCTGAGATGATAGCGGGTCGTGTGGGTTGAGAGTTTGGATCACTCACTCGTGATTGAGGTAACTGACGATAGAGGTGTTGACTAGGGTCGCAAGCGGATGAGTAACATATGGTGGTTGATGTAAACATCTTTACATTATCGAAACATGTTTATTGAGATAGTGTTTACCCCCGATGCAAGTTGTTGGCTGAGCAGAGTGGGCTTGTTTTTCGTTCGAGAGAGTAAGGGCTCGTAAAAAAAAAAATTATAAATCGAATAAACAGACTTGGACTTTAGTCCAAGTGGGGGAGGAATACGAAATTAAGGGAACAACATGAATATTATATTGAATCGATGAAATTATTAAAATTATAGTAACATGTCAACATATTTAATTCATTACTACAACTTTATATTAATACATTAAGAAAAGTTTACAGAACTACTAACCTAAACTGAAGAATCAGAAGGAAGCGAAAAAAGATCTTCTAAACTCCACTCTTTGTCATCAGTAGGTCGACTTGTACCTTCTTGAGAAATTGGAAGGGGTATGTATTCAGTTATTGGAGGAGGAGCTCCAAGGTGTGGGGTCTCGATAGGGTTGGAACCCGTAACCCCATGATTATGGGCTAAAAACTGACTCGTTTGGGGAGTGTGTAAGTAGGGAAGTGATGAGGAAGGGTTCCAATTCGGAACCAGTTGGGGGTAGCTATAAGGAGGAAACCAGGCTAGGTTACCTACAGAGCCTCCAAAATTCCCCTCACTCACAGGCTCGAGTAAACCAGGATTAATACTACTCATACCAGAATTAGATGGCAGAGATTGCTGCTGTGTATGAGTTCTGGATGAAGTTTCCCCTTTTTCCATAAATTTTCTTTTCTTATATTCAATCTTATGAGCAGCTTGTATCAGTTTCTTTGTGCCGTCTGTTAGACCCGATTGTGATCCTTCAATTATTGCTTCTTTCTCTCTTTTTAGGTTGGGTATTAAATCTTTCGATAATCCTGTTGCTCCACTAAACTCGTAACCAAATTCCTGTGACACAAATAACTTTAGTAATCACAACTTTACGATATAAAAAAATGTAATTCCTTACCTCAACACGATCAATAAGAGTTTGCAGACTCGTAAGTTGTCGTTGGGGCCAATGATTGATACCTAATTCTCTACAGCGTTTTTTTAATTGTGTCGTTCCAATGTTGAGTTCCTCCGCAGCTTTCTCAATTGGTTCGTTAAAGTGTTCAGCTATTATTTCCCTACTTAATAAATGTCTGAAACCCCTTCCACTGCCACCTGCTATGTTTTCTGAACTAGAAGGTTCAAATCTAATTGTACTGTTATCATTCTGGATCATTTGAACATGATCCTGATTTTCTGAACTAAAGATGGACATTGATTCATTAAAATCAGTAGCTTCTATCGGTGGTAATTGTACGTTTTCAATCATGGACCCAGGATTTTGAATTCCTTCTAGGTTCCTCTGAATCACCTGAAGGTGATTTTGATATTGAAAACCAACCCCAAGTTCGGGATTCATTTCAATATTGATGTTATGAGTTGTTTGTAATTGACTTTCATTCTGAATGTCAGCCATGAATCCTTGATTCATGGGGGTAATCTCACTACTCGTTGAGGGTACGTCGATGAATGGATTGTAGTCAGATAGATCATCCACAAATGGGTCTACGAATAACAGCTGTCAGATGATAAACAAAATTGAATATTCATAGAAGCAATCATTTAAAGAATTTAACCTGGTAGAAGGTATGGAGTCTGATCAAGTGCAAAGTCTAATGATGCATGCACCGGATCTTCTGAGTTAATGTTCAACTCGGGAAAATTTTCCGGCTCACCGTGGAGTTGCTCTATTGGTAGTATATCTGGAAGACTGTAACATAATTCAGAATCAAACAAAACATTAGAAATATAAACAAAATATGGATGATAGATGTCTAGAATGTTAAGTCACCGAACTCTATTAAGAATTCTTGGTTTGAAGTACCCTCTCCTTGCGGAAAACCAGGTCCAGGGTTCGACAGATCGCCCATTGAAGATCTGTTTTCCATGACTCGACTTTAAATATGAGTTCGTTTATGAACAAACTAGTGATAAGAGAGGACGAGACTGAAAATGAATGTGGAAATGAATGATACTACATACCTGTATATATAGTATCTTGCAGCTGGAACCGAAAGGACACACGGAACTGAAAGGACACCTCACGTTTTAATTACCGAAATTCAAACTAACTACAGTAGATGCGACTTTTCACTACCCCAAGTGACATTTTTTCAAAATTCTCTGCTTGACTCTGGTGAGAACGAGATAATAAAGAGACTTTTGAAATAAAACAAAATTTTATGTCTCCTGATAATGTAAATAGTTTAAAGAGTGTTCGGTACTCCAAAAAAAAAAAAAAAAAAAAAAAAAAAAAAAAAACTTATGAAAGATGATGTAAATTTTATATTTCTCGGAGAAACAAAAACATTTGGAGATTTTACAAATATAGATTTATTTAGCCAAAAAGTATTTAAAAGAAAATGTTGAATTGAGACAAATATATGTTGAAATATGCGAATTCATATAAATACGAAATAGTGTTAAAAATTAGGTGTTGCAAGTTAACTAGGTTAACTAATTAGAAAGTACTAAATATATACTGTAGATAGTAGCCGGTAAAGTTGATGTGTGGAACTGTAAGAAACAGTTAGAGTTTTTTTGTACATCCAGAGTAACTAGAAAAAAAAAATATGGAGTGAATGAGAATAATAGGACCTTAAACATTATTACAGAGATATGTGAATGTTGAAGGTGAAAGATAATGAAACCTTGTAAAGGTTCGACAATAAGACGAGGAGGATTTTTGAAGACTCGATGGGAAATACATAAAGGCGTTCGAGAATGCGGATTTCGGGACGAAATCCAAATAAGTGGGGGAGACTTGTAAGACCCGTATCCTGATTATAACATATAATTAAAATAAGAGTGTTAGGAATTATATGATTTTTGTAGTTATAAAGCTAAGAAAAACTTTAGTTACAATTTCATATGAAAATCAGCATTTTGTGTCGTTTTTAGAAAAATCATAATTAATTCTAGAAAAATCGTTTGGACCTCAAACCAGTGCACAAAGTTTACAAATTGAGTCTAGTACAATTACCAAAAATAATAGTAAGCTTGAAAATGACATTATCTATGGTAAAAAATGCAATCTTCACTGATTAGTTCGGAATTGACAGATTAGATAGTCTGTTTTCAAAAATTCATAATAAATCATAGAAAAATCGTATAAATACGTAAAATACATCCCTGGAAAGGTATTGAGATGAATTTTCTGAATATCAAATAAAAACGTGAATTTAATGGGTTTAAGATCGGCTAAACCAGTCTTGAACAGACTGATTCTAGAAGGCCTTTAATTTCAACAAAATTATATTATTAAAATCTTTTGTCAAAAGTGTCATGCCATTTTTTATTCAAGAATTCAAGTATAAATACCCCCCAAAACATCTCATAAACCACACCAACAAATCTCAATCAAATATATAGAGGTTTCTAAGCACTAGAGTGTAAGAAGTGAGCGGAAGGAAGCTCAAAAGCCTAGCGAAGAAGTTATAGGTTCCGACGACTGGTCATAAGGTAACTACAAACTTTTCTATAGCTTAATTAGGTATTGTAAAATAGTTTTTGTGTTAAGAAGTAGAATATTTAATAAGTATAACATATGTTATATTATACTCATTTCTAACAATAGTAAACAAAAACCCTAAAATGTCGTTATTATAACAATTCGTAATTCCGAAAATAATACCGATTGATTTACTTACGAGGACGGTGACTAGGCCGATTACTTGGGATCTGGTTGTTGGATTTTCCGAAAGGCTAAAATGCTGAAAGGATCCTGCCACCCCATCTAATCTTCTACCTGGCCGTTCTTTACTTGATAAATCATGGAGTATCATATTGGAATTACTGAAGGGTTTAATGATACGACTACAATATAGTTAAGGATTAAGAAATGATAGATTTCTGATTATGTTAACAGTTGAAGGAAATACAAAGCCGAGAAAGATAAACGAAATAGTCAACTATAATCAGGTGAGTCTTCTCACTATACTATAGGTGATATTGCATGCGTAGGATGGAAGATATGTTAGACTAAGGCGATCTTACATGTTATGATAATTGTATGAATTATTGCTATGATAATGATTGTTTGTGGACGGAACGGGATAGCCCGCGAGCCAATAGGCGGAACGGGAATAGCCTGCGAGTCATTAGACGGAACGGGATAGCCCGCGAGCCAATAGGCGGAACGGGAATAGCCTGCGAGTCATTAGACGGAACGGGAGAAGCCTGCGAGCGATAAGACAGAACGGGAACTGCCCGTGAGTCTTCAGCGGAACAGGGATAGCCCGCGAGTCTCACAGACATATGAATGGTTATGATGTGTTGTATGTTATGTGATGGATCGTATGGTATTTTGAGGAACTCACTAAGCTCCGTGCTTACCCTTTCCCTATATAAACTACTGTTTCAGGTACATCAGGTACCATGGATGGCAAGGCGTGACGTGTATACACTGTGCTGCTTCATTGAAGGACTGTTTTTGAATTAATATTCCGTTATATTGTGATTTCGTTAACTTCTGTTAATCCTGGGGTGTTTTCATTAAACTTATAAGTTATGGAATTTTATGAAAATTAATTAAGTGGCTTTTCTTATATTGAAGTGTCCGTTTAAAAATTTTTAAATTTACTCAAAAATTTTGGGATGTTACAATAATCAAGATTAAATACACACTGCTCAACCCACTATAAGGATAGTATATGATAAGCAGGGGTCGATCCTCAGGGACAAGGGACAAATTCTTATACCGATATTTACTTAAGATACGAGTAACAGGGGGGTTTTGAAATTATCAAGTTAGATAGCTAAACATTAAATTGATTAAAATGCAATATATCAAATGGATTCCGATTCCGTTTAACACAAATGATTAGGCAATCATTATAAGACTAGAAATTATGTCAATTTCATCTAAAATTGATTTCAAAGTGTTAACGAGCTCTAACACTTCAGTCCTTTTAAGTAATTACAACAAAATGTGCTCTTTGAAGTAATCCAATTTTCCTTTTATATAAATCAAACAAGCTCTTGAGTTTATATCAAGGAAAATGAGTAAAGATTCATTTAGACAAACCAATTTACATTCAATATTTCTCGTAAGCTCGGAAATGTAAAAATGTGTATTTTGAATTACACACGAATTCATCCAACGAAGACCAATTCGGTGTTGTTACAAACATTCAATGATGAAACAATTACGGATTTCAAGATTGAAATAACGAATTTGACAAACATATCAATTCTAGTGGCCAACATGAACCAACATGAGAATCAAATGGAACTTTAATGCATAAATTCAAAATACTAGATGAAGAACACAACGATAGTCAAATGATTTGTGCCAAATCTTGTGTCTACAGAACCGGAATAAAGAAGGATTTAGCCACACATGATATGGCTAAATCTATTTGATGAAAAGCAGTAAATTGTTACTAATTGTACTTACAACGAGTAATTAAAACGATAAATCAAGTTTTTCCAAGTGTTTTGGATCAATCTTCTCCTTCAAATCGTCCTCTCCTCATCTCTAGCAGTAAAAACTGCCCAAAAATAACCCACAACAGCCCTTAAAACCGTGCAGGAAAATGCAGTTTAAAATCAGTTTTGCGCGCCACACGGCCCGTGTAGGGTCACACGGGTCGTGTAGGTCTGAATGGGTTTACTGATTTTTTTTTGGGCTACAGCTCACACGACCCGTGTAGGGTCACACGACCCGTGTGCGGGTGTTTCACAAATTTAGCAGTCTTCTGGAGAGGTCACACGACCCGTGTTAGGTCACACGACCCGTGTGAGTCTGAAACTCCATTTTCCTTCAAGTTTTCAACTCCACAAGCTTCCATACCATGCTCCAAGCTCATTGCTTCATCCAAGATGCATTCCAAGTTTCCATTCCTCGTTCCGTGCTCCAAGTCTCATTCAAATCTCCACGTTCCACCTTCCGGCTCTCCGATCTGCTCCAAATGCTCTTTTACCTGAAATTCAACACAAATTTATGAAGTATCAAAATTCCTGGAAAATAACTAAAAATGCATGTAAATGGTTAAGGAAATAAATAAAATAAAGGAAAAAGGGCTTAGAAAAGATGCATAAAATGCATCCAACAGTGACCAATCATGAATAATTATAAAATATGCTTAAATTGTCAAAATTTAAGTGAAAATTGTCTTTGAATGTGCCATAGTATACTTTAGAATGATAGTTATATGTATAAAAATATAATTATGCAAGAAAAGGTAGAATTTGCAAAGTACGTTGTTATTTTGTTCTAAAATGGGACAAAAGTATAAAGACTATGGTATTGGCATTTATCATGCTTCATATATTGCAAAAGATGATAATTGGGTTTATACACACTTTTGTGCTCTTTGCCAAATACATTACATTTTAACAATGCTTAGTTGCTAACCCTTGAATATTAATGATCCCATACTGTTGAAGTTGGTGTTTGACCATGTTTGATTGAACATTTTGAGCCTCTACCATGCCTCTTCATATCTCCTGTTGGCCATGCTCGCTGCTTCATTCGATCATTATACTTTGCTCCTTTTGGTGTGACATTATGCTTAATGTTAGTTGCCCTTTTATAGTTAGATTTGGCGTTATTAGTGTGGTGTTTTATCTTGCATTCAAAAGTTATTGGCTAGATCTATGATTTACGGGCATATTGTCTTTATCAGGTTTTCTACTCCTTAGTTGCTCTCCAACACTACCTTAAGTTTCAGTTGCTTTATTTATTTTCAACTTTAAAAGAGTCTAATTATATCTATGTAAGGCCTTCTTTATCTACCAATGTATTTTTGAATATTTCTACACAAACATATATGCTTTTATTTTTGCATTTTAAGTTCAAATATAAGTTATCACACATGAATCAAAGAGCGAGCAAAAAAGATCCTTAATTCTACATGCACCCACACACACACACATATATATATATATATATATATATATATATATATATATATATATATATATATATATATATATTTCTATGTATCAAAAGGAAAGCAAAATGGATGGAGGAAATCAGAAAACCCTTGAGCATCCTATAAGATTGTTTCACGAAATGTGCATGTTGATCCATGATATATTAACTTTATCACAAGAAACCTCTTAAAGCCTAGAAGATGAAAAAACCCCAAAAGATAGTTCCTCTATCAGTATCGCATCCCACAACTTTAATCAAGTAAGATCTTCTTTCTTAGCCACTAAGCAAAAGCGAAACCCTAGGGTTCTTTTTTGCGCCATCAAAATAAGAGAGAAGGTGGCAAGATGTGGGGCTTGCTTTAGTCATTCTCCCAAGGGCTTCCTTGCCTTATATGGTGCACAAACACTAGATATTATCTCCCTCTCCATTTTTGCTTAATTATAGTATCAATACCTACAAATTGTGGACCTTTGTCGTATAAATGGTCGTTCTCCTTTAATTTCTAGTTAACTCGTTATTTTATAACGCATAAAGTATTAGTCCTATAATTATTTATTATCACTTTTCAGATTGAGTTATATGTGTAACTCAATAGACTTATGTATTTATTTATTGTGTCAGTGAACATATCTCCAACACAAAAACCTACCACTACTCGCATGGTATCATTGCACCATAGAATGTATCTACTAATGTCATAAGCCATCAATCAATGTGCATTTCCTTCAGATTCATCATCACCAAAACAAATATATTACTTTATTGCTTATGATATGTCGTGCACATCCAACATTATATTATCAACATCCAAGGAAAGGGGTACGCCCAGTAAGTGAATCTATACACTTTAAGATAGAATCGATAGAGATGAGATGAAATTAACCTTAAAGAATATTGGATTTGGGAGCCATCATATCGATATAGGGCTTTCCTAAAAAAGGAAACGAGTAGAGGAGTGGCATATTGAAGCTCTCTTTTTATCAACTCTGATTGGACACATAGTGAGGAGTTGGAGTCGGTCCACCTTCTAATATGTATGCAAGCGTGGGGAAAGTGGGAGGGAAAGAATCAATGTTTTAAAAACCGGTTTGAACCGGTCGGTCGACTGGTTGAACCGGGAACCGAAGATGAAGACGGTTTGATTAGAGCCCGTTTTATGATAATTTTTTTTAACTGGAATGAACCGGCTGATTTTTGTAAAAAACTTTTTGTAAAAAACCGGTTGAACCGGGCCGATTTTGGTAAAAAAAAAAAAAATACAACCGGTTTAAGTGTACCAGAATGGAAAGACCTTATCTTGGACTTTTGTGTTTGGTTTAGGCTAAATACTTCTAAGTCTTAACTACTTTAACTAAAATCAGCCTACTATAAAAATAAAATATATTGTATGTGACATTGCCGCCATACGTCTTCTCAATATCATATATGATACAACTTTTTGATTTACTTTCCTTATCCTACTTGTTATTTGTATTTTTATTGGTTGAAATTATTGATGTCAAATTCTTGGTTTTATATATACATATGTATGCATGAAAATAATAAAACACATAAAAATTCTGAAAATCGGTTTAACGGAGCGGTTGAACACAGACCGATTCGATTATAAAACCGGTTTTTAAAGTTTAAACCATTGGAAAGAATGTGATAACAAAAATCGTGGGAGTTAGAGCGAGATTGGGGGAATGAAGGTGGGGAAGAGAAACGTGGGCAAGTTTAGTTGAACGACAATGGTAGATGGAATATGGGAAGACGACTATGTGCAACTTTACTTATTTCGGAATATAATCAGAAAGAAAAAATGAAGAGTTATAACTTATAAATAACAAAAGGAAAACGGATTTCATCGATTTCAAATCAGTTATTAAGACATGCATTTATATATAGCTATATAATTTGTAAGAAAACTCAATGAATTAAGTTGTACATATAGAGTATAGTTGAAGGGAAGTGATATGTACATAACAATTCTTATCCATATACAACAATTTGTATTTTAAAAGACTTGTATTATATAAATAAAAATAGCATATTGTTGTGTATGGATAAATATCTTGAATATTGATCTATGGGTCAAAGAAGATGAAATTATGTTAGTAAAAGATTAATTTAATTAGACAGATGGGTCCTAGATTATGATGTGAATTGAAATTCGTTGCCTGTGATAATATTATGTCCACAATGCAATAATTATTCCTTGAAACTTACTGGATGTAGTGGTTTCATTATTCTAAAATCATTAGTATGAAATCGTATATTAACGTTTGCTTTTCGACATAAGTGTCTGCTTTTTCGATTAGTAGAACGGGAGGAAAATTTCAACATACATCAAAACTCAAAAGGGATCTTGTCATGTACATCCATCCACTAACATTCATTTTTGTTTATCTTTTAAATTTTCTAATTAAGATTACAAATTTACAATATAAACATAATTCCAAAAAACTGCAGTATTAACATAATAATATAACCTTTTAATATAATAATTTTAGATTTTGTAAACATACGTTATAGTGAACTTAGTCATATTTATATGCTTAAATAATTTTATTTTTAACTAACATTTCACATTTACCAATTAATCAAATTAAATATAAAAATATAAAACCAATTTTCAAGCAAATTGCTTCAAATTTCTACCATTAAAATCATATAGCGAAAAAAAAATATTAAACTTAAATTCTATATTTAAGTATTACTAGGTACATTTTTAGAGATGGAGCATTCAGCATTCATGGATGGACATCGAGAGTTTTTTCCTCCCTCGTGTGTTTTCTTAGTTTCTTTAAGCTATTTGTTAGCATCTCTTTATCAATCTTTTATTATAAACCATGATGGTTGGGAGCTACGATACTTTATTATAAAATTTGATTAATAATCTTTACACACAACATTTATACATAACACTCATGAAAACTCTTTATTAAAAAACTATTTAAATACTTTTATGATAAAACTCATTTAGCTATCAGTATATATTTTTTTCGTAAAAAATTATAATAATAATATACAATAAAAGCAAAATGCTCGCATGCACACACCAGTTAAAAATATAACAACATAATCATTTAAAACAGCACGCACATACCTACGGTCAAGTAAAGTGGAGCTATGTGTTACCGCGCGTCCATGAGCACTACTACTCCACTCGTTTTCTTATATGTTTTTTTCTTTACGAAACCTAAAAAACTATATTCTATCAATTTTCTATCGATTTATAATTCATTAATTACTCAAAGGATTGAATATTGTCACACACGTATTCGTATCATATGACTTAATGTAATTGGTACTATTCACGCTAAGGTACATGTACAAACGAGTACACAAACAAAGAAAAATTAAGTAAAAGCTGGGGAAGCACGATTCTGAAAAAGGACTTGGAAGAGTATTCGTAATATGTAAATATATATGTGGATGGGTTAAAAGGACACATGCGATAGGGAAACACATGCATGCACTTTATTTGTGTAAGGCTGTGATAAGTGCATGGTGGTTGTATGTTATAATTATTGGAATTAAACACTATCACATTCAATTTCAGGGCCCTCAACTTCTATTTTTGCTCAAATTTCAACCATCAAACAACAAAGATCCAAAATATATATATTCTAATTTTATATTAATCATATCTAATGTATATACAAATATAAGATTTATAATTAATATCATGTTATGATGTACTTGATTAACACATCTATGCAAATCTTCGAGACTTGAATAAGAGATCTTAATCAGTAATTTAGCGCGTGGCTGGTATTGATTTGTGTAAGTGTACAACAATGGAAGAGAAACAACTACAATCAAACATTCCTATGGATCATGGACACAAATTATATCTCATAAAGCCTATTTTCTTTAAACTCGTAATTAAAACCACTTAATTTCTTCTATTCTATGGATTTGGATCAGATTACTAGCAAGCTAAGGCTCGTTATAGGCCTAGGATTGCCTGATTGCCAAGTTTAAGCATATCTGGCTTAAACCCTAGCGTGAACCATGCCGAAAGAATGAAAACAATGGGAAGAAACATGTTCGCTCGTAAATATATAAACCGAGGAGATTTGGAAAACAAGTAAGAAATATTATGATCAATTGACCTAATTTCATCCATGGATCATCCTCGTGATCTTCAGGTTTTCAATCGGAGGAACAAAACGGGACAAGTAATTATAAATGGCTTCTCAAGAGTAAACCGTTAGACGGAGAAAAACTCATCTGACTTTTTCCGGCGACTGAAACAGAATTGTCCGAGACTAAAACCGAAATTAGTTGGACATCTCCGATAAGAAGATCAAGAGCGTTAATCAATCGTGTAAGTATATAGGATTTCCGATTACAATTATAGACTACATATATCTAAAATAAAATGATTAAAAAATAAAAAATTCGTAAGAGCCTATATACATATAACTACCGTGATTCAAAATCTATTACAGTAAGATAAATAATAGATTCTGAATCAACAATCTCTCGTAATTCTATATACTATCTGAGTATCTGATACAATTAAAGCAAATACGAAGAGTAACCTGCTTATCATATGTTGTTCTACGAATCTCGAGGTTGCTCTAGAACTTTCGTTTGTTATGCAGTGGATTTGAACCAGTCGGAACTCTTCGCTTCTCAGAATTGAGATCTGAAGAAGCCGGCGGCATAGCTATCGAAGGGATAAAGAGCTGTTCCGTTGAGTGCAATGGGCCGGGAAAGGCTACCGCCGGCGGTAGGGCGTTGAATCGTGAAGTTGTGGTGGTAGCAAAGAGGAGGAAGAGGAAAGAGAGAGTGATGTGAAAGCGTATCATGGTTTTGAAGAACTGAGGAATGTAAAATGTGGGCTTTGTCAAACACCAAAGATGGAAAGGTAGGTGTAGTGAATTGAAATCTCCACATTTATACATGCAAATTGTAGGTTGCACCTTTTTTTATTTGCAAAAAATCGAAGGATATCTAATTATATATTAAGTTTTAAATAGGTTATTAAACTAAAAGCTCATTAAACCAGACAATTAAACGTTGTTTAAAGGAACCAAATTAGTAGTGTATTAAAATGACTAATGAGTAATTTAAAGTACGGTTGAGTTGGCTTAATTAGTTCACTTGTGAACATTTTTTTGTCAACTTTTAATAGAATGTATATATTGATGAAGTGTTAGATTGTCTTTCCAAAACTCCTTATTAATTTACTGCTTTAAAAATTCAACAAGTCAATAAGTATGTTTAAAAAGCTACAAACATTTTTTAAAACTCCTTTTCAGCAAAAAGACAATAAGTTAAAAATATACGTCAATACACTTACTTATGGAAACTAGTTATACCTTATAGAATAGAAGAGCCAATATGTCAAAAAGATAATTCAAACACTTTTTTTAAAACTCATTTTTGTCACCAATAAACTAATAAACGGTTATATCAAAAAGTGCTTATTGAGTCAAATAAGCAATTGTAAACACCCACAAAACCTTTATTATTTATATGAGGATTTTTCTAGTGAATAACTTACGAGATATAAACATTTTAATACACTTTAGATGACTATGAACCAATTAGTGGTTATTCCTTTATTCTTTCTGTTTAACCTCGTATCTAGAAAACAATTAAATTTCTTTTAGAACGACAAATCTATCATACTCCTACTCCTAAACTACTTCTGAATTCACCTATGTCTCTTGCGAGACTTGAACCCTCAACCTCAAAGAGGGAGGACGACGCCTTTACCATTAGTTTTGTTGATTTCATTTTGTTTATAACTACGAGTGTAGAGCCACATGAGGATATGAATTTTGATAAATGGCTATTGAGGATCCACTATAAATAAAATGACATTTAGTGGCACAAAAAAAATGCCACTAAAAACCCAAAAAGTGTCACTAAAGGCCTAAGTGGCAATCCGCGGCACAAAAAAAAAGTGCCACTAAAAGTCTTTAGTGGAACTTTTTCATTGTGTCGCGGTTGACGTTTTGTGTTTTAGTGGCACTTTTTCTTTGTGCCGCGGTTGATGTTTTGGGTTTTAGTGGCACTTTCCTGTTATGCCACTAAAACACTTTTGGGTTTTAGTGGCATACTTTTTATGTCACTATATATTTGTTAAAATAATGTCATTTTCATATTTATTACTAAAAAATTACATTAAAAAAAGTCGTTTTTTTTAAATTTAATAGCATATGAATTACTAACAAGACAATTAAGATAATGTAAAAACACAATGTCCAAAATTAAAACTAAACTTGTTTAACAACAATATTCAAAATATTCAAAATACAAATGTCTTCATAGTTTTAGCAAATGTTGTTGAAAATACAAAGTTATTAATACTAATAAAACACATTACCACAATTTGAGAACATAAATCTCCAATCGACATTGTATATTTGGCACGACCGATGTCTTCAAAGCCTTCTTAGCTATTTCTTCTTCAAATTCAAAAGAAACCAATGTAGCAATCTTTGATGGATCAACATCACTGATAATAGCAACATATTTATATTTTACCTATAACAGCAAAAAAAGTAAGCATGTTGCTATTATGGATAAAGGAATGGAAGTATATTGTTATTATGGATAAAAACAAAGTGCATTGCCTATATTAAGAAAAAAAGAGTAAAGTATGTTGCTATTATGGATAAGAAAAGTTGCAAGTATGTTTTTATTATGTGTAAAGAGATGTAAGTATGTTTTCTATTATGGAATTATATATTGCTATTATTATAAATAAAACATGTAAGTATGTTGCTATTATGGGTAAAGGAATGGAAGTATATTGTTATTATGGATGGAAAATAAAGTACATTGCCTATATTGGATAAAAGAGTAAAGTATGTTGCTATTATGTATAAGAAATTACAAGTATGTTACTCTTTATGTGTAAAGAGGTGCAAGTGTGTAAGTATTTGTGGAATTACATGTTGCTATTATAAGTAAAAATGTAAGTATGTTTCTATTCTTGGAAAAGAAATGAAAGTACGTTGTGCCCATATTGGTAAAAAGAGTAAAGTAGGTTGCTATTTCCAGCCATTTGGTCAACAAAATAAAAGTCAAATGTTGGAGCATGACATACCATCTTCAGGTAACAACTCTTCACCTGGCTGAAGACATTTGCTTCTCATGTGACTAATGTCGATGATGTCATCAGCATCTATGTAAAAATTAAAATTAAAAAAGAATTTCAAGAGAGAAAAAGTATATTGATTTTTAGCTTGAATATTTTCGACTTTCGTCCATATTACAAGGTTTTGTATTCATTTTGGTCAACCTTGAAATACGGACCAAAATTGAAAAAGGTTTGGGATTTTGACTAAACAAAGTAAAAACCAGAAAGTACAGGGACCATTTTTTAATTTTACCAAGCTTATTGGGGACCCAACCAGCTTCCATTACAAATTTCCTCATGTGGAGCACCAAATAAGATCTGAAAAGTAGAATGTTATTATTGAGTAGATTTTTCAAAGTACAATGCCTTAATTGGAAAAAGTTTGAACGTATATTTCTTAAATAAATTAAAGAATCAAAATTGTCTTGACTTACAATTTCTCCCTTTCTGCCTCTTTTTTCGCCTTCAATTTATGAAACTCTTTCAGTTCCTCTGTAATTTTAATTAATAACAAATAAATTACAAATAAACAGTTAAGTGCCACAATTGACATTGTATATTTGACACGACCGATGAATGCTTACCGTATCTTCATTGCCACAAAAGGATCTGCAAGCATGTATAAAAAAATCAGTGGAAAATGTCAACATACAATCCAATACTGAACGAATAAGTCAATGCCTTAATTGGAAAAGTAGAATGTTATTATTGAGTAGATTTTTCAAAGTACAATGCCTTAATTGAAAAAGTAGAATGTTATTATTGCTGAAACCACCATACTGCCAAACAAAACAAAAGGGCTAAATGCAATAAATAGCAACGTACTTTTAATTCTTTTTGTTACAACATTAAACAAACAATTTGTTCCCTATTAAGACACTAATAAACAAATCAATGAAAGTAGATTAATTTTTTGGAGAAGTAACAGACCTTGGATTAACATGTCAGCAAAAATTCGCGAAGGGTACTTTCGTTAATAAATTTGTTAGCCCTAAGATTCTTAGAACTTCACCGACCCTATTGAATCACAGTATGTAACCGAAAAGAATTAAAAAAACTTGAATTTTTAAAGATACAGTGAGCTTACCAAAAAGCATAACATGTGTCACTATCTTTATTAGGTCTTCCTTGAAACCCTCCATCAACCGCTTGCCTCCGGAACATGACAAAATTAAAATATCAAAAACGCAATTACTATAATTAACCTTGAAACCCTCAGCCAACCGTTTCCATAGATTAAGATTCAAGAATTAAAATATCAAAACCGCAATTACTATAATTAACCAAAACTTCTACAAATCAGGGTGAATCAGACGGTGAGATTTACTATAAAGCGGTCCACAATCGTTTTCCAAAAAGAAAATAATAAATCGGAGCTTGAATTAACAAGTTTTACCTGAGACATAACGATCCAAGTGATGTAAAGAATAGTAAATCAATGATTTGTAGATCAGGAAATCTGGAATGAGTGAAGGGAGTTGCGAGGATTACAGGGCGTCTAGGTTACCGAATGAAAGAGGATTCGAGGGGACGAAGTTCGACGATTACGTGTTTTATCATCTACGCATTGTGCTTTATCGTCTAGGTTACCAAATGAATGAGTGAATCACTACGCTTGTGTTTTATCGTCTTCGATTCTTCAATCGAGGGGATGAAGTCCGATTACGTGTTTTACCGAATGAAAATTAGTGTCATCAAATATTAAATGAAAATATAGTGTTATAGTGGCATAAAAAGTGCCACTAAAATTATACAATAGTGGCACAAGTAAAATATGTCACTAAAAATTTGTGCCACTAAATGTCAATTTGTTTGTAGTGATCATATGCTTATGCATGCTAATTGTCATGTTGAGTTGTCAGTGTATAATTGATTATTTTACTGTATGATCCCAGTTTTTAACAGCATGACGCCTCTTTTGTTGCATCATGTTACCTGTTTGTTGATAATGTGTTATTCATTCTACAGAAAACAATTAAATATCATCCAATTTTACACGAGCTATTCGAAATTGCCACTTTTAGTTATGGTCTTAATGTCTTATTTTGGATATTTGATCGAAGATAGAATAGGTGGCAAAGTTGTCAAATATCCATTGGAAGATTAAGATTTGCAACGTTTAGGATTTAACAAATCATATCCTTGAACCTTAAACGGGGGGTTTGGTTCGTGGATTTCCAATGGAATTTGAAATCCTTTAGAAATTATAACTCCTAGGATTTAAAATCTCATGACATGTTTGGTTGGAAAATCAAAACCTTTATGAAATTGAAAAAAAACATTAGAATAATTCATCAATTTGGAACTAATTATGGAGAATCGAGGACAGAACAGTTGTTACAGAATCTACGATGGAGCCGACATTAGCGATAAGAGGGTTGAAGGTGAATACGACGTTGGTGGTAGGGGTGGTCGGAAGTGGAGACAGAAGCGGTAGTGGGGTGGTTGGAGGTGGAGGTGGAATTAGTGGTAGGATGGCAAGAAGTGGAGGCGGCGTCGATGGTGGTGTTGTCGGAGGTGGAGGAGATAACATTGGTGGTGGTGTAGCAGGAAGTAGGGGAATTGGTAGTGGGGTGGCTGAAGCTATTGGAAGGGACATCGACAATGGGGTGGCCATATGTGGAGACGCGTCGTTGAAGGTGAAGGCAACATTCATGATGAGGTGGTCGGAGGTGGGGAAACATCGGGGTAGGTGAGGTGCAAGAGTGGGGTGGTGGGGTGGCCGGAGGTGGATGTGGCATCCACGGTCGGGTGCCCAGAGATGGATATGGCAGCGGCAATGGGGTGGTCAGAGGTAGACGCGTCGTGGGCGCTAAGGTAGAGGCGGCGTCGGTGGCGATAGGGTGGCCAGAGGTAGAGGCATCGGCGACAGGGTGGCCGGAGGTGGAGGAGCTGCGGCGGAGTGGCCGAAGGTGGAGGCGATCTCAACAGTGGGGTGAGAAGAGGTGAAGGCAGCATCAGTGGAGTGGTTTGGTGGTCGGAGGTTAAAAACAAATCCTTCATTCATGGAGTTTTAAAATCCTAAGGGGAGGCAATGTATTTACCAATCCCTCATTCATAGGATTGTTGAATCATTTTAAAATCCTATCATTTACAAATCTCGCGTTTATTTTCCAATCAAACATAGGATTTTCTGAGATTTAAAATGCAAATCCCTAGAAAATCCGCAAACCAAACAGGGCCTAAGTTAGTTTTTAATTCCCACATGTACCTTATAGCATGGTTGCTTTTTAACTAATATATACTTGTAGAAAAGATTAGGGATTCGAGGTTAAGGAATCACGGTGTGAGAGTTCTAATTCAAATATGGATTAAGCTTTTGTGAGCATCGGACCCTTGTGTTTGCCACTAATATGGTGTTATGTATATAATTACATCTCATATATATGATACTTCAAGGAGAAGACGATGCATGCTAGCTTAGGCCTTCAGGTGTGCCCTCTCTCCCCCTCTCACTTTTTGCTTATCATCTCAGCATCCGGTCAGCATTTCTCTCTCCTCGTTTTACCCCTGTAAATGCTCACCTCTCACTTTTTAATTTAAAAACTAAATTTAAATTAAATGTCATGCGCTCCGATATCTTCAAATACTCGTCCCATAAATCAAATGTCGTGCCGGTTGCAATTTGACGAACCGCAGCGGTACATTTTTGTTCCGCCGTGAAACCCCTTTTGTTCCTACCATCGTATTGCAATCGCAATACCGGATTGACTTCGCTCACATCACGAACTATACGCAAAAATAGTTGCTTGCTCATCCGAAACCGACGCTGAAACTGGTACGTCGAGTACAAACAGTGTTCCGCTAAATAGTCGCGGACAAGGAGATCGTGCGCAGCTTCACGATCTCTGTTTATTGTTGCCTGTCTTGATAACCTAGGTCCTAGGTTGATTTTGTGAACTTTCTGCGGCGTCGGCGGTTATCTGCGCAGCTTGACGAAGCAATGATGCCACTTGAACGGTAGCTTCAAGCAACCAACTCTCGTCTTCCGAAGAAGACGATGAATCGAATAACACCTCGAATCTTGGATCCATATTTTTGGTTGTAGTGTGTTGTGTATGTGTTGTGTAGTTGTAAAATGAGTGAGATATGTGTATATATATTATAGGTAAAATAAATAGTTTTTTTTTTTTTAAATTGAAACGGCTATATAGCCGTTGAAATGGCAACGGTCAAAAAGGAGGAAGACGTCGCACGACGCCCACAAGCCGCACGAGCCCAAAACTGCGACGACGACGCATAGGGGGGGGGGGGGTGGTGTTCACCGCGAGCTCGCACCTGCTCGGGCTCCCCTAGCACTGCACACCGGAGGGCCTTAGAGTGACCGAAAGAATGATTTATTAAAGAGAAATTAGTTTTTAGTTAATAACTTTAAGTCATTAAGAAGAACTTAATAACATTAGGTTATTTAATCATATTGACGGCAATCTTGGCATAACATAAAGAAATACAATCACTAAGTAACGCTTTAGTTTAACGATCTATTGAAACTTTATACATAGTTTGATAACTTCCATACGTATATTTTTTTTATGGATATCCTTACATTCCTCATTGACAAAATATTTTTAAATTAACATATTCAAATGAAAGAAAATATGAATTATGTCAATTACCGAAATCTATTGAAGTTGTGTCATGTGTGACATCAAACTTCTAGATTTATAAAGTTCGTGACACGCGTTTGGTGCAAGTTAATTAGATAACACGGAATTCCGACCAAGTTAAGGCGACCAGCGACGGTACTTGATGGTGGCGGGAGGTGGCAGTGACGTTGTAGGTATTGAAAAAAATAGAGAGTGGTTCCCTTTTTATATGGAACATTATTTTGACTTTGAAAAACTCCTGTAAATGGAAACTGACATTGGGTTCCACACACGAGGGTAGATTCGTCATTAAAGAATAATTAAAAGTCAAATGCCGACGCACTCAATTAGATGGTTGAAGCTTATATAAGCTTGAAGCAACGCGTATGCCGCTCCTCACACCTGAACGGCATTTGGTTTCACTTTCATCGACGGAAGTGGTTTGATATTGACTTTTTCTATTTTCAATCTCGTTTTTTCATTTTCTTCCAATAATTAATTAATGGACATTTTTTAACAATTACTTGTGTTGCACAAGATATGCACTATATGATAGAAAGTAAATAATAGTAAAGTTGGGGAATAACCAGTCGACTAGTCAAGGAGATATGCAGTTATGCACTATACGATCTTTCTCACGTGTCAATATGATTAACATTATATTATAAAAGGTTATTATGTTCAATACGATTAACATCTATATAATAACAATAGTAATAGTTTTTTTAATAAAAATAACCCAAAAGATTGTTAGCATTTAAATACAGTAATACATTTTGAAAAACTTTCGATGATTTTGACCGGTTTTCATTTTTGCTGACCAATTAAAGATGATGTGCATTTAACTATTATTATTAAGTAATGAATGGAAAACTTTTGTACCTAATGGCTTGTTAAATTTCTTATATAATTCATAAATGTGAGATGTTAAGATCTGAGATGGTATCATATAGGAATAGTTTTGTACACTTTTTGGTATTAAAATCTAAACCATATTGTGACAACTTATCAATTGAACCACAAGACAGTTCAAGATTCCAAAGACGTCTACATGTGTGTCCATTCATTTACTTTATCTTTCGTTTAGTTTATATTTTGTAATCTTGCCCATTGTATCTTGACAGCACCTTTAACTATAAATAAGGGCATTCATTCATTTTGTAGTCACCTCATAGTATGCTCTTTGTAAAGTTCTCTTCTAACAATCCAATATAATGTATTTTCTGTTTAAATAATCTTGTGGAAAAAATTTAATCTTGCAGAAGAAAGCCGGAATCAGATAAAAGTGGAAGGCCCATGATAATAAGGACATAAGCCCAATAGAACCCAACATATCAAAGCCCAACAGGCCAATCTAAAACATTTAGCCCGATGTTAAATATCAAAATACAATTTTCAATTTGAAATTAAGTAACCCTAAACAGGAATCAGGATGACGATTTAAAGTTTATAATTACGGGATATTAACAAAAGCTTGACCGTATGAGTATTAAAAATTAAAATAAATAACTTAATTCAAATAACAATTTATTGGAATATGTCTCAAATCATATGCTATAATTTTACATTTCAATTAATGAATTTGGTAAATAATTTGATACCTCTTTTGGCTACTATAGACACTTTTAACTTTCCATTGTTATGATTAGATTGTTTTTTTCTTTTTCGAAAACTTTATTCTCATATCACATGTTTATCCGTCAACAATCATTACAAAATCAATTATGAAATTCTTTATGTTTCACAAGTGTTTTTAATATTGTTTTTTAATAACCGGTACGTTGATACTCTATCATCGTAAATAAAACGTTTTTAAGAGCATATATCAAGTTCGGTTGTAGTATTATACATCAATCATATGAACAAAACAATTTAGTGCTTCTACACCACAAAAAGCTGTGATTCTTCATCAATAGTTAATAAGATCTTAATACTCGTTAGCCAATAAGACTTCAAAAACGCCATTATAATAGATTTCTAGTGTCGTTTACAGAAAACAATAGAATTCTAATACGTTTGATGTAACCATTTCATTACATAAGCAAGATACTAAACCGTAGAGCTAACAAAATTCGACCCACCGGTAATATGTATATATGTCTATTGAGGTTATAATATGTAAATTAATAAAATAAAAACCTTAACTAAACTATAAACAAGTTGATAAACCAGTTAAAAGAGACAATTATTTAAATATACTCAAATTTATAAAAACTTGTAAGCCACTATATTAGAAATTCAAAAAAATTTAATTACATATTATTAAAATAACATATTAAATATTTATAATGTAAAAAAATATAGACGAATAGTGTAGAAAAAGCAATCTAGTCCCACATAATATGTTATGATCATAGTATAATTGGAAATTCTGCGTGTGTTATTTAACTAGTATCAAATATTTTGTTATCCCGTAGTCAAAATATAAATTTTGCTTGTTATTTAACCAGTATTATTTATTTTGTTATCCCGTAGTCAAAATATAAGTTTTGCTGTATTTTCTTTTAATTCTTCATTTGTATTTTTGTTCTTTCGCTTTTCATGTATTTTATGATCATAGTATAATTGGAAATTCTGCTTGTTATTTTACTAGTATTAAATATTTTATTACCCCATAGTCAAAATATAAATTTTGCTTGTTATTTAACCAGTATTAATTATTTTGTTATCACGTAGTCAAAATACAACTTTGTATTTTTTTGTTCTTTCGCTTTTCATGTATTTTATACACTTTTGCTATTTAACAAGTATTTTAAATTTGACAAATGAAAATGCGCTTCAAAGTTTAACCAGATAATATATCTGAACCAAATCCCTGTTCTTGTTGGCGTCGTTGGTCCTTCTAGGTTGTACCACCACGTTGTGATCCTCCGCAGGTGTAGTTCCTAGGCTTGTGGTCCTTCCATATTATTTACTAGGTTATAACCCGTGTGTTACACGGCTGATAATTAAAAAACTTATATATTAATAAAAACATTTTATTTTAAAAGTACGATGTTAATAATAAACTGTCTTATAAAGTTCAATGCTAAATCGATATTTTTTTCCAGAAAAATATCCTATAAATGACCTTTAATGTAAAAGTATAAATTTTCTAGAACATCTAAAAGGATTTCGAAAAAAAGCCATTTTCCACGGTAAGATGCCATTAAGAAATTTTTTTTGCAAAGTTCAATGCTAAATCGATATTTTTTTCCAGAAAAATGTCCTATAAATGACCTTTAGTGTAAAAGTATAAATTTTCTATAACATCTAAAAGGATTTTGAAAAAAAGTCATTTTTCTACAGTAAGATGCCATTAAGGATTTTTTTTGCAAAATTCAATGATAATATTTTGTATTGAAACATAGTTGCCAATTCAAACTAAAATAAATAATAACACCAAAACAAAATAAATAGAATATTACCTAGTTGCCAATGCAAGAAATAGCAATGTGTACTCAAGGTCAGTTTGAAGACCAGATTTTGGATGTCATTTTATACGCTTGTTTTGAAAGGGGCAAAACGTAAAAATGGTAAAAACACACAAACGTCAAAATGATTAAAATGGTAATCTTTTTATATTACCTAACTACCAAAATTGCCGTTGTAAAAGGAAAAAACTACCAAGGAAAAAACTTACAACATAAACAATGATTAAACACCATAAATCAATTTACATCTTATGAACTAAAAGCCAAAGCGGAAAAAAGATTTAAAAAGGTATCACACGGTTGAGAAATTAAGAAAGTCAAAATGATTTTTCTTTGATTTTTAAATAAAATAATTTACCATTTTGAGTCTAATGCCATTGAGATTAGTTGTTTCCAACTGTTTCTCCACAACTTTATAACACAAATGGTAATACTTATCTAAAAAGAAAGTAAAACCAAAAGTAATATTGAAAGCAGGCAGTTTAGTAAGTACTTTTCAGAAACCAAAGATATCATGTGTTCTTTCGGTAGTCAGTCATTTTATGGAGTTTCTACATGGTTATAATGTTACAATTGGACGAAACTGGTATTCCAGTTTCCAAGTTAACAACATCAACCACCACTATAACAAATTCTGGCTAGAAAAACAGAAATCTTACAAATAGAAGAAGTCGTGCGTTCATCAACATTGGAGGCATGTGGTGGTGGTAAGACTCTTCCGTTAGCAAATAACATCCAGACATCATTGTTGTGATTATCATCCAAATTCAAATCTATAAGAGCATCACCACCCCCCAAACCTTCATTCAAATTCCAGACCACCCCAAACCTCCGTTCAACTTCTAAAAACTCCCCAAGTGAAGAAGGCTTTGTAGCCATACCCTGCACAAACGCCAACGATTCCTCCATTTGATCATATATACATTACTTGGAAAGCTATTTAGTACAAAATAAATTAAAAAAAAAAGTCTAGCATTTGTAATTAGAAAGTAGAAACTATAAACATAACTTGGAAAGTTGGAATAGATATAATAAATGTTTAAATATCTGATTTTTCACTCTTTAAAATATATATGAAATTACCAATTATGTTGACGTAAATTTAGGAGCCACAAAATGCTAAACTCTAGTCTTTACAACAGAAAAACTATGAGATATTATATTACTTGACACTTGTTAGTCACTTCCTAAATAGCGGCACTCAGGTCGTCGTAACATTTATTAAACCTGATAAGAAGCATCCTGATATATACATAGATATAAAAAAGCTTGGATCTTCTTCAAATGCATCGGGATCAGCACCGTCAACAATATATTTTCATTTTCATGAGTCTGATAAGGCCTCCGACTGTTTGCAAAAATGGTCAATACAAAGATTTAAAAAATATAACTTTCAATGTGATGAATTTCTGGAAAATGGAGCAAGTATACAACTAATAAGTTTTAATAATAAAAAAATTATAATAAATGACCAAACAAATACTGACAAAAATCAAGAAAAGTAACTAAAACTTTTTAATATACTTTTTTGTTGATCAACCGCACATCAGAGATGACTTGAACAAACATAAAAATGACAATTCATTTGGTTATTTTATCAAATTCAAGTTTAAATCACCTCCAATAGTATGTAACATTTTCTCAATAGGGACATGAATATGATCTCTTACAATGACGTATGACTCCATCATTCTTTAATTCACTAACAATGTTCCTGCAAAGAGCAATCATAAATGAGGTGGTGGGATGGGGGTTCCATGTGTTTACAATAGAAATATGACATTATCACGAAATCAACTTACATATTGGCTCAAAGATCAATATATTGGCATTCTCAGGGAATTCAACATCCTTAACTTCACCCTTGGCAACCAAAATTTTAGAAACTCGTTTCTACCATGAGGCCAACAATCGATTGGAAACACACACATACACACACACACACACACACACATACACATAGGTTTTCTCAAAGAAACAGAGTAAAACCCTAATTCTCTACAATATCTTATAGATATAAAATAGAAAGTTATAATACATGTAGTTGAGATTTACTCCAATGAATCCCAGAGGATGTGAGCTTATTATTGGCCTAGGAACAGTAGAAACCCCATAAAGCTTTTATAAGATAAAAACCAAACAAACCACACATCTCCTGTTTGCAATAAAAGAATTAAAACATAATCAATCATCTGCAACCTTTACATCGGTCAATAATCAGAAACACAAATGAATGGAAATATGATACCTTCAAGTTTTTGAATAAATATTTGCATTTTCCTGGTTCAATTGAATGCACAGAAAGGGGAGGGGTTTAGATGGAATCAATTTTGAAGGTAGAGTAGACGATGGGTATATCAGTAAGGTTTTTTTTAAGAGAAGCCTTAGCGAGAGAACGACGGTCGAGTACTGTGACGGCAACGGAAGTAGGCAGCAGCATTTGAATTGCTTCAAGCATAAAAGGAAAAGATGGCAGTTTAAGGCAGCCAGAAGCTTATTCGCAACTTGTTGGCGATGATCATGCAGAGACTTTTATGCTTAGGGTTAGATGTAGGTGAGAAATTGGTTTAGAGAGAGAGAGATCACCGGCTTAGGTTTATAAACGGGCATGCGCTAATGATGCGATAATGCTCATGTCGGTGGCGATTAGGGTTCCTGGAGGGCAAAAGATGGTTGTGTAGCAAAGCAATTACAGTATAGCAGTAATGGTGCAGAGAAATTACAGCTTCCATCCGATTTAATTATGGAGTTGATTTCTTGATCGAGGATTTCTTGGATGATTTTAAGGGATATGAAAACAGATTAGAATTCGAATTGCTTGACAGGTGGTCAAATTGTTTAGGCGGGAATAAAATACCAGGATGTTTATAAGCGTGACATGTGGCAAATTGGTAGTCTAAAAATGTTAAATGTGGCACATTAGCTTTGTTTTATTGGAAAGGATAGATTTGAGTAAATTACATTTTTGGTCCCTGTGTCTGACATCTTTTTTTTGCTCTGGGTCTATTCTAACTTTCAATTTTTCACTTACAAGGTCCCTAAGATTACCATTTCTCTACATTTATAGTCCCCCATGGGGTTATCGTCCATTTACTCCCGTTAAATGCTCCCACCTGCCCCTCACGTGAGGGTATTCCGGTAATATCACGTGTCTCCAAAAAGTCTAATCGTAATTTAAATACCTTCCTCCCCCTTTCTTTCGTGTGATCATCCCAAGCAGACCTGTAACTCACGTCGAGTAAGTGAAATTGAAAAGCAAGAAAAACCCACAATGGCGATTTGTAACTGTGGAATCACCGTCGAAATAGCAACCTCCTAGACAAACCTAAACCGAGGATGCAGATTTTGGTGTTGTAGTCGATGCAGTTTTGTGGGTTGGTTCGATCCGCCCATGTGTAGGAGGTCCATCTCTATAATACCCGGTTTGCTCCGGACGAGAGGAATTTGCTTGAGGTAATTTATCATTTTGAAGACGATTTAGAAGTTGCCCCCAAGTACAAGGGGTTGTTGTTTGTTTCTTTACTGATTAAGTAATAGTTTGGGAAGTTCTTTTGATATGGTAATGTAATCATCTTGTAGTATGTAATATTACTGATTGTCAATTGTTACAACCAAAAATTCGATATAAGATAATGAATTAATTATATAAGTATATTGCTTTTATTCTGGTTGTATTCAGGGGAACCAATATGCTCGTCATTATCAAAGAAATTTTTAATCGATGACTTCCCAAAAGTATCTAAGCTCGATTTTCCATGCTCAATATATAGGGAAATTTCCTTACTTATGGTTACATACCTAGCTAATATATTGACATTACCGTCACAGCCAAGGGGAACTAGTCCTACATCTTAGTCAATTTCAGGAAATCTAAGGTGATAAAACAAAGGAACAACTAAACTGTAACATATCTCTTTTACCATGTCATTTAACTCGTGCAAGTTGAACTCGTCAATGTCAATGTTGTCGACGTAACCGACTTTACCATTGGCATATGATCTACCTAGGAAATCCGTGAAACCACCCCCATGGTTGATTTCAAGAGTAAACATTCTCGGTTCAGCTTCTACAACGACAAAACTTGGGGTTAGGGTTACCATTAAGCAAATAACTTACAATCACCTTAATAAACGCCTTACTGTAGCATGTTGATACTTCTCCGTAGGCATGCGAATGTCGTAGTTGCTACATCTTCAACCTTTTTGGTGATCCTTGATAAGTTGATCGAATACAAAAATCCACCTGACCTGATCACTTACAGCGAAGAAAATTTGCACGGTTACTTGATCGATTATGAAGTGATGTTTGATATAGTAGCATTTAAGCAGGGCCGGTCCAATAAGTTTTAATGCCTCGGGCGTGATAACAGTTTAATGCCGCGGGCGTGATAACATTTTGATGCCATTATATAAACGTAGTGTAGGGCCGGTCCAATAAAATACAACCTGAACAAACAAAGTTTATAAGTGTATGTCTCTGACTTTCTGTTTCCACCATCAAGATGTGTAAAGTGATCTGAAAAACAAACCATAGAATCAGAAACCAAAAATGAACTTAAGAAAATTATAAATCAAACGATAGAAAGTCAGAAAAATACCTGATACGAGCCTACAATTCAAAAAAGTAAGAAACAACAGTCCCTGATATGAACTGAACTGCAATTCAAAAACGAAAAAAAATGTAATCTGATTTGAGTCTTGAAACTCAAAATTGAATCTTAATATCAGAAAACGGAAAAAATCGACTGAAAATTTAAAGGAACTCGTCTGGAAGTTATTTAAAATCTATTGAAAATCTGAATATCACTCAAATCAGAAAACCGATTGAAAATATAAAGGAACTCAATTGCAAGATAGAATAAGAAAACAGAAAAAATCAGAATAAATACCTGGAGACTAGAGTGGCTATCGATTCAAGTCCCAAATTGAAATCAGTATTGTGATTTGTGATTGTTCAAACTACAAACCAAAATTCCAAAACAGACCAAAACTAAAATCTGATTAAACCCTAAACCCTTCTAAACTACAATCCAAATTTCCGATTTGGGTCTTCAAACTCAAAATCAAAACCGAAGTAAAATTTAGATAAATACTTGGTCGGCTCTGGTCCAGCAAAGCAGCAATTCGGTCATTCGGATTTGAGTCTACAAATATGTAATCGTCAACTAATCGAACTTTTATAACAGATGGAGTAGAGTTGTAGAGACGTGGTCACGTGGAGCTGGAGTTCGATCAACGAGTAAAACAAAAGGAGACTGGAGATAGAATGATGAATTTGATTTTGATGTTCATATAATCGAATGATGACATGGTTAATAGGATTACCGATTACGAGTGTTCAATGCAACGGATATGACTCCTCGATCTCTGCACTTTTGGTTTAATCGATTCCCACTTCCAATGCGATGATTTGAGTGCTATTATTCCCGCCTTCTGCTGCAACTCCACGCTTCTCGCTTAAGTTGTTCATCACTCACGGGCCAGACTAAGAATTAGACTAAAATTTTTGGGCCTAACATATATATATATATATATATATATATATATATATATATATATATATATATATATATATATATATATATATATATATATATATATATATATATATATATATATATATATATATATATATATATATATATATATATATATATATATATATATATATATATAGATGTAGGTTCAAATGCGGATCTTAAATACTGTGCGATTGTAGGACCGAATCACGACCATTCCTGATTCAAGGATACGATCGGTATTTTAAGAACATATCCGATTTTGAAATTAAATTAGATTAAATACAATAATATTTACGAATAATACGTAACCGCTAATGATATCTGATGGAATTCAAAATTGATTACAGAATCAATCGTTCGTTCGTAGATACTGATTTTGTGGTTATCGTATCGTCAAAGTCGATCATATATTCACAGTGATTGTTCAAGCGTTCGTAGAGATCGAATCGGAATTCTACATATGTATGAAATTTGTCAAATCGGTGCGTGATTGTGACAATTCCGTTGTGTGAATGATATAATTGAGACAATTCTGTTCTAATTGTATATAATTTGTGTCAATTCTAGTGCGAATTGTATAATTTTGACAATTATGTTCGTACGTTTTATGATATGAAGTTCATTATCTGAGAATGGTGATATTTTGTGTTATATGAAGTTCATTCTATGAGAATGGTTTATAGTTTTAGTATTTTTTTTGACATTCTAAGAGAATTAACGAATTGGTTAATGTTCATTCTATGAGAATGGTATATGGTTTTAGTTGTTTTTTGACATTCTAAGAGAATTAACTAGACACAACATATATTTTACTTTTGTTTTACAACCGTGCTTTACACAACATATGCTTAAACTACTACGACATTTCTTTTTAGTTCTTTATTGTAATCTATAAGGACCAAGACTTCATCTGTGTTGTATCTATAAAATAAATTACACACATGCAACCAATTAAAAGAGCCTTTGATGTATCGAGTCCCCAAAACTACGATGAAAGAATTAGCCAACAAAATTTGTTGTACTTTTGGCATTTTGGGTTACTGAACAAAAGTAATTTATACAGATCATACTTTTGATGGAAAAAAATAGCAAACTCACCACCACAAAGCTTTCCGGCAAAGCTGCACATTCCTCTTCGGCTAGAATCTGCAATTCCAAAGCCTCCTGTATTCTTGGTAGAAAATAATCTTAAACGTAATTACAGAAAAAAATAAGTTAATTAGGTTGAAAATATTCGCACATCATAAATCCAAAAAAAACACAATTTAACTTCTACTTGTGTTAAATTATGATACGGACTGAACAGTTACTCAATCACAATGTTCATAATTTCAATAATCAAATTGAATTGAATATTAAATCCGAATTTTTAAACCTGAATATGATGGACATTCATACACTGCATATTCCCTGTTCATGTCTGTATGGTCTATATGTGATTTTTTGATTCATTCTCCGAGAATGGACATGAGAATGGCATATACATACAACACATTAAAACTACTGACCATTCTCAGAGAATGGCCTTCAACATCACAAAATTTAACATACTTACCATTCTCATAGAATGGCCTATACGTACAACACATTAAAGCTACTGACCATTGAAAACTACTGACCATTCTCAGAGAATGGTTTTCGACTTAACATCATAAACGCTGCACAAAAACTTGTTTAACTTATGAACAATTTAATGTTCGCACATCCAAAATCCAAATAAAAAAACCTATTCTTTGAGCTTTGATTTGAATGTTGATTCTGCAATCGAAACCGAAGATATCGTGTGCGGGATCGTAGCATGCGTATCGAATATTCAGTTGAAATGGGTTTGGGGATTTTTCCCGTTTTACCCTTAATCGTGGTTTGTCATTTGGAAACACGCGCATTAAAACTATTTTCTTTAAAAGAACGAATTTTTTTTACGGCCGTTGATTATAATCATCTAATGGCCCACATTGAGTCTTACAATAACACAATACTTAAGAATTTCATTTAATACTAACTATATATATATATATATATATATATATATATATATATATATATATATATATATATATATATATATATATATATATATATATATATATATATATATATATATATATATATATATATATATATATATATATATATATGGACTAAAACTTATGATGCCCCCACTTTTGTGCTGCACTGGGCCTAAGCCTAGCTCGCCTATGTATTATGACCGTCCTGCATTTAAGGCGCAAATGATTTTCTGTAAGCATACCTTAGGAAAGTACGAAATTGCCCCCACGTGAGTAGAGCGTGTTCCATCTTAACGGGAGCAAGTAAATGGTAACAGAGCAATGGACCACGAGTGTAAACTTTATGCAACTATATGGATCTTTAATATAAATTTTAAAAACTTAAACCAAAAATGAAAATAGGTGTAAACCACGTGGACCAAAACTGTAATTTACTCTTATCAAATATAATCCACTCCGAAAATTAGACGTGGCTCTGACAAAAACAGGCTAAACGTGAATTGCACGATTCCTATGATAAGAAAAAAGAATGCACATATTGATTAATTATCAGTAATATTTTCAATAATTATATTAAAAGAAGACCTAACCAAGTCATGCTGATAAAATATCATCCTCATAAATATTTCTCATTAATTTATTCCAAGAGTCAGCGTCACCCTCTCTTGCAAGTTACATTATCAAACCTCAAAATTTTCTCAAAAACCAAATCCTCTATAACAAGAAACCCTCTCACCACAAATTTTTTCTCTCTCGATTTCATCCCCGAAACCTGCGAGCTATATACTGAAATCATCTTCCCTAATCGACAACGTTGCAATCGTTCAAAAGGAGATTCAGAAATCTAGCAGCCATGGAAGAAGATCAACTTATTCTTTCGCTTCTAAACCTTTATTTGGATGAGCAACTCGAGAAGGAATCTGATCCGGAATCGTTGAAGGAGTCTGAGCCATCAGAATCAGCGCCGCCCAATCTGGAGGACGTTGAGGAAGTCACGGGATACAAGTTTAGGAATAAGGAGTTGCTGAAAGAAGCATTCACGCACGGTTCTTACAAAGCAGCTGACTGCCAATCTTATGAGCGGCTCGAGTACTTAGGCGACTCGGTTCTGAATCACTTGGTTGCTAAGCTACATTTTTTAGCTTATCCGGAAATGGCGCCTGGTGAGTTGACTCGGTTGCGCGCTGCCAATGTCGATACCGAGGCGTTGGCTCGTGCTGCCCTCAAATACAATTTGCAGAAGTACCTTCGTCACCAGAAACCTCTTCTCCAAGCACAGGTAATTTTCATTTCAATTTCTGCTCCATTTCCTATGCCTCATTTTCATTTACTTTATAAAATATCAACGAGATCTTCATGATTACTGCTCCAACTGACAGTTCATGACGTTTTTTTCGCTTTCAGATATTAATGAATCACAAATTTGATCGATTACAATAATGTCATTTTTTATCATGTTGATGCTTGTTATAGGTTAGTTTGTTAAAATTATTGAGCTATCCTGTTCGTTTGTTGAGATTTCAGATTCGAGAATTCATGGAAGGAATCGAGAAGTATCCATCGCATTCTCACGGTATGATTGATCCGCCTAAAGTACTTGCTGATATTCTCGAGTCGTTAATCGGTGCCATCTTCATCGACACCGATTATTCAATGGATGACACATGGAAGGTAATATTACATCTTGTTACTTTCGGTCATTTCTTGATTTCAATGCGTGGGTCCCGTCGATACGAACAAACGATAATAGGACCCCCAAAGTAGACATTAAAAGTTCTGGAAACTGGAAAGCTCATTAAACAATACCAGATGCTTCGGTGGGGTTATTGTAGAACACTTTTTTCTAAAAACCAATAACTACACATAACGATTGTAGATCTGTTACGAGTTTATGATAACATCTTTCATGGCGGTCTAAACTCGGGGTTTTCAGGTGGTGGAGCGGTTGTTACAGCCCCTAATCACCCCGGAAAACTTGAAGCTACATCCTGTAGCCAAATTCAATGAAGCGTGTCAGAAGATGGGAGTCAAACCACAAGCGAAAGATTTTTGGAGTAAAACAGGGGAAATTGAAATTTACATAGATAACGAATTGATTGGGAAAGGAATGTACAAGTTAAAGAAGATGATTGCAGTGAACAGGGCAGCTGATGATGCATACAAGAACCTTTTTGGGAAGAAAGATGGCGGAATTGGAGGTTAATCAACATTACCCGTAAGTACCACCACTCCTTTGTATCAAATTAAACGAGCTTTTGCCTTTGTGAGTTTACTAAAGGGAAAAGCTCATTTATTTTGGAACGAAGTGAGTAATTTTTATATATGCTCGTTTTTTGTTTTCTTTCTTGCTAAGACTTTATCCCTTTTCCCTATTCTGGTAACCATGTTTATTTGATCTTACTTTTTTATGACTATGAGTTAAAGTTGAATACATTTGGCCTGATTATGTGCTTTTTTCTTTATCAATATGAATGTTTTTTCTAATTTCTATTTTTCCTTTTATGAGATCACCCACATGGGCAACAAGGTTTATTTCAGGGAATGTTTGGGAATATTATATGTAATCGAATGAAATGAGAGTACAATTGTGTGTATGGGAATATTATATCAAATCCATCCGTCTTATTCGCTTCTTGAACTTCCGTATCATTTCTCTCTAAATCAACTTTTGAAGGTTATTCTTTGAATCAATCATTGAATTCAATCCAAGTTGATCCATCAACTTGGATATATTCCTATTATTAGTAGAGTCAAAGTATGGCATCCTTTTCACCTTTAAACATTAGGAAGTGAAGACCAAAAAGCAAAAACTACTACCCTATAGACATATCGAGATACAAGTTGGACCCCATAGTCCAATTAAAGCCCCTAATTAATCTTAAATAAACCATTTTATGATAGGACATAGGTGTGTTGGTGTGTGTCAGTGTGTGTATGTTATTGACCCGGCATATGTTGCATCATGAGTGCTTTTTTAACACCATTATCGAATCAAAGTTCCTCATCTATAGATAATTAGGGGTGTTGTTTGGTTCTTATCTTCGGGTTTCAGACAGACCGGGTCGGGTTAATCTGATATTTTTTAAATTCTTCCGAAAATAATATGTTTAATTAAATTTTAAAATTTTATATTTCAACTAAAATTATGCTGAAAATATTATAAATACAAGATTGAGTTTGGTTGCTATTCCGGTGCTATCTTCATTCTTCTGGTTTTTGAAAGCCAAAAACAAATTTCAAACCTTTTAAAATCATAAATTCATAATGGAGTTAAAATGACACAAATTAATACTTTTTCTTGTTTAAGGTCCATGTGAGTGAACCATGTAACTCCATTATTTATAAGCCGCAAAACGTCTTTTTGTTTTTGTCATCACAATAAGACAAAAAATGAATAGAACAATAGATATTTGTTAAGAAATTGACAAATACAGAATATTTATTCTCAAACATGAATTTTTGGTCCTAAAAGAGCCATATCTGACTGCAAAAGATGCACAAACTCATAGCAAACCCTTAGAAACTTAAAGTTGAATGGGCGTATCTTCTATACCTAATAAATGAAAATAAAATATGTCACATGTCAACTTATTAAATCACCTTCTCCTTCCTCCACGTGTACTATGAAATTTTTCAAAAAAATAAAGCTAAAAATCAGCAATAAATATCACGAAAATTAAAATAGAATAGCCATACAAGTTAAGTGATAAAAAGATCCATATTTTTCGGGAATTTGAATATCTAACCTGCATATACATATAAAATCAGAAAACAACTAACACTAATAATCAGGAAAATAAAGCTAAAAATCAGCAAAGCTGACACGTGTGATACTCCAGGATTTTTTCCATTAACTTCAAATATATAGATAAAAATCAGAAAACAAATAATGCTACTAATCAGGAAAAATAGCTCAAAATCAGCAAAACAACAAATGCTAAACTTCAGGAAAGATCAAACCATTATTGCTTGATTTCAAACCTATAAATCACGCATACACAATTCATTTATACTCATCTTCTTCGTCTCCCTCTCCCCGGTACAAGTGCTACTCATTCTTTGATCTGGAACCCTAACATTCAGCTACAACAGGTTAGTATCTTTTTTATATCTCTTTGATAATCTAACCATATATGTATCTATGTTATATTCTTCAATTGTTATTATCTGTAAACGTAAATGTTTGATAATCTTTCTCAGTATTATCTACTCATCACTATAAGTTTCTGTTTCTGAAACAAACACATCACGCACACACAGGCAGAAAAGGCAAACACATCACACACATGCACAGAAATAGCAGCGTACTTTCATAATAATCTTGGAATTGTAATACAAAAGATAAAAGGTCCAAATCTGTATAATTATTAGTTGAAGCATTATAAGGTTTAATGCAAAAATAGCTACATACTTTCATCTATTTTTCATTATAGCATCTTATTTTCGATTTTAACCAATCCTTGTGTCTTAAGAGCTCCCATAAGATGATACCAAAGCTAAAAACATCTGTTGTAAGGTCGGTGTTTAATAAACTTATAAACACAAAAGAAAATGAATAAAACAAATAGTAGTGTACTTACATTTCTATACCCACAATAGCAATATACTTACATTTTCTTCACACATAATAGAAATGTAATTATATTTATTTAACAATACTAGCAATATGTAGCAAATAAAGTACGTTGCTATTATAGGTAAAAAATAAGGTAATAAAGGGTGTTTTTGATTGAATAAATTTTGTCTAGGCAGCCACAGTCACTTAAGTATCAGAGTGTCTTTGCTGTAAGTGTGTGATTGAATAAAAGGTCAATAATAAAGGGTGTTTTTTGGTTACATCCAGTTACAGAACAAAAAGTAGAATAACTTAACAAATACGGAAAAAACTCAAAAAAGTCAATAACCAAGGTTGGACAATTGGAAAAAACTTTCATTCTATGATCTTAACCCTAAATAAAAACAACGAAGACTTGGATGGGCTAGGTACATACCTAACTTTAAAAATATTGATCCATCAGGAAGAAGCTTCATTATTGATGTATTGTTGACCAATTACTATTTTGAATATCCACTCCTAAAAACAAAAATTTCGGATATTTCAAATGTATATTCCAAATTCGTTTTCATATCTTCAAATTTCAGAGGGACAATGAAAATTTTGAATTTAATATATTAGTCATCGCAATAAGTTAAAGATTCAAACCTTATACTTTGATAGGATAAATATTTTTGGTTGTTGGTTCCCGAAAATCTGATTTCGACCTTCTGGATCGACATCCTTGCTTAATCGACAATCGCATTTCAGTCTCCGATTCTTTTTTTTCTGTTTATCCACTGTCTTGACATTGACCGACGGTGTGTTGCAACTTGCAACTTCCACCGATTGATCGGTTTTGTTTCTCCTCTCCGTCTTCAAGCTTTATTGTCGATAACCTAAAGGAAAGGTCATTGATATGTATTTTTATATTTCCTGTGATAAACAATATTAATTAACTAATTTTTTATAAATGCCTTTAATTTATAAGATGGTTATCACTTAATAAGGTTTAAATAACTAACCTTTAACTGTATATTAATACTGTTAATTAAAATTACACTAATTAGATATGTAATATATTATGTTAAATTATTAAATCTGAATAATTATCAATCGTCAAAATTTAACTATTTTTTATTAAGTAACATAATTTTTATAATTAAATTTAGTATAAAAAACTAAAGTAAAGTGCAATTCCGTATTTTTAAATAACACCTACTTACGAATCAAACGTAAATAACTATTTTTAAAATTTTTTATTCTCTAATTGTTACTAAATTTTCGCATTTAATTTACAGAAAATATTATATAACAATAAATTATTGATGGCTTTTCGGAAAATTTTAAAATATTATTTTTCAAATTTTAAATACATTTATAATTATAAACGGGACAATAGTCGGTTTACATTTTCTCTCTAAAAATAGATTTACTTCGTAAATACAGTGAGATTGAAACCGTCTTAAGAATATGATTAGGATAGTTAATTGATTATCATTTTTGTTTGATTGTGTTGTTGTGGATAAATTTAGTGTGTAAATATAACAATGTACTCTCAGTTTCGTGTGTGTGTATAATTATGTTAAGTTCTCCTCAAATGGCATAATGTCTCACACAAGTAATTGAATTGAACGATTTTTTGTTTGTTTTAGCGAAATATTGAACCGAACTACGTGGTGCTCGCCCTTAACAATTTGAACATATCGTTCGTAATTCCTAACTAAAACCAGCAAAATTTATCATATCATTTAAAATATCAAAATAAACAAAATTCATAAATGACAATTTTATCATCTGAAATATTGAACCGAACTACGTGGTGCTCGCCCTTAACAATTTGAACATATCGTTCGTAATTCCTAACTAAAACCAGCAAAATTTATCATATCATTTAAAATATCAAAATAAACAAAATTCATAAATGACAATTTTATCATCTGCAATATTGATATTTTTTATATTATTTTTTATATTTTTTAATCATCCCGTGTATTACACGGGTTTCTAACCTAGTAACAAATATTCAGGAGATAAGAGTCTGGTATTGAGTTTAGATATTTAACTAGTATAATATGCGGGGTTTTTAATTCTAAATTGGGTATTCGGTTATACCTAAAATTATATTTTCCTATCCTAAACTTGAACCAACAATAAAACGTATAAACCAATCACCCGATATTTCATACCCAAAACACGATAAATTGAACCGGTCCATCGGAATCGTAAACAGATCGATCAGCTATTTTGAATATCAAATTTTTCGACAGACCAATAGTATAGACTACAGCCTATAGGGATCCAAATTGGAGGCCATAATGAATCAATGTACCAAATTTTAACAGATTCCCAAATGAATTTTAACAGATTCCAAAATGAAAGCGGGTGATGTTTCTTTTTAAATAGAGAAATTGTATTTGTTCCTATGTTTTATTCCTACTCATGTTCCTACCCATGTGAAATTGTGACATGTGTCCTAAAATATTATTTATTTTATTAAATGTGACACTTGTCACAATTTTAGATGGGTAGGAACATGAGTAGGAATAAAAAGTAGGAACAAATACAATAAGTTGATTGTGGATAAGCACTTTTTGGATTGTTTGACAAAAATTGCTTATATATGTAAAATTACTAAAAATGTCATGTTTTAAAAGAACGCATTTCCATACATATAAGCAAGTAATATGATCAAAATACACACAAGACAGACCTTAACGTTATACATACACATGAACATTGATCCAAAACAAAAGATAATATCCTACAATATCTCATGACAAACGAGAAATATGCCATAAACAAACGACATAATCAGTTCTAATTTGTACAAAAGCCCCTTTCTCTTTTAATTCAGCAAAAACAGTTGATAGATAACTGTATTTCCGCTTGACATTTTAACAAACACCTTGAGAGCATTATAAAATTCAACTTTGCTTTGAATACTCCAAATAATTCTTCATCCAAATATCTTTTTCAAAGTCTAAACTCATTAGTCGACCAATACACCTTTCAATTTCAACAGACATTAAAACTTCAAATTAATAAGGAAGAGATCATTCATTTTGTACAAACTAAACTAAAGATTCATTAAAACATTAATTAATGTGCACAAAATAATTATTTACATCGAGTTAACCATACTATAACCCGTGGGTTTCTTAACACCCACTCCAACCATAACATTCCTTAAAGAGGCAGCATGGCCCCAATTCTCCACGTCAGCATGGATACTCGATAAAAGTATATATTGACCACATTGCCATGGTTCTAATTCAAGAAGCCGTTTACCCACCTCATTTCCTAAATCAACATCCCCATGAAGTTTACAAGCACCCAAAAGAGCACCAAAAACAGAAGCATCGGGCTCAAATGGCATCCTATTTATAAAATCTTTTGCTTCATTCAAAAACCCTGCTCTACCCAATAGATCAACCACACATCCATAATGTTCCATTTTTGGAATAATGCCAAATTTAGGCAACATCGAGTGGAATAATTTTAGACCCATGTCCATAAACTTGGCACGTGCACAAGCAGAAAGAATCGCAACAAAAGTGACCTCATTTGGATGACACGCTTCAACCTTCATCTTATTGAACATGTCTAAAGCCTGCTTCTCTTTTCCATGTGAAGCTAAAGTACCAATCATTGCATTCCAAGTACATACTTTCTTATTTTTCATGTTTTTGAACACTTTTGTGGCGTATTCTAGACGACCCATTTTCCCATATAAAGATATCAGTGATGTCCCAATAAAAGAACTTACTCGATCCTCATTCTTGATTATATACCCATGTATCTGCTTTCCGTATAACAACCCTACAACCTTATCAGAATTAGCACAAGAAGAAAGAACACTAACGAATGTGGCTTCGTTAGGTTGTACAGAACAATCTCTTAAACACCTTTGGAAAAACTGAATTGCAATTATGTAACATCCTTTCTTGCTGTACCCGTTGACAATGGTAGTCCATGAATAAATATCCCTCTTTGGCATGCATTCAAAGAACGAAACAGCAGAATCCATGTCTCCATTCTTGCAAAACCCATCAAGCATAGCGTTACAGGAAACAAGACACGGTTCAGGCATTTCATCGAACACCTTGCGTGTACAGGAAAGACAGTCGCTATGAACATACAAATTGATGAATGATGTTTGTACAAAAGGATCTGTTAGTACTCCGCGCTTGAGGGCTTGAGTGTAAAGGGGTTTAGCGATGAGGGAAGGGGTTGTATAAGCAGAGGCGGCAGCTTTTGTTAGTGAAGGGAACGTATGTGGGTTTGGTGGGATGTTATGGGAAAGCATGTGGGTGAAAAGGAGTAAGGTAGTGTGAGGGAGATGAATATTGAGGTAAGCTCTGATGAGAGTGTTGTAGAGTAAGGTGGTTGTCCATTTGAAGGTAGATGGGTCGGAGATGGAGAGAAGGTTACCGTTGGTGATGAGGAGGGAATGAATTTGCTTGATTTGAGTGGAGTTTTTGATGAAACGTTGAAGGAGTTGGAGAAGAGATTCCGGCGAGAGAAGCATCCCGGAGCCAATTCATTGGACGGTGATCTGAAATTATAAGCGTAATAACTTGCACACTAGGTTTTAAATTTCACAATAGTCTAACTAAAATGTTTAAATATTAATTAAATGTTTAAATGTTTAAATTTCAGCTTTGCAATTACTCGTACATCAATACAGTATCAATGATTTTTCAAAAATGATCTTCGTTACCACATCAAAAACTACTTTTTATATGTTTTTTGTTGTTAAGCTTTAATATAATTATTCAAATATTGATTTAATATATTTGTTTGCTATATAAATAAAAAATTACATAACTCGGAGAATGTTGCAATCTGATAATAACAAAAAACAAAATATAGTGTTCTTTTAATTGAAAATATAATTGCATTTTCTTTCTAAATATTAGGTACGTTTGAGGGTCAGCACAACCAATGATGGGTAATTCGGGTAGTTACTCTACCATTGTCTAAAGACTAAAATACATTTTGTTGATAAGAAAAATATTGGAAGTACAATGTTATACTTGGATAAATTTTCAATGTATAATAAGAAAAAATAAATGAAAGAACATTGCTATAATACACAGATAATTAAAATTACATTGCTATTTCCCCACATTTAGCCCTTATACATAGGGAAACTTACATCTAAGTAAACCTATTCATACCCCTCTGCAAACTTCTGTTATCCAAGAAACAGCAACATCTAAATATAGGGCAAAATTCAAGAAATAGCAACGTACTTTATCTTACTTTCATTTTTTTTCTATTCCACCATTGTACTTTCAAACTTGTGTTATCCAAGCATTGTACTTTGAAATATCTACCCTATTATAACAATCTACTATGAAAAATTTACCCAATTATTACAATGTAGCATTTTTGTACTTGGATGAAATGGCTATAATTGGATAGATAAGTAAAGGCCTGCTCTTAATCATGAACACAACTCTCAAACGTATGATTAGTAAATACAAGTGCTAATGCCATTACATTTGATTTATCGATTTTCAACAAAGTACTAAATGAACAACATAAAATCAATTTGCCACACAGACCATTTTTATAGTTACACAAAAATCATGAATAACATAAAAGTAATTTGCTAGTTATCCCCCTTTTGTGCTCTAGAAACCAGTACCTGTCTAAAATACTAGATTAAGTCTGCTTAATTAGCAAACATTTAAAATATTTAAGTGGGGATTAATTTACTCTTACTTGAAAGGGAATAATTCTTGTACTTCCAGTTTATAAAAATACTTCATACATAGAAGACAAGACATGAACTTCTTTGGAAAGTGACAGCCATAAATATAATTGGAAAATAACAATAGCTAACGTAAATAAAAAATCAAATTAGTGTTATACCAAGAGATGATCGAACTCTTATTTCCAAAATTATATTTTCTGAGGAAGAACGGTCCTTTTTTTTTTCTTGTTTTCTCATTTCCAAAATTAACCCTAGCTCCTCTTATTTCTCTTTCATTACAAGACTCCTATAGATTTAACAAAATGGGTCTTTTAAAAAATATTACGAAAAGGTAGGTTACCTTCTTGTGGTGGCACAACGGATTCAACAAATTGAAGGAAGATGAGAAAGCTGACAGTTAAAAACAGCATGAATTCAGCTTTTGTTGCCGCCATTGTAAATGTTGGAAAAATACAGAGCAAGAAGAACCAGATGAGGAATTATGTGTGTGCTGCACACTTTTATTATCATATGACCTGGCTTTAAATAGCCTACAGAATTACATAAAGAAAACTACGTGACTAGAAAAACGACTAGAAAAACGGAAACAGAATTGACCAGGAAACTAGGAGCAATATCAGCTCCTGATTATTAGCTAACTTATTCTTCAATACTAACGGTCAACTTTTGAATCATCTTTCAACATCCTCCCGTGATTCAAAGCTGGTAATAAACAATCTGCTTCTTAAATCTTCAAACTTAGCCGGTGGAAGGGCTTTGGTTAGCATATCAGCTAGTTGGTCTTCAGTTCTGCATACCTCCAGTACAACTTCTTCTCTTGCAACCAACTCTCGTATAAAATGGTGTCTAAGCTCAATATGTTTCGTTCGCCCATGCATAACTGGATTTCTTGTTAAAGCAACAGCCGAGGTGTAACACATAGCAGTCGAGTGGGTTGCACTTGTTGCTGAATTAAATCCATTAGCAACCTTCTTAGCCATACCGCTTGGCAGGCGGCTGTGGTGGCTGCCACATATTCCGCTTCCGTAGATGAGAGGGCGACAGTTGCTTGCTTCTTTGAGCTCCAAGTGATAACTCCAGATCCTAACACAAAGCAATTCCCAGATGTGCTTCTTTTGTCATCTTGGGAGCCTGCCCAATCACTATCTGTGTATCCTTTCAAGACAAACTCTTTATTTTGCTCGTACCATAAACCAAAGCTCTTGGTATTGGCTACATAACGAAGTACTCTTTTTGCTGCCCCAAAATGTTGCTTTGTTGGGTTGTGCATGAATCTTGAAAGTAACCCAACAGAGAAAGATAAATCTGGCCTTGTGTGAGTAAGGTAGATGAGTCTACCTACTTCTTGCGTCTGCCTTTCCTGTACCGTCTTCAGCTGTTAGCTTCTCATTAATATTCATTGGAGTTGATGTAGGCTTGCAGTCCATCATCCCGAATTATTTCAACAGATCAGTTGCATACTTTTGTTGTGACGTGTGTATGCCACGTGTGGACTGGTGCACTTCCAGTCCAAGAAAATAGCTTAGTTTACCCATGTCAGTCATCTCGAACTTGCTCATCATGGCCTTTTTAAACTCTTCGATTAGTTGCATGCATGACCCTGTGTATATCATGTCATCTACATATACGCTGACCAACATCACATTAACCTCTCCTTGTCTCTTTATATATAATGTAGGTTCGTTTGGACTTTTTTCGAACCCATTTTCCTGAAAAAATGTATCGATCTTGTTGTACCAGGCCCTAGGGGCCTGCTTTAAGCCATACAAAGCCTTATTGAGCTTATACACTTTGCTTTCTTCTCCTTTGATGACGAATCCTTCTGGTTGATAGACGTACACTTCCTCCTTTAGGTCGCCATTGAGGAATGCCGACTTGACATCAAACTGGAACACCGTCCATTGCAATTGAGCTGTAAGTGCGACGATCATACGAACCGTTTCGAACCTTGCTACCGGAGAAAAAGATTCATCAAAGTCAACCCCTTGTTCCTGCACATATCCACGGGCCACTAACCTTGCTTTATGCTTCTGAACACTCCCATCAAAGTTGTATTTGGTCTTAAACAACCACTTCAAGCTAATTGCTTTCTTGTCTTGGGGCAAAACTTCAAGTTTCCATGTCTTATTTCGTTCAATAGCCCTTAGTTCTTCCAGCATGGCCTCTTTCCATGCATTACTTTGTATAGCCGTCTCGACACTGAATGGATCAGAAGTAAACATAATAAAGTCACAGCTATCTTCAATGGGGAAATTTTTCTTAGGAACAAGACCACGTTGACTTCGGCGTAACTGGATTGTTCCCGCCTCACTTTGGGATGAGCTTGGGTGTGCTGTAGGTGAGCTTGGGCTAGATACAGGTGGCGTGTGCGGTTCTTCTAAGGCAGTTGAGGCACTAACATCTTTATCTTGCGTTTGTACTTGATCTTCATCTTCGCAGAGCATTGGAACTTCTTTCAGATCTCTTTCTTCAATCTTCATATGTTCATCAAATTGTACATCTCTACTGACAATTATTTTCTTTTTCTCTGGATCATACAGCCGGTATGCTTTGGAGTTGGAACAGTAACCCACAAACATACATTTCTTTGTTTTTGCTTCAAGTTTGTGCCTTTGAGAGGTGACTGATGCATAGCATAGTGAACCAAAAATGCGAAGATGAGAAATGGTTGGTTTGAAGTCATGCCAAGCCTCAAAAGGCGTCTTGTTCCACACAGCTTTGGTGGGGGATAAGTTGATCAGATAGACTGCTGTGGCTACCGCTTCTGCCCAAAAACCATAACTGAGGTTTTTTTCATGCAACATGCTTCTTCCCATGTCACCAATAGTTCTGTTCTTACGCTCTGCAACCCCGTTTTGTTCTGGGGTGTGGGGCGCAGTAAGTTCTCTTTTGATTCCGTGCTCGTCACAAAAGTCATCAAATTCTGTGGAACAAAATTCTCCTCCTCTATCAGTTCGTAGGACCTTCAGCTTTTCATTACTTTGTTTTTCTGTTAATGCCTTGAACTTCTTAAAGCACTCTAGTGCTTCGGATTTGTTGCTGAGAAAGTATACCCAGCTCATTCTCGTTAGATCATCAATAAAAAGCAAGAAGTACTTACTACCGGCAAGAGATTGATTTTTCATTGGCCCACATATGTCTGCATGCACCAGCTCCAGCTTCTTATCTGCTCGTTTGGACTTTCCAACAGGAAATGATTTTCTGGTTTGCTTTCCCAATGCACAACCTTTGCATACATGATCAAGATCTTTGATTGTTGGTAGACCGTTCACCATACCTTTACTTGCAAGGAGTTGTAGACCTTGAATGCTGAGATTACCATATCGCAAATGCCAAATTTCCGAATCACTCACCTTGCTGCTCAGTAATCCATAATACTCTTGACATAAGAACTTGACAGGGAACATCCTATTGTGAGTCATTTTAGCTTCCAATATTGCTTCACCACTACTGCGTCTAACAATACACACGTTATCTTGAAACAAAACCGAGTATCCAGACTCAATGAGTTGGCTTACACTTATCAAATTGTGAGCTAAACCTGGGGCATAATGAACATTTTGAATTAGTTTCTCTTTACCATTGATGTTGACTGCAACGACACCTTTCCCTTCAATCTTGACATACTTGTTATCCCCCAATCTAACACGAGACTTGTGTGCTTCATCTAGCTCTTTAAACTTTTCTTTGTCTCCTGTAACATGTGATGAACACGCACTGTCCATGTACCAGAAATTGTTGGAAGCATCTTGAGGATTTTCGACAGTCACGAATAAGTAGTCTTCTTCTTCTGCTTCTTCTACATATTGAGCCTCTTTCTGTTTGCTCCAGCAGTCATCAACAGTGTGCCCATGCTTGTTGCAGTGCGTACACTTGAGATTACTCGTTCTACCGCGTCCTCTTCCTCGAAAGGACCCCCGGCCTCTGCCTCGGTTATACGAGGCCCTTGCTTGTTCTCCTTGAACATGGAATGCTTGATCTTCCTCCTTTGTTGTGCTCCTATTGATTCTGACTTCATGTGTTTGCAGTGACCCCATGAGTTCATCGACTGAGTAAGTGGAAAGATCCTTGGATTCTTCAATGGCTGCAACCACATGATCATACTTGGGGGACAGGCTTCTCAGAATTTTGCCAACAATAGATTCGTCTGTGATCTTCTCACCGTATGACCGCATCTGACCGACAATACAGGAAATCCTTGCAAGATACTCTTGTACAGTCTCCTGAGACTTCATGTTCGCCGTTTCAAAGTCGCGTCTCAAGGATTGGAGTTTTACGGTTATCACCTTAGCAGAACCTTGATATTCGATCTTGAGAATGCTCCATGCTTCATGTGCTGTCTTTGCTGCTGCTATTCTTGAGAAAATACTTTCATCCACTGCTTGTTGAATGAAGAATAATGCTTTAGCATCTTTCTTTTGAATCTCCTTTGACATCTCATCTTGATTACCTTCTGTTGTATTGTTCTCCACCAGATCCCATAAATCTTGTGATCTAAACAGTGTTTTCATCTTGACACTCCAAAATTCGTATGAATCACCTTTAAAGACTGGAATTTGGGGCTGTGAAATGCTTACTGCAGAGCCATTTGTCGCCATTTTGATACTGAGTTACACAAACTGCCGAGGTTAGGAACCTGGCTCTGATACTACAATGTTGGAAAAATACAGAGCAAGAAGAACCAGATGAGGAATTATGTGTGTGCTGCACACTTTTATTATCATATGACCTGGCTTTAAATAGCCTACAAAATTACATAAAGAAAACTACGTGACTAGAAAAACGACTAGAAAAACAGAAACAGAATTGACCAGGAAACTAGGAGCAATATCAGCTCCTGATTATTAGCTAACTTATTCTTCAATACTAACGGTCAACTTTTGAATCATCTTTCAACAGTAAACACCAAAAAACAGTAAGTGGATGCACAGATGAGGCGGAGGAAGTAGCACCAGCATCTGACGGAGGTCGTAGAGTAGTAGGGAAGCACAAAATACATAGAGACCGCGATCCGATTGAGTCTACCGGGTGGAGTAGCATATCGATTTATTCAAATAGAACAAATTGAGAAAAAACCATGTGAGAAGTGGTGAGTTGCTGTTAGGTTTCTTCCGATTTAAGTCGTCTGGTGTGAGAATGAAAAAGGAAAAAAGGAGAGAGAGAGAGAGAGAGAGAGAGAGAGAAAAGGAGATGGGTTTTTCTTGTTCCACAAAATACCACCAGACGACGACGTATTGATTGCCCAACAAATAGACCTCATCTCAAAAGTCAAAAACCTGCACGGCCCAAACAAGTGACTACTCAAAAAAATTCGCTACTGGTGTGGACGCCATGTCGTACTCTTTTGCTGATATGTCTAGCTCTCAAGTGCCACATGTTCCATCTATTAAGCCGTCTCAAGAAAGAATAAAGGCATTTGAAGAGGGGTAATGTTTTTATATAGTAATGAGATATTTATTAACAATAAGTAAAAGTAGTAATATAGATACATATATTTCTTTTTAAGCTCAGCATTTTATTTAAGAAAATAAAAGTTGAAGAGTAAATGAGATTACAAGTGTAAGTAGATGACATGCTTTCAAAGAGATTTGTAAATATAGAAAGACCAATGGTGACATGACATCTCAAATTTGTAAGCCCTTTTTGAAAGGGAGATGCATATGCTCTTAGACCGAACGGTATGGCAGTGAGGAAGGAGGGGCGGGGTCCAGGTGGCTTCCATCACCGCACGGGAACACCGCCCAGTTGGGGTGTGACCTGCGGTGATGGTCACCGCATGGGGTTCCTTCGTCGTCCGGTGAAGCCTTCAACATTTACAGTTTTGGTCCTTTTAAACGGTCAAAAAAAATTAATTTTTTTTCATTTTCCAACTATAAATACCCATAAACACACACAAAAGTACACATCTCTTTCTCACTAAAACCCATTGTTTTTACATCTATTTCTCACTCAAAAAATGGCTGTCGTCGGTAACAGAAATAATCGTCGGGTATGAGATCAAACTCACGAAGCCGCTTTGGCAACCGCATGGCTTGTAACACCCGACTTATTAACAAAAACACCCCAAAAATATTTTTTTTTTAAACCAATATTTTACAAACAAACCATAAGTAGGGGTATTAGTTAATACAATACGAGTACAAGCGTATCACGAAGTACAATACATAACATATTATACATTCTTCAAGCCGGGATGTCACTTCAAATCCTAGTCCTCAGTCACGGACTTTATCTTTTCCCTTGGCGGGATCACGCTCACCTGCAGGGACATATCAATAAAACCGTGAGCTATAAAGCCCAATGAGTAATCAAATCAAATATAACATGTATAAGAATAAAATTCTCTATACAAAATCAATTATGCATTATCATGCAATATAAAATCATATATGGCTCACGGGTTAGCCCGCTGTTGCCTAGACTCACGGCTCCGTTCTTGCCATCGCAATGACTCACGGATTATCCGGTCTTGTCTGTATAAGTTTGACTCACAGCTCCGTTCTTGTCTATTATAGACTCACGGCTTATCTGGTCTTGTCACGTCACAGTTTACATAGATATATTGACTCACAGCTCCGTTCTTGTCTAACGTAGACTCACGGCTTATCTGGTCTTGTCATATTTCCAATCATGTAATTTGTCATTTTTGTCCCCCAAAATCATATTCATCTGCAGCTGTACATATAACATATATCACAACGGATAACAGTGAGATTACTCACCTGAAGGCTTGCTACTACTAGCTTTTGTCGTTTCTTGCCTTGAAATGAAATCCGCAAGATTTTGTCCCGTACCTATAATTCCATTTATTTCACAATGATTATAGGTTAATATACTATTTCAGTTGGTTCTAATGCACAAGAGTCTAACATAAGACCAATTCCAAGCATTAACCATTGGTATAAAATTTAATACACTTCCCGAAATATGCGTATTCTCCTACAGTACTTTCGGGAGGTCGTATTTATATTCCGATAATTTTCCATGAAGTTTTACAACATATTAGACCTATGTTTAAAATTTCAGGTCAATCGGATAAGCCTAGCACAAGAAATCAAACTTGGAAAATTCACAGAAGACAAATTGGTTTCTACCCAGGTCTCGAGTCGCGACCAACACCCTGGTCGAGTCGCAAAGGGTACTCTTCGAGTCGCGAGCGACCCCATGGTCAAGTCGCGAGCGCTGGACAGTGTGCAGAAACTCCGATTTTGTGCTAGAATTTTCCATTTTTCCATTTTAAGCACTTATTGCTCGACTTAATCGGTTGGGGTTTATTCCTAGGTTAAAACCTTACATTTTAACAAGGTTTTTAACCCTCAAAACCCACTCAATCAATCGTATGAAGATTTAGGGTTCTTAGTTCTAACAACCCCAAAACTTCAAATTCATCTAAAATAACAATCTACTTCCATTTTCTTGAATTAAGCCCTTATTAGCATGACTTAATGGAAGTATTACATCAACTTAACCACATAATCATAACTGCAAATGTAGTTTTTGAGTTCTACAAAACTCATCAAGAATAACCAAGCTATAACTTGAATTTCTAACCTTTAAAGTTTCCAAATCTTCAATCCAAAGCTAGGAATCGAAATCCAAGTTCAAAGCTTCAAGAATTCTTCAAATCCTCTGCAGAAATCGCACATAGAAAACCTCTCCCGTATGTGCCAAAAATCTGCACAAGTCCTACCTTTTATACCTCCAAAAATTGCATTTTGGTCCTTGAAGTTGCATTTCTAGAACTTTTGCCACAATTTGCAAATTAAATGACAAAATCAGAATTTTTATAACATTTTAAGTCCAAGATTCAAAATATTATTACAAAACAAATCCCTTTTCTGTCCAAAAGACCAAATTACCTTTCTAAGGTAAAATGACAAATTTGCCCTTTTTATTATAATTATATAATAAGCATGTTTTGGCGTTACATGGCTCAACGTCAACGAAGACTTTATAGTCAACGGCAATGACTACCGTCCATTCTGGGAACTTGTCAAAGAATCGTTTGAAACTATAATAGGCGTAGTTAATTATGCGAGTAAGGATCACCTTTCTTTCAAATGGAGGAATATGTCACGAAAAATATGTAACTTTCAACAAATTTACTTAAACATATGGGGAAACCGCCAACCTAGTGCAACTGACGAAGAGATCCTTCAGGAAGCTCAATCACAGTTTCGGGCGACATACGACACAGACTTCCCGCACCTCGTTGCGTGGAATGTTGTGAAAAATTCACCTCAATTTCGTGTAATTTAATTATCGCATTTAGGTTTTAATTTCCCGTTTCTATAAGTTTAATTGTCGTTTTAGATTATTAAATGTTCCCGTTTGTAGGATTTTAATTTCCCGTGTACGTTTTTTATTTTGAAATATTACGTTTTAATTAAATGTTAGTTGGTTAATTTAATGTTTTTGGTGGTGAAATTAAATTATTTATTAATTTAAAATAAAAAATTGAGAGGTTGGTGAGGGGTTACCATTTCCTAGATTTGAAGGGGTGAGGGGAAGGTGAATGGAATGTGAGGTGGCGCCTATATGGCATAGAACCCCTTGGTGTGAGAGGTTCACATACCTCTTAGTCTTAGACTTGATTTGTTACTTCCTTTCATGTGGTGTTTTCTTGGATTCATCGTTTGCTATTATGAATCATGACCGGCCTAATAACGGAGTTTTAATGTTTCTGTTTAAAAAGATTTAAGAGATTGTCACAAAATAACCAAAATAAGAGGGTATATTTAACAAAGTAGTTCTTTTAAATAACTAAATGATCATTCATCTTACATCGATCAATTATGCATTCTAAATTGGCTTACCTATATAAGCTTTATTTTTTCCGGCTTCCTGGTACATTTCACTATAAGGTTCCTCATTTTGATATATTGCATGTTGACACCTCTCGATGTAAATTCAATATATTCTTTAACAATCAGTTTAGGCACAAATAATGTTTGATCACTGTAGAGGTATATAAGAACCCATTTTGACTAGCTATATGCTAAATAATAAATATCTCGAAGATTAACCAATAAATAAACTGATAAATAAGATGAGTAATCTGAGAATATCATAGATAGATATAGTAAAGTCATAATACAATAAAGAACTCTTGGCAAAGGAGATTTTCCCTTGTACACACTCTCTAACTAGAAAGGCTACATTTTATCGCACTCAAATAATGACCAATTCTCTCTCTCTCTCTCTCTCTCTCTCTCTATATATATATATATATATATATATATATATATATATATATATATATATATATATATATATATATATATATATATATATATATATATATATATATATATATATATATAAGAGAAAAGGAAATTTTACAAAAACATAGCATGAATATTCTAACCTAGTTATCACTCATCACTGTAAAACATTTCTAGCTCCAACAATCTTTGCTGCACACTACTAGTAAATCCCCAAAACTCTATCCGCCCATCCATCTCGCCGCTTGAAACTACCATTAAATCCTTCTCTCTACCCCCTCACTCTTTTGGTAAACCCCTAATACTTAGTGAGAATGATGGTGAAGATTCAATCTAGGTAAAATTTTCTCTTTGTCTCACTATACTCATTGGTCCCTTTGTTGTTCGTTCAAGAATTTGCAGGCCCAATAAATTCGATTTTGATTTTCAAGTTCAAGATTTAATTGAGGTTTGTAAGGTCATGATTAAAAATAATGAATGATTTTGGGTTTTCCTATGCTTTATATTAAAATGTCTTAATCTCTGGTTTTGGTTTTACCGAGTTTTCCTTAGTTCTTTGTAGAAATGACATTTCATGTTATAGAGGTTTCAATACAAAAGTTTTTCTTTTTTGGGCGAAATTAAGGATTACCATCTATATTTATAGGTGATGGCTCAATCTATAGTTTGATTTTTTGTCATGTTTTACTCAGTTTTATATCAAAATGAAGAGCATCCATTGTTTATATTTCACACATGGTCCTCAATTACTAGTTTTCGTGTGCTTTGCCATGTTTTTGTGATGAAGATAGATCAAAAATCATATTTTCAATATATATATATATATATATATATATATATATATATATATATATATGTGTGTGTATGTGTGTGTATGTGTGTATATATATATATATATATATATATATATATATATATATATATATATATATATATATATATATATATATATATATATATATATATATATATATATATATATATATATATATATAAAATCATGGAGACATGGGGATTCTTTTGTTTCTTGCTTCTTCTTCTTATTATCTCACACATGCCTATGAGTCTTGAAGTTTTTTGGTTATCGGGTTGATTTGAAATTGAATTTTGATCAAGATGATGAAATGATTTCATTAATGATGATAGATTTCATGTGATGGAACTGGTGGTGGAGGAGAAGAATGTGTAGGGTGGAGAGAGGGAGAGGCAGAGAAAAGATTACTAGCCATGTTGATGGTGGAACGGAAGTGTCGACTTTATTAGGGGTTGAGATGTTGAAAGAAGGTAGCAGGGTAAAGGTTGATCAAGTCTTTATACGATTAATATAAATAAATGCATTAGACCTAGGGGTGTTATTCGGTTGGTTTTTTCGGTTTTTTTAGTATTTTAAAACTAACCATAACCAAACCAAATAGGGTTCGGTTTAATCGGTTTTGGTTTATTCGGTTACGGTTTAATCGGATCGGTTTACCTAATAAATAAGTAACTCAAAGCCACATGTCATCACCACATTCATTTTTCCACAAGTCATTTTCTCATAATTTTAAATTTCTTAAAAAACTAATTTGTTTGAAACGTTTCTAACTCCTTAATGATCGGTTTAATTATCATTCAATTTCAAAATTAATTGTTTTTTAATATCATATTATTTTTTAATGTATAGAATGATTTGAGAGATAATAGAGAGACAATTTACGTCATAATATTTTGAAGAACAATCCCATGCATAATAGTGAATTTGATTTTAGTACCGGTGACATTCTCGTAATCAATTATATTTATCAAAATACAAAGTGGTAATGGTAAAAATTAAAAGCAAGATATCACGATACACAAACAAATTTCTTATGTAAAATTATTAATGTTTAGATATTCTTAATTAATAATTTTTTTGTATCATCCTGTATAATACACGAGTTTCACAACTAATATATATATATATATATATATATATATATATATATATATATATATATATATATATATATATATATATATATATATATATATATATATATATATATATATATATATATATATATATATATATATATATATATATATATATATATATATATATATATATATATATATATATATATATATGAATTAAGTAACGTAATCAAGTTGTTGGACTAATTCATTGTAACATATTAACGAGTTATAGAAATTTCTTGTTAACAAATATATATAAATTAAGATATAAAATATTAATTTATAACAAATAAAATATAAAAATATATATAAATTAATAATTTATTCGGTTTAACCAAAATATTTATATTTTAACCAAAACCAAACCGAATAAGGTATCCTTATTCGGTTAACCAAACCAAATTAACCGAAAACCAAATAACCCGAACCAAACAACCCAAACATCATTCGGTTCGGTTCGGTTATTCGGTTTCGGTTTTTTCTCACACCCCTAATTAGACCATGTTTATTGGTCTCTTTTAAGGGTAATTGTCGACCACTTGTTATCTGGGTGGCAAAAAAAATTAAAAATATATATGTTTAAGCATTTTGTCGCAACTGAAGATGTTATTGCAATCCTTTAAAACAACCGTTTGACACATGTAAGTATGATATAGAATTAGATATTTATCTATTTGTTTTATTTTTAATATCTATTTATTAAATTAAATATTTATTGAATATATATATATATATATATATATATATATATATATATATATATATATATATATATATATATATATATATATATATATATAGTTAGTATTAAATGAAATTCTTAACTATATATATATATATATATATATATATATATATATATATATATATATATATATATATATATAGTATTAAATGAAATTCTTAAGTATTGTGTTATTTTAAGACTCAATGTGGGCCATTAGATCAATATAATCAGTGGCTGTAAAAAAACTTTTTTTTTTTAATAAAACAATTGAGAATGCGCGTGTTTCCAAATGACAAAGCCCGCTTAAGGGTAAAAATGTAAAAATCCCCAAATCCATTTCAACTGACGCCGTTTCTTTTTAGTTACGATGCGGTGGTGGTTTTTGACGTCGTTTGCGGCTGCCGGAGGCGACAAAGATGGTCGTCGGCGACGCTGTTGGTCGGGATCGGGAATCTGGTCACCGATCTGGTGTGTGTGTGTGTGCGTTAATCGACCGATTGACAAAGAGAATCAGAGGGTTCAAGAGAGACATTGATGAGCGACTTAGAGGCGGATACACAGGGGCTTTTATTATCATATTCTCTGAGAATGGATGTTAAGTTTTATTGGTTTTGTGTTTTGGTAAGTCCATTCTCTGAGAATGGGTGCTAGTTTTCATTGGTTTGTGTAGTCCATTCTCTGAGAATGGGTGTTAGTTTTCTATTGGTCTGTGTTTTTGTAAGCCCATTCTAGGAGAATAGTACATTTTTTTGTCAAAGAATAGTTTGTGAGTTTTAAAATAAATTACAGTATCTTCGAATTCCTTGAGAATACATAAAATTTCTTGAACCAATCTCAAAGAATGGACTTACTTGTGACAAAAAAAAACGTACTATTCTCCTAGAATAAGCTTACCAAAACACAAACCAATAAAAAACCAACACACATTCTTAGAGAATGGACTTACCAAAACACACACCAATAACAAACTAACACCCATTCTCAGAGAATGGACTTAACAAAACACAAGAATGGCTTTACAGTAACATTATTAGAAAATGAAACAAGAAGAATTATTTTTAACATTCTTGGAGAATGAAACAAGAAGAAAGATTTTCACAGTAAAACAAGAAGAATGAGTTTTATAGTAAAGAAACAAAAATTTTTTGCCTGTTAAATCAATCCCACGTCTTATTCTTTGCGATTCAATCCCTAATTGAAGCTCAATTTTTTGCAGGCCGACGAGCGACTGGATTTCCAGATCTCGTATATGAAATCGACCCCAAAGCTTTACACATCGCTCTTTGATGAAGGCCACCGGAGGCGGGAAAGCCGCTGACCCTTGACGGTGGTGCAAGCGGTTGAGGAAGACGACGATTCGGAGGTCCGGGAGGCGTCATCGGACGATAGCGGGGGTTTAGAGGAGGAAGCATTAGGGTTGCTCTGGAGGAGAAGCTGTTCGGATTGGCGCTTTTGTTCTTCAAATTCATATTGACGACAATCGATTTTACCTGGAAGGAGATGAGATCGGAGATTAGGTTGAAGACGATGACGACTTTGAGCGTGAGAGAAGGAGAGAGAGGGGGAAAATATCAATCGTATCCCTGAATCATATATGGACGATATTGAGTCCTACGTACGTCTATGCAGTCAATCTCGGGAGATAGCGCCGAGATAGCGTTTCTCGGGCTTAGGCCGAGATAAAAATCAAAATCTCGCTCAGTAATCTCGCCAGCGAGAATCTCGCCGAGATTTGCCGAGATTTGTCGAGATTTGCCGAGATAATGTCCGAGATTTGCCGAGATTTACTTTTCGGAAGATGTGAATGCATTAAACGATGTTGACTCGGATGCCGAACCCATGGATTGCGATTAGATTTATGTTTGACACGTTGACACTTTTCATATTAGAATACTATCTTTTCATATTAGAATACTATCTATGTTTTATGTGACATTTTTATGCAACTTTTTGTGATATTAATTCTACGTAGTATTAATAGTCTAAAAGTAACAAAAAAAACCCCCGCTATACCACCGCGATAAACGCTAAATCAAATCTTGCTAGGTGACCCGCTATAAGGTTTTATGGCCGAGATAACTGCATAGACGTACGTCCAATATTTAGAATCCGCATCTGAATCTAACTCTATATATATATATATATATATATATATATATATATATATATATATATATATATATATATATATATATATATATATATATATATATATATATATATATATATATATATATATATATATATATATATATATATATATATATATATATATATATATATATATATATATATATATATATATATATATATATATATATATATATATATATATATATATGGGTGTGTGTGTGTGTTTTATAAAAATATATTGTTGGTAGTGTAACATTATTGATAAATGGTAAAAAAAATAATGGTTGGATTTATATGTGAATGTGAGAGAATATATTTTATTTTAAGGAAAGAATTGACCTATTACCGATAAACATAGTATTAATGATAGAAAAATCGATTCATGTGGATGTCATGTCAACACCACATGGATGAAGGTGAACAAAATTGCTTACTTGACGTTACACGGAAGATGGTAACCTGTTGAATCTGTTATAATATATCTCAACGGGTAAATGGTGACGATTTTGATTACCTGATGAACAAATAATAACAAATTTAACAATGTCATGGTTAATTTAGCACAATCCTTTTATCAATCTATTCTTATAAAACGTAAACAAACTTATAATCTCACCTTCTCTTGGAAAATCATATCGTGTTTCTTGTTCAAAGTTTCACACACAAGAAAGGTACACTACGTATATACAGGAGACATGTTTCGATGAGTGTTTTTAGTCAACATGTCGTGTATAAATACATGAGATAAGAAGCATTTTAAGGCATTTATCAAGTAATCAATTTTTTATTTATTAAAATGCATTTGTCTATAAGTCAAAATCAACGGGCCTACATTTGTTGACCTTTACAACATTTTTCTTAACTTCTATACACACGCATGCTCACAAATTATATGTTTGATGGTGAAATATCTAGTTGATGAGAATTAGGTTCTCACACATTAAATTATATCTATCTTTTTGTAAAATTATTGTTTATATACGTATGTAAAATTTCAATCAGCATGCGTATTCCATTTGTGCGTTATATTGAACTTTTGGCAAAACAATACCAAGAAAATCATATAAAAAGTGTGGACATTTTCTTTAGATGGGAATTTCCAGATTTATCGTTGATTGGATTGATGGTTGTTGCCAAAACTTTATATTTATTTTCTAAAGATTTTTTCTTCGTGTTTGACTGTTATTTCGTTGATATTAGATATTTTATGGGTGTCATGATATGAAGATGTCCTTGTAAGTATAAATATGGCTATGTTTTTCAACATGTTTGGATCGTTATGTTATAAGTTTTTTTGTTTTGTAGTTTCTTTCGAGAAGCTAACCTATAAACAAAACAATATATATATATATATATATATATAATATATATATATATATATATATATATATATATATATATATATATATATATATATATATATATAAGCAATCGGGTGAGGACTCTTCTTAAAGTGAGGACTCGTGAGGACACCTTAAAAAAATTAAAAAAAAATAAAAAAAATTATAAATAATAAAATGGATCATAGTACTATATTGGAGAAAAAAATTTTGAAAAAAAACTTTTGGATCATTATTTTTTTATAATGAAACAATGATCCACAAAATAAAAATTTTTGTGGATCATTACTGTTTCTCAATGATCCAAATTTTTTTTCCAATTTTTTTTGGATCATGATATAGTACTATTCTCGATTTTATGATTTGTATTTTTTTTATTTTTTTTTTCAATTTTTTAAGGTGTCCTTACGAGTTCTCACCGAAAAAAGAGTCCTCACCGGAACGGGACCATATATATATATATATATATATATATATATATATATATATATATATATATATATATATATATATATATATATATATATATATATATATATATATATATATATATATATATATATATATATATATATATATATATATATATATATAGGGCCAGGATCAAATATATCCTGACAAGTATTGTGTAACCTTGAAACTCAATATGGACTACTCATTTAAAACACATTCTTTTAAGAATGATTTATATGTTCATTTAGAATATTGTTGTTTTATGTAAAATATATTTTATTCTTTCCAGAATTGTTACAATTTTTTAGAATCTTATTGTTGTGATGTAAATTTTCCAGTAATTTTGTCATAATTGAAACAATTCATTACATTCTTGTTGTTTTGATGTACAACATTTAATTCATTCTTTTAAGAATGGTAAGAACTCATTCTGTTAAGAATGTGTTTTTTTCATTCTTACGAGAATGAAATCTGATGTCAGGATTTGGTTACAATGTAACACAATAATTGTCATTCTTATTATAACCTAGCCCTATATATATATATATATATATATATATATATATATATATATATATATATATATATATATATATATATATATATATATATATATATATATATATATATATATATATATATATATATATATATATATAGAGTTAGGTTCTTTTGAGAACCCAAAAAATCCTGAGATCTCGAGAACCAAATCTGAACCGTTAGATTGAAAAAATGTAAGGCTAGGATGAAATATGGCAGTTTTGTAATTAACAAGTTTTTAAATGGTATTTTAGGTCTTTAATATTCAGTCACAAGGGTAAATCAGGTACCAAATATTCCAGTCCCGAAAATCACGTTTAGGTTAAAATAAGTAACGCTTCTATCTCTCTCTCTCATCGCCGTTTCCATCTCAAGCTCGGTAAAATTTTGATGCCCAGTTCTCCTTCTCCACCTCTCCATCTCTCGTCCTCTTTGATTTTCACGGTGATATCGCAGCCATGTTGGATTCGTTGCATATCCTCGTTGACCCGACAATAGGAAGGCGTAGAAGACTTGAACGATTATCTCATCTCCTCCAGTGCTTGCCTCTAGGCTTCCTTCTTCTTGCCGTTTTTCCGATTCTCGCAGGTCAACGCTCACAGTCGCTGCATCTGTGCCGGGTACCACTCTTCTCAGTTTAAATCATGAATTTTAATTTCGGATTAATTTGTTTGTAGCACTTAATTTAACCTTTACAACATCATCGTTTGATTTCAGTTTATCAATAGCCAAATCGACCTCCTAAATATTCAAGATATCTCGTTGGCATCTATGTTCTTTCAATATTACCAGCACTAGATTCTCCAGATTTTTGGCAATTCCCCTTTGTCATTCATCGATTACTCTCGAAGATTGGAGGAATGAAAAGCAAATGTGAGGATTCTTGACAGATTCTTGGGTAAGCCGCAGGTGGATATTGGAAAATTGCTCTCATGAAGAGAACATATCGTCATCGTCTAGTGAGAGTGACCAGGAACCTCCTCAAGAAGCCGTTCTTAAGGCTATTTCAGGTACTATCCTGTATTCCTGATTTCAAATTTATTTGTTGAGTTTTTGAACACTATTGTTCCAAATTCTCTATGTGGATCTGAATTGCGTGTTATTGGGATGAGGGATTATGGAGATGGTGTTTGCAATTTGGAAATAGTAAGGATGTCGAGGAGCTTGAAATATTCTGATATTTTAGTGGTCATGAATAATGGATTGACTGTTTTAATGGTGCATTCCTAAGCCCGAAAATTTGTAATAACCCAATTACCACTGCCTGAATGTAAAAAATGCTGGATCAAATCACCTGTTTAAATCATGTGTTAGTTACTTGATAAAACTACATATCCTTTAAGATGCTCAACGCCACTCCAATACACCAATGTGATTGCTAGATTTTGAGATTGATTCATTTCCTATCAAATAGGACACTTATTTAAGAAGAAAACTTATTCCGCAAAGTGCATGTTAATTCTGGAATGGTGTAGTACTAGCAAGTAGATGAATAATTGCCATGGTATTTGGTGTGAGTTGTGATTTTGCTAGATCTAACTGCTGAGTTTAATTCAGAAGTTTCAAAAAACGAAGGGAGAGTTGGACAAACCACAAACATGGTTCTTGGAGGCACGATCACTAATGATTCAATAGACGAGTGGCTCACTCTTGATCAGAAGGTATATACTACTTTATTTTTTGTAAATTAACTACCAAACCATTAGCAAAGCCATTAGCAAAACGCAAACACCCTAAAGGTGTGCTGTTTATTTTCTTCTTAGTAGTTTATTTTTAATTTCTACTTCAGGGTATTTTTACATGTACACATGCACATTTATGCATATATACACATGCACATATGTGCATATGTACATATGTGGATATTTCGCATATGTGCACATATAAATACACATACACATATATGCATATATGCAGATGTGCATAAATACATATATGCATAGATGTATGCATATGTGCATATATCCATATTTTCTTAAACACGTATATCCATGTTTGTGCATATGTTGTTAAAAAGAAAATACATGTGCATAATGCATATTTGTATATGCATTTATGTTTATTGTTCAAATGTGAATACATGTGTATAAAGGTATGTAGACATGTGCATAAATGCATGGGCAAATTATGAAAAAACCACTATACTTTTGCATTTTTTCTGGTTTAACCATCAATTTTTTATTTGTTCTAATAAAACCACCAATTTTTGGAAAAAAATTCAACCTGACCACTATGACCTGAAAAAGCCGGTAACAGTGGCTTCGATGAAACTTTTTACCAAAAATGGTGGTTTTTCCGAATCTAAAAAATTGGTGGTTAAGCCGAATTTTTTTCAAAATATAGTGCTTTTTTCGTAATTAGACCTAGATAATGTTTACACTTTAATTTTTAGTTGAAACAACAAAAAATTTCTAATATAAATATGTAATATAAGATGTGTGTAATTTAAAGTTTTATATGTAAATTTATGAGAAATTATGGTGTAAGGGTAATTTAGTCATTTTACCATAAAAAGGGTAAAACGGTCTTTTGACAAATTATAAGACCATTATGTAAAATAATATGTATATATGAGATAATAATATAAACAATAAGAGTTTATGCGAAATTTGGACTTTTCACCGCGTGAATAGTGAATCTTGACTAAAAAGGGCAAAATGGTCATTTGATATGAAAATGACCAAAATGTCAAGAAAATGTTAAATGGGTAGCTAAAGGAACTTGGTTTGTAAAGATGGGAGCTTTTGGACCACTTTTGAACAAAAGAAAGAAACTAGGGGCTTAAAGTGTAAATACTTAATAAAAAAATTAAACATAAAAAAGAGAGTTATTACTCTCTTTTTCCAGAAGTCAGGAGAGAGTTCGAGAGAGAGTTGAGAGCTGGAGACACGGGAGATTTCAAGCAATTGGAAGCAAGGAGATTCTTAGCAAGAAATCAAGATATTACACTAAACCAAGGTTAGTAATCAAGTTTCTAGCTTCAATCTTTGAGTGGTTCTTCATGGGATGAACTGAAATTGTAATTTCAGCCATGAATCATGTAGTTTAAATGGCCTAATACTTCCAGTAAGTCATGCTAAAAGGACTTAATTCAAGAAAATGGAGGTAGGCTGCTATTTTCCAAGAATTTAGATTTTTGATCAAGAACCCTAGATTGGGAGTTCTTGTGATTAGCTTGATTCCAATGGTTTAAAACTTGTATTAAATGAAGGGTTTTAGTCAGGGAACAAACCCCATATGATTAAGACCTGGATTAAGGACTTAAAATGTCAAAACTGCATGCTACAGTGCCAAATCGCGACTGATCTGGAATCCTGCCCAGGCGCTAGGCGCAGTGCGCCCAGGATCCAGGCGCGGTGCGCCCAGGCGCAGTGCGCCCCCCAGACAGGGACTTCAAAAGTGTGAATCTTAGCTAGACTTGTCCGATTTACCTCAAACTTGAACCATAAGTCCCTAATGGTTTGAAAAGTCTGGGAAAAATACTAAATTGAGTTTTCGACTCCTCGGGGGCACTGTAGAACAATACGAGTGTCTCGGTAAAACGTTGATTCTTGGAATTTGAGTTAGACTTGTCCAATGAACTCCAAATTTGAAACACAAGTCTAATATGGCCTAAGATTTCATGGAAAAGTGTCGGAACTGAAATACGACCCCTCGGGGGGTACTGTAGCAAAATACGTGTATTTTTAGGAAAATTTTAAATTAAAAGAAGCTAGTATTGGGGGTTATAGCTTGGTTATGACCCTTAACTGTATAACATTAGACTCTAGTACTGTGGGGTCAGTTATAAACTATAAATGTATGTTAACCAAATATGTGTACTAAATGCGTATATAGGTGGTGGTTCAAAAACGGTGAACCAAGCGAAGGGAAAGGGAGTTCAAGAAGCTAAATAACCCCTAGGTGACTCAAGGTGAGTGTTATGTGGATTTTCGGGTGCATAGCAAAATGAATTTTACTTGAAAAATGTTTTGAAGTCAAAGTGTTTTTATGGCTTTAAAAGTATTTTATGAAAAATATGATTATAACGTGTAAAGGAAAAAAATCAGAAATACAGTGAACTAATAATCTGATTGGCCCATGATGATAAGTTGCTTAGTATCCGGAGGAAGACTACTGCCTGTTGTGGTAGGGGTGGCAATAAGACACTACTGGGATGGTAACTCCCGTCGCGAAGTAGTTGTCTTACCTTGATACATGAATTCGTTTCATGCTATTGGGGAAGTAGTTATACGGGTGCGTCTCGTATAAAACCTACGGGTGCGCTCGTAGGAATATACTATCACAAAAAAAAAAATAAGGAATACCTATGGGTGCGCTCATAGGAAATAAAATATTGGAAAATTTAGAGAGTGAAATTATTATTGGAAAACTGTTTTGGGTCTAAACCCTTAATACTCACGAGACATTATGTCTCACGTATTGTTTTTTTTATAAATGCTATGTACTCAGGTAAGCAGGAAGGGCGTTAGAAGAGTCGGGTGTGGGACCGTAGTTTCTGCTGTACAAAAATGTAAAATAAACAGGTTTGAACTGTGGTTTTGATGCGAATTTGTGATACCCCGTTTGTAAAAACTTAAATGGTTTGTATGATTAAATATTTGTAATATGAGTTTGGATAAAAAAAAAATTTGTGTAAAAGTTGGGGTGTTACATTATAATTACGGAAAAACCACTATATTTCATTACTTTTTTTGCTTAAACCATCAATTTTTCATTTTTTTTTGAACCGGCGATGATGAGTACTCTGGAACGTTAGAGGGGTAATTCCGTTCCCGGACGGGCCCCAATCGCCTCCATTTCCTCCCCCCTTTTTACCACCAATCCGGGAAAATCCCTCACATGGAGTCAGTCGGAGTCGAACTCACGACCTCCCACCCACGTGGGTATATAACCCTGATGCATCAACCAGCTAAGCTAGGCATTACTTGCATCAATTTTTCATTTGTTCTAATAAACCACCAATTTTTAGAAAAAGTTTTAACCTAACCATTATGACCGGAAGAACCGGTTATAATGGCTTTAATGAAACTTTTTACCAAAAATTGGTGGTTTTTTTCAAATCTTTTAAAAATTAGTGGTTAAACCAAACTTTTGATAAAATATAGTGTTTTTTTCGTAATTAACCGTAAATGCATATATATATATATATATATATATATATATATATATATATATATATATATATATATATATATATATATATATATATATATATATATATATATATATATATATATATATATATATATATATAGAGGGAGGTTCAATACAGAACCAAATATATATCGGCTAACCACAGAACCACCTTTATAACCCTACGATCATTATATCAAGGGATTGGATTAAAGGGGTGCACAATAAGATTATACACGCTTGTTCAGGGGATTACGTCCAGGCAAGGGTACAATGGGGATTTGTATGTTCACTACCTCATAACCATATATCGTCATTCCATTCTCCACCAAAATCAACTTGATAAAGCGATTATCACATCTTCAATTGGGATCTCGAGAGTCAATCTAAAACGTTTCCCGTCTAGAGAAACCCTAATGATTCCTCCTATAAACCCCTAATATCGTTTGATTGCGCAAGTTCAAATGCTATCGAAGGAAGATTTAATAGCTACATGAATCGAAGAAGACGGTGTATCATAGCAAATGCATTTTGTCACAACTACCCGTTCCCAAATCAACTAGTTCCACAATTCTACGCAACAGACTTCTACTCACATCATTCAATCTTGCTGCCATCGTTCAATCCTATGCAAGAGACTAAATAAACGAGCTCGTTATTAAGAAATTGGACCTGGAATTGTTGAATTTCTACTGCACAATCGAAACCCCCACATCACCATACACTACTGTCTAAGGGTTTCAATCTTGTTGCCATAGTTCAATTCTACGCAACAGACTAAATCAAGGAGTAAGCCGTGTGTTTTGCTTTCAATTTTGGTTCGTTTTGAGTGCTGTTATAATTTTAGATCGTAGCCTTTATTCCCTAAAACTTGGAATTACGTTCATTATGACTTGGCTAATATGACTTTTGGTTTGTTTTCAATATGGATCATAGATTTTGGTTCTAATAATTGGTTTGATTGCTACTTGATAGGAATTCCTTTCAATATTGGATAGATTTTGGTTCGACTACTGGAAAAATTATTGTTCTCTGGTTTATTTTAGGTAGAATGTTCATAAATGAACATATGTTCATAAATGAACATAAGTTCATATATGAACATTTGATCTCACTGGGTTATTATTCTACCTTAGTTTGAATAACTTGTTCGATATGAATGTTATTTTGGATAAAATGCTCATAAATAAATGTATGTTCATGAATATATCATCATAGTAATTTGTTATTTCTTTCATGATTTACGATATCTATTCTGCTTTCGGTATCTATTTTGTTTAGTTGGTTATATGTTCATAGATGAACATATGTTCATTTATGAACATATGTTCATTTATGAACATATGTTCATTTATGAACATATGGTGTTTGTATCTTGATTTAGCCGTGATTAATCAATTCTCCAACATTTTGTTAAATGTACCTAAAGAGGTTTTAACAAGAATAGCAGTTGGTGTTGCAAGGCCCAGTGTACATGGTCAAGAGACAACCTGAAAAATAATTATATTTATTAGCAAAGTATTAAGAAAAAACATTTTTACTAGGAGAATATTATAAGACTCACGAATTTATCGATTTGGCCACAAAAGTATTATCATAATAATAAATAATAATAAACCGATAAAATATTGAAAGTACATTTTATTTCTCTATACTTTTCAAAAACCAGGTAACCGAGACTAATAATGTTTTTTATCGAAAACAGTTAAATTATAACAGAAAATATGACTTTTGTACCCTTATGACTCACCAAGACATCTGTGGAAAGCTTTAAGCTCAGAAGAAGAGGATTTTCCATAGGGCCAGAAATGTCATTTAACAGCACATCTGGAAAAAGATGTACTCCAACATAGTACCTTTACAACAAAAAAAACAAGGATAACTTAGTAATTTAAACTTACGATGTTGTGGCAAAATGGTAAATAAATAGTTTTATACCAGAAGGCAAATGTTGCTGCAGATAAAGTCATAACAGTGTACACAAATGGCCCAGCAATTGAATCTGCAAGCCTCTGTATAGGCGCTTCTCGTCCTTGAGCATCCTCTACCTAAAAAAAGTAACAAATTTAGCATCCTACTTGTTGATCTTATTGTGATTGAAGCTTTCTTTGTATTTTGATCAAAGAGAGAGAGAGAAACGCAAAGATACAAGAGAGAACACAGAACTTTGATCATGTAATTTATATGTGTTCATTGATGAACATATGTTCATTGATGAACATATGTTCATTGATGAACATATGTTCATTACTGAACATAACAGTTTACGTTGACGATCGTACCCTTTACTTATATTTTAATCTTACGGTTAGAAACTTGGTTCTGCAGTTAGGCAATATATTTTGGTTCTGCATTGAACCCATCCCTATATATATATATATATATATATATATATATATATATATATATATATATATATATATATATATATATATATATATATATATATTACGGGGGAGACCTGTCATTATGACATTGTGAGTTTAAGGGGGCGCCTTGGTTGGGCCCAAAATCTCTCTTTATATATGGTTATCATATAATTGTAAACCATATTTTAAATATTGAAAAAAAAAAAAAAAAAACAGTCTAAACAGTGTTTAGGTTGCTTGAAACTCCTGTTTTAAGCTGCATCAATAAGTTACGAAATTTTACTTTTTAATTTGATATAATAAAACTAAATCTATAGCTTTGGTTTTCCGTTTCTTAAATTTTGGGTTTTTTTTAAAAGCTTTTTGATCAAGTTTGAGAAGATATTGAGGGCATACAATATTTTCTTTGATATATATATCTTCTTTTACTTGTTCAAATTAGTGAATAAGTTTTAAAAAGAACCCCTGATGGAGTGAGCTAACGGTAATTGTATTATGTATATGTGCAATTTTGCTAAATGTGCTGCATATTTAGATGCTGATGCCTATGCACACATATTAAAGTTCTTTTATTCGTGTACATTTTTTACGATGCACTTAAACAATATACATATAATGTATTTGTGTTTGGTTGCATTGAAGAATTTTCAAAAAAAGTAAAAAAATCTTTTACTTCCCTTATGATATTTAGTTATCCGTTAATCCTGCCTCTCAAATTCTTTGCTTAGGGGGTGTTTGGGATTGCTTATTTAAAACAACTTATGCTTATTATTAAAAGTGCTTATTAACTTATGTGGTGTGAAAACGGAGTTCTAAAAAAAGTGTTTGTTTTAGCTTATCCGGTACCAAAACGTAATAAGTCAATAAGTTGTTTTTTAGTGTTTGGCAAACGTTGTTTATGTGTGTAATACGGAAATGACTTATCAAAAACTGCTTAAATAAGTCAATAAGTAAGGACGCAGTAACTTATCAGAAACTGCTTATTTAAGCAAATAAGTGCTTATAAAATATGTTCATCCAAACACTTAAAACTGCTTATTACCGGTGTCAAACCGCAATAAGTCAATAAGCATCTCAAATAAGCAATCCCAAACACCCCCTTATTCTTTGCTAAGGCAGTTTCAGTTTGCTTTTTTATATATATATTTTATTCGCCGGTTCAAAAAAATAAAATAAAAAAACTAACGTACAACTTGTTAGAACCATATATATATATATATATATATATATATATATATATATATATATATATATATATATATATATATATATATATATATATATATATATATATATATATATATATATATATATATATATATATATATATATATATATATGGTAAAGTTCAATTGAGAACCTAAAAAAGCCTAAGAACCTAAAAACTCATTTTATGAACTTTTTTTCTACACAATATTTTTCAAAAAAAATATATACCAAAATTTTTGTTATGATGCGTCTAGAAGATTTCAAAAAAAAATTCAAAAAAAAATCATTTTTTTAATCTTTTTTTCATATGACTTTAGGGTTTAGAGTTTAGGGTTTAGGTTTAGGGTTTAGGTTTAGGGTTTAGGGTTTAGGGTTTAGAAATCTCTTAGACGCTTTAAATAAAAAACTTGGATGCAAAAAAAATCATTTATTATTATTTTTTTTCATATGGGTTTAGGGTTTAGGGTTTAGGGTTTAAGTTTAGGGTTTAGGGTTTAGGGTTTAGGGTTTAAGGTTTAGAAATCTCTTAGACGCTTTAAATAAAAAAATTGGATGCAATTTTTTTTGAAAAATATTGTGTATAAAAAAAGTTCCTAGGTTCCAAGGGTTTTTTAGGTTCTCTCATGATCTCGACCCTATATATATATATATATATATATATATATATATATATATATATATATATATATATATATATATATATATATATATATATATATATATATATATATTGCAATTTGGGATGAATCCAATTACACGGGTACGTAATATACTACAGCCTAGCTAGGTACATGTGGGACACTCGGTTGAACCGTTGAGACATCCTTTTCTCCGAATAGAGCTACACAGAGACTAGACCCGCACGCGCAATCGGCAAACCCACGGCAAGCCACGTCCACCCCGGAAAGACGCCCTGCAAGCAACGACTGGTAAACCAGCCCCGGGTACACGCTTCACGGTCTAGCATTGAAGCTACAAGCTAGCCGTAATATCTTTGGCCAAACTTGCACCAAGTGGGTTTCGAACCCACAACCTCTCATAAGAGAGGCATGGGCCGTAGCCACTCGGACCAACCGAGAAGTGTGTGTGTGTATGTGTATATATATATATATATATATATATATATATATATATATATATATATATATATATATATATATATATATATATATATATATATATATATATATATATATATATATATATATATATATATATATATATATATATATATATATATATATATATATATATATATATATATATATATATATAGAGTTAGGTTCTATTGAGAACTCATATTTCCATGAGATTTTGAGAACCAAATCTGGACCACAAGATCAAAAAATTGGAAGGTTATGATGAAATGTGGCAATCTTGTAATTAAAAGCAAATTCAATGATATTTTTGGTATTTACAAAAATCAGTCAAGGGCATTATAGGAATCATAAAAGATCCATAAAAGTTAATCCCTTAAAATTAGGAATTAATTAATGGTAAATAATTTATATGAAACTGATTATTCTCTCTCTCACAAAATTCTCGCATTCTTCTCTTTCCATCAGCGACTAACCAAGCCTTCTGCTTCCCCTCGATCCCATCTCAACAGCTTCTGCTCCAAACGCGCCGCTGCTCTTCGGAAAATACAGTCGGCGTCGGCTAATGGTCTGCATCCCGTCACACTCCTCCTCCTCCTCCGCTATAGTGTGCATCGACCATGTTTGTATGCTTTTTCCAGGAAGACCGGTGCATTTGAAAAGAGATCGGCATCCCGACTCACCCTTCTCCCGCCCGTGAACCTTCCTCTCCAACATAGAGATCAGCAGCACAACAATCTCCATTTTATTCGTAAACGCTGCTTGCTGCAACCGAAGACCTAGATCGATCTGAAAAACGAAATCGGTGACTCACCCTCTTCTCGATTTTCCGTCTAATACCACTTCTTTCATGAAGGTAAAATCGTTTGTGTTTAAAAGGTCCAACAAAGCGATTTTCATGAACTAATGCATCGAGGCACTCTAGAAGGAAGGATCACACGAGATGAGATACAGAAGGTATTATTTGATACATAAAATTCATTTAATTTGTCACTATTGAAGAAAATTACTGAAGAATTTGAGATTCCTCTATTTAAAATGGGTCATTTTACATTGTATGCAGCTGTTAGTGCTTAGTGCCGCTACAAACAGATTCTCAAAGTTGAAAGAACAAGCAGAGGAATACGCTTCTTTAATTATGGAAGAAATCTTGGTTATATCGAGGTAAAATAATACATGGTAAAGTTTCCTTTGTTTCTCATTTTTTGTCATTTATTCTCTAAAAGTTTTTATGGTTGCAATGAACTTTAAATTGGTTTATAATTCTTTTATTTGAATGTATTCGGTGGTAATCTTGAAATTGTGAATCATAATTTGGCTTATAATCCTTTTATTTAAATGTCTTCAATTATAGAATTCCTTACGACTAGGATCGCAACAATTATAAACGAGATTTTTCTGTTACATCGATTGGTTTTAACTTACTAACGAAAATTTTCTATTACATCGATTGCTTTTAATTGAATGTGCTGATTGCTGATTTTGGGCATGGATGTACACATGCAGATTTGTGAACATATACACATGCACGTATGTGCATATGTACATAAGTGACTAGTTTCCATATGTGCATATATACACATGTACTAGTTTTTTACCGTTTCTGATGTACAACTTTGTGCATATATGTTATTAAATACGTATGTACATATGTATAAATGCACATATGTATACATGTACCTATGCACATATGCGTGAATATACACATGCACATATGTGCATATGTGTACATATACACATGCACATATGTGGATATGAACATATGTGATTACATGTGCATATTTTATAAATGCATATGACAAAAACAATACTTCCATGTTTGTGCATATATTCCTTTGAATGTGAATTTATGCAGGTGCATGTGTATATGTGCAAAAACGTGTGTGTACACATGTGATATGTGATTACATGTGAAAAAACGTATGTGTACATGTGTGTGCATATGTGTAAATGTGCATATGTGCATAGGTGTTTATATGCATATAAATGTGTATGTGCACATATGCATGTATGCTTATATATGATAAAATAGATGTGCATTTGTTCATATGCGTATATGCATGTATGTATTTATTTTAATGATTTTGAATATACATGTATATTAATTTTTATTAATGTTATTGCAGATTTTGGAGAAGTTATCGAGCAAATTGAAGAAATGAAAATTGAAAATTTGAGGAATGAAGACATCATGAATTTTTGTTGTATTTTTTATATTTTTTGTATGTAACATTCATTATTTTTCGTTGTACTTTTTAAATTTTATGTATGTATCGTTAAAATAGTTGTATATTATTGTTTATAATAAAATGTGTTATTCATTTTTTACATTTAGATATTAAAAATATGAATACGTATATATGAATTGTGAAAATATGCATATATGCATCTGCGAGTATGCATATATGCATCTGCGAGTATGCATATATACAAATGCAAATACACTAATATGCTTTTTTTTTTAATTTCAAAAATTTGTTTTTTTTTAAAAGATTCAGGATTTTATGTTTTTTTTCAAATTTCAAAAATTCCCATATTTAAAAAAACGAAAATCATAAATTTTTAAAATTTGAAATTTGAATTTGATTGTGCTTATTTTTAGGAATTGATATTCTGTTGCCAAATATTAAAAAAATCAAAATTAAATTAGATTTATAAAATGACGATCAAGTCCTTTTTGATTTGGATAAGGATCTAATGGATGACATTGAGTTCTCAAGATCTCATGAATATTTGAGTTCTCAATAGAACCTAACCCTATATATATATATATATATATATATATATATATATATATATATATATATATATATATATATATATATATATATATATATATATATATATATATAATTTAATTATTAGTTTTTACGATGAGAGTCTAGTGATTAAAGAGTAAAATTTCATATAGAATATTTAGGGTTCAAGATTTGAGGTTACAGAAGCAGGCTAAAGAAGTGCTGGAAGGAGTATTTTTTGTGGCGTTGTGGTACATCTGGAGATTTCGGAACGATACTATTTTTGGAGAAACACTTCCTAAAAAAAGTGCGATCTTTGATGATATTGTTGTTCAATCGTTCCTTTGGTGTGATAGTCGGTCGAAGAAGAAGATAGATTGGAACTTGTGGCATTTAAACCCTTCTTTAATTGAGATGTAATTGTTATTGTTTTTTCAGTGCTAGCTCCTTGTTATTAGCTCTTAATAAAATTTCGCCGTTCAAAAAAAAAATATTTAGGGTTCAAACTTTCGTACATCTAAAATATTTCTAGTATGAATATTTCTAGTATGAGGATAGGATACGGTACATCTTCTTAGATTTTTTTTTTTTTTTTTTTTTTTTTTTTTTGTATTATTAGTTTCGGTGGTTTGGAGTCAATTTTCATCTTTTTCCAACGGATTAAAATTTGGTTTATTAATTGCGTGTATCATGAATCTCTATTAACGAAAAATAATAATTTTTGATCCGGAAAACGTGTGCATTATAAAACCGTGTCTGTTTTTCTTTGTAGTTGTTTGTGTAAATGATATTCGAGAATATGTAAAAAGCTGACAAAGTGTTTATGAAATATAAAACATTTGTTGTGGCTTAACGAGGAAAACAATTTGTTGAAAACTCTTTTACATAATTTTTTTTTATATAAAATAAAAGATCAATACAACTCTCTGAATTAAGTGATATTTTATTAATTTTATTAAACAATAGTCCCCAAATCCACTGAATAAACAATACTATACGATGATAAATCAGAACAAGTCAACGACTCACATGCAGTGTGTGCATAGGTGATAGGCGTAGGTGGTTAGGTCTTGAAGAGAGGCTAAGATCAGGTCCACAAGGTCATCAATGAGGCCCACAACAAGCGGGCTACCTCCTAAATCCGTTGACTCCAGGCCTGAAGAGGAGACCTGGACCTGGAGGGACGGTTAATACCGTGTATTTGCAATGTGGATAAAGAATACTATTTGTTTTTTTAGAGTTTGTGGGTAAATTTTTTTTTATTATGTAAATAAAATTGAGTTGAACTGTATCAGAGTCATTACCACCATTACAATTGTCATGTTTGAAAACTATCATGTTTTAAAAATCAATAAAAACCATATTTATATTCAAAAAAAAAAATAATCAAGAACAAAATGTGATAAAAACAAAACGAATCAAAAACCAAATAAAGAAAACAATAAAGTGAACGGATTGAAAAACAAGGAAAAAAACAAATCGGAAAGAAAACAAAAAATCAAATCAGAAAAAAACAACAAATCGGAAAATAATAAAAAACAAGAAAAAGCCAAATAAGAAAAACAATGTTTTTATGTTATTGAAAAATATATGTTTTTATGTCTTTTGTCTTTTAAAAATAATATTTTTTTACATATATCTGCTCGGTTGTAGACATAAGTCGTGAAAAAATATTTTTCAAAAAAACAAACACCACCTAAATATAGTTTTACTTTTTTAGATACCAAAATCTTAATAATGTTTTTTCAATCATTAAAAATCAAACTTTTTTGAGACAAACATTGTCACTTGCAATACCTCTTAATTTCGTATGGAATTGAAATCTTAAAATAGCTTACAATATGAAGTTCAAATAACACTATATTAAAGTTAGTAGATTATGACATAAGTATATTTGTATCTTGACATATTAAAGTTAACTTTTATGGAAATCTAAAATGTAAGGCTTTTTTGAATATGTCAGATTTTTCTTTTTTAATTATGTATGTTAAAATGTCAGACTTTTTTACACTATATTTTATTAAATTTTCTATCTCTTTAAAAGACTGTATTTTTTTAATAACTGTATGTTATTAAAATTTCTGCATCTTTGAAGCTTGTATTTTGATTTTATAGTTCTATAATAATACACCTGCTAATTGTTTTCTTTTTATCAATAAAAATATTTAATTTGGTATTAACCATCATGTTTATTGTGTATATAAATACAATTAACAAACCAAATCCAAATTATCAGTAACAAAACCAAATCCATAACAGGTAAAAATATTCTAAAATTCACTGTGAGACTATATACATTCTAGTTTTAACACCACCCAACATACCACCGGCCACTATCATATGTCAATACTGCCACCATCCTACCGTCGACCACTTCTCCGACATCAGTAAAGAGAAAGAACGAGAGAGATATATACAAAGAGAGAATAAGATACAAAGAGATATGGAGAGACACAAGGAAATTACTGATAGAAAATAGGCAAACAAATAAACTTAAACTCTTAAGTAAACATGCAACCTAAATGACATGTATTTTCTCTATTGAACATATAAATAAGAACATATAAAGGAAACCCTAGGTATAATCAAAAATACTAAAGAGGGTTTCTGGATTACATACATTACTGTTATTATAGTGAATAACAATTATTCCTTGTCTCGTTGATCTTTCAGAAGCAAGCACCACAAGTGTCGTGCCTCTAATGGTTCACACCCAAAAGTCCAAGCAAAGGTTAATTATATTAAGTATCTTATTAAGAAAAGCTCGCTATAAAACCTTAGAGAAGGATTATAGATTCAGCTTGAGAGAGAAGACAAAATTCCAGAGAACCGTCTACAGGAATGGGGCAAAGAATAAAGTACCAGGGGAGGCATATTTATAGCTTCAAGGGTGATAAGGATAAACCTTATTTGAATTCAAACAACATAAATTTTTTATCTTCAAAACCCTTTTTGGCTGTCCGCGTCGCGCGTATCGCGACTTTCCTTGCTCGCACCGCGCGTGTTACTTCGACCAGACGTTTTCTATTGTTCAGCTATTGAATAATTACAATCCAGCCCCTGTATTTTTAATTAATCCCAAATTAATTCCAATTAATTCTAATTAATTCCAAACTAGTTTCTAATTAATTTATCATCACATAATAAATTAATAAACTATTTCTCTCTCTCTCTCTCTCTCTTTCTATTAACCTTAATACTAATTGGACTACTACAACCTAAAAAAAACTTTGCTACTATCAATTCAAGTATATACCAATTATAGTTATGAGTTTAGACAACTAATCTAATAATCTCCCACTTGGATAAGTCTAATAAATATAAATGTCGTATAACTTCTAAATCGATCAGCAAATTGTAGCTTTCAAAAGCTGCTGCCGAATTCTGACCAAGTCAATTACGCATCCTAAGATAAGTAATCATATAATCTTCCATTCTGCAAGATATTACGCAAACATAAGACATGAATTGGAATCAATCTCATTGTCCAAGGCTTTGTTTCCCGAATTCTGATTTGTGATGATATAGGACTTCTAATTGAACACATCAATTAAGTCCTGGCTGGGCCCAGCACTAGAAGTCAACGCCAAATCACCGAGGGGCCCCCAAGATATCGCTTTTCCCGTTAGGGCAAAAGGAACGAATAAACTTTGACTCATATGCTTGTATCCTTTACTCATCAAATCATGCATGACAATACGTTTTATAACATTAAGTTACTGATGCGTTTACGCACTACTAATGTATAACCGACTTGTAAATTTCAACTCATATATCTCTGTTTCAAGATCATAAGATATTATCGTCTCAGAATTACTCGTGATAGAATCCATGAAGTAATTCTCTGAGCGTGAGTTTATACAATACTCAAATCCCCATTTACAAGCACTCATGAACATTACAGCAATTCTATTGATATGTCTAACTCCTTAGACAATCTACAATTCAATTCATGTCAGTCTTGATTCACTACTTACTTCCAAAAGTATGAGCGACTGTGGAATTTGAATAATCATATTATTCGGGAAGTAAAACATGCAAAATGAAACACAATAATAAACAATTGACAAATAGAAGTAAACAATACTCATAAATAATTTCTCCATTATTTAATCACCAAAAGTCAATTAAATCTACGTTGTTACAAGTTTCAAGATAAGTATTTAACTATTAAAACTAATATCATCTCTCAGACCAATGCTCCTAGCATGCTGACTGTGCTTGACCTTACTTAGAGCCTTCGTCAAAGGATCTACAGGGTTATATTCAGATCATACCCTCTTCACGATAAGGTGACCTTCTTCTACTCTATGTCTGATGTAATTGTAGTTTCTGTCGATATGTCTGGACTTTCCATGATCTCTCGGTTCCTTAGTCAAGGCAACCGCTCCTTCATTATCGCAGAAAAGTTCCATTGGCTCCTGAATGGCCGGGACTACTCCGAGGTCACTGATGAAGTTCTTCAGCCAAGCCGCTTCCTTTGATGCTTCACTTGCAGCTATGTACAGTGATTCACAAGTTGAATCAACCACCGTTTCTTGTTTGGAACTCTTCCAAGTTACCGCTCCACCGTTTAAAAGAAACACCAAGCCTGACTGAGACCGAAAGTTGTCTCTATCTGTCTGGAAGCAGGCATCACTATACCCACTTACTCTCAACGTATCACTGCCACCAAGGACTAGAAGCATGTCCTTCATCCTCCGCAAATACTTGAGAATGTTCTTAACCGATGTCCATTGAGCTTTGCCTGGATTTTCCTGATAGCGACTGACCATGCTCAAAGCAAAAGACACATTAGGGCGAGTACGTGTCATAGCCTACATGATCGACCCTATAACCGAAGCGTAAGGTACCCGAATCGTATCATCTATCTCATCATATGTACTAGGACTTTGAGTCTTACTCAATTTGACATTGCTCTGGATCGGTAGCTCTCCTTTCTTGGAATTTTCCATACTAAAACTCTTTAGTACTTTATCCAAGTATGTACTTTGACTAAGTCCAATTAGTCTCTTCTTTCTATCTCTCAAAATCCTTATCCCGAGAATATAGGTTGCTTTTCCAAGGTCTTTCATGGCAAAACACTTTCCAAGTCAAGACTTAACCTTTTTCAAGGTTGGAATTTCGTTTCCCATGATCAATATGTCATCAACATATAGCACCAGAAAAGTCACTATACTGCCACTAGCCTTGATATACATGTAGGACTCATCTTCACTCCTAGAGAATCCAAACTCTTTGACTTTCTCATGGAAGCAAATATTCCAGCTGCGAGATGCTTGTTTCAATTCATAGATAGGTTTCTCAAGCTTACACACACTATTGGGAAACGTTGCATCTACAAAACCCTCTGGTTGATTCATGTAAACATCCTCAGCCAACTTCCCGTTAAAGAAAGCGGTTTTGACATCCATCTGCCAAATTTCATAATCATGAAATGCAACTATGGCAAGCAATATCCTAATATATTTTATCTTGGCTACTGGCAAAAAGGTCTCATCGTAGTTAACCCCAGGGATTTGAGTGAATCCCTTCGCAACTAGACAAGCCTTGAAAGTGTGTACCTTCCCATCCATGTCGGTATTCTTCTTGAAGATCCATTTGCACCCAACTGTCTTTCGACCTGGTACATTATCAACCAAATTCCAAACTTGGTTGTCATACATGGACTTGATCTTGATGTCTATTGCCTCTTTCCATTTAGCAGTCTGAGGGCCTGCCACTGCTTCCTTGTAGCTAGCTGGCTCATATAAATTTACCAGTGTCCTATCACTGACAAACATGTCACCATCCGTAGTAATATGGAAATAATAGAACTCGGGTGGCATGCTAACTCTACTGGAACGTCTAAGAGGTAACGAATTGTTTATCGGTTCAACAGGAACTTCTTTCTCTGGTTAAGTGCTAGTATCATTTAAGGTTCCTTCACTGGTTGACTCCTGAATCTCTTCATGGTCAATGGTACTCTACTGTCCTATTTGAATATGTGTTTTTTCTCTCGAAAGACATATTTTCATGCTACAAAGACCACATTCTCACTAGGATTGTAGAACAAATATCCAAAAGACTACTTTGGGTAACCAATGAAAATACACTTCTCACTTCTTGCTGGTAGGTTGTCATGAGTCTCTCGTCTTACGAAAGCTTCACAACCCCAAATTTTGATATGTGCCAATGAGGAAACTTTTCATGTCCACATCTCGTGAGGTGTTTTGGCAACCTTCTTTGTAGGGACACGATTGAGGATGTGGGCGGCTGTCTCTAAGACATACCCCCATAAGTGAATAAGAATAGAAGCTAGAATCATCATGGAACGAACCATGTCTAACAATGTCCGGTTACGTCTCTCAGCTACACCATTCAATTGTGGTGTCCTAGGAGGAGTCAACTGTGAAACTATTCAACATTCCTTAAGATAGTCGTGTAACTCGATACTAAGATACTCTCCGCCTCTATCGGATCTAAGCATCTTTATCTTCCTGCCTAATTGATTCTCGACTTTATGCTTAAACTCTTTGAACTTTTCAAAGGTTTCTGACTTATGCTTGATTAAATATATATAGCCATATCTGCTGTAACCATCTGTGAAAGTCACATAGAATCGATTAGCATCCCTTGTGGATGATCTAAAGGATCCACACACATATGTGTGTATGAGATCCATCAAACCTTCACCTCTTTCACAAGATCCCGTGAAAGGTGATTTTGTCATCTTTCCCAAAAGACAATATTCCAACACTCCATCCTTTTGGAGTTGGGCGATGTGTTTCTTGTTAATGTGTCCAAGACAACAATGCCACAAACATGCCTTGTTTATACCATTAGACGAATCAATTTGGAATATAGTATTGCCTAAATTTTCTACACATGTCACGGTTTCTTACACACCATTACAATGTAAAGCTTCAAATACAAAAACACCATTTTTATAAACTGAAATAGATCCATTCATATCATCAAAAGAATATCTATAAGCTTTTAGCCCTCATGTAATATGTTTCCTTTTTGTACTTTTCTAGGGTTTCCTAATGTTTTTTAATTGATTTTGCAGTTAAAAAAATGTTAAGATGCCAACTTGGGAACATAGATAAACCGTACGTAAACAATGTTATGATTGTTTTCTTATTCAAAGGTATGTGTATTAACAAGTTAATTTCATATTCGAAATTAAAAAGAAGTCTAACTCTGCATGTTAAGTTGCATTCGCTTTGATCACGCCTTTTAGAAAACCTAGACGCTTTTTCCATTTCTTTATAAACAAGTACCAAAACTATAAAGGGTTGTTAAAGTCTAACTACAATAATGAATAAACTATAGGATTAGACTTTCAATTTCTTCGGAGCGCGTCGATCTCAACATTGACAGAAGGCCACACGTAAATGAAATCAAGTTCGCCACCACTGTGGTCCCTACATGCCAGCTGTCGCCACCATCTACCCTTCACAATGTGACACATAATCTTTTGCAGATATGGTTCCTTTTTAGACTTAACAGATTTTAATATTTATCATTTTCTAAAATAATATCCGTTCAATCCGAAGTTATTTTTACTCATCTCCGAGCCTCTCCAATCTGCAATTTTTTCCACCTAAGTTTTGAAATTATAATATTTTTGAGTTTAGATGTTAAATTTTCCGAAAAATTCAAATTTTAGTTACAGTTTATAGGGTTAAATGTCAAATAATACCAAATACTTGCAACGTTATATCAATACATTCAATATTTTTCGTAACCATTTTTATGATAAAATCACCATTTTAGCACTGATAGAATGTTATGTAAAACGGCAAGAGAAATTACATAAAACGTTTATATCATTTTACATATCAATTGTTTCTTACGTTTGCAGTGTGTCAGAATAACAAAAGCACATAAAACAAAAAAAGAATAAAAACACAAAAAAACAAAAACAAATCAAATCTCACTGGTCTTTGAAATAAATAAAAAATACGTAGAAAAAGAAAAACATAAAAACACACGCATGGTGTCCTTTTGGTCTTCAGTCTGAACTCACCCTTTTTATTGCCGAGTCCACTGCTCCATTTCTTCATAAATGACCTCGCCATCAACTGGAATCTCCTTTGATTCAGATCGCATCACATCCAACCACCACAACTAACCGGAAATCATGGACTCCACCGGACACAACAGGTCGGAGTCATCACATTCACCACCACCTACCGCCATTCATTTCCCAGTCAACTACGATCAACCCGACCAGTCTTATCATGATAAACGGATTGATGAAGTGGATTTCTTCATCGATAAGAAACACGATCTATCGAAGTCGACCGATTATCTTCATCGTAAGGAGAGTACTGCACCTACTATCGATCTGGATCTTAATATCAATGTAAGATGACGATATATTATATTATTAAAGCTTTCTCAAGTTTTGTTTCTTCCGTAATTTATGAAAATCAATCGTTGACTGTATAGACTCGTTTGAACCTTCTCACCGGAAACACAAGAAGTGATCAATCTTTAATCGACGATGGTATATCTCCTAGTTCTGAAGATAAACGAATTACTAAACATGAGGTGCATATACTTCTACAAGCTTGATGCATGATTGTGATGTGTCCAACAGTCCAAGTCGTCGTTATGGATTGATTGAATCTGAATTTTGGTCTAATCGACTTGTTTGATATATAGTTAGTAACTGTTCAAGCACAATTGGAGAGGATGAACGGTGAGAATCAACGACTGAGAGAGGCCTTGAATCAAGTCATCGTCAATTACAATACACTCGAGAATCATCTCGCGACGATAATACAGCAAAAGCAAGGCGATGAAAACCCTAGGGAAGATGGCAATGGAGAGGGATCTACAAGGGAACGAAGGTCGTGTATGGATCTGGCTTTAGCAGCTCCGATGAAAAAGGAAACCGGTGAGAATTTGCAGTCTTCATCAGAGGAAAGAAACCACGATGAACCGTCACGATCCATGAATAATAAAACCGGTGCTATTGATGGGGAAGAGAATCCCGAACAAGGCTCTCAGGTTCAAAGGTTGAATTCTTCAAACTATAACAATCGGAACACTGGAAATATGGATCAATCTCCTGAATCAACAGTTCGAAAAGCTAGGGTTTCTGTTCGAGCTCGATCAGAAGCTTCTGTGGTATTCATTAGATCAAAATAAATTTAATTTTAAAACTCAATCCTCAGTATGATGTTAATTCAGTCGTAGATTGAGCAATCGATTTCTTTGGTTTGTTAGATTGCAGATGGATGTCAATGGCGTAAATACGGTCAAAAGATGGCGAAAGGAAACCCATGTCCACGAGCATATTATCGGTGCACAATGGCAGCTGGTTGCCTCGTTAGAAAACAAGTAGGTTGTTTAATTACCAGTAATTACTATATATTCAAATTGTATTTGACATTATTAGAAAAACCGATAACATGTGATGCATGTTTCAACAGGTGCAAAGATGTGCACAAGATAAAACGATCCTGATCACCACTTACGAAGGCAATCACAACCACCCTCTCCCGCCAGCAGCCATGGCCATGGCCTCCACCACCTCTTCCGCTGCCAGGATGCTACTTTCAGGGTCCATGCCGAGCTCCGACATCCTCATGAATTCGAATTATTCAGGAAGAAATCTCCTCCCTTTCTCTTCTAGCATGGCAACCATTTCAGCATCCTCCCCATTTCCGACCATTACGCTGGACCTCACTCAAACTCAGAATCCCTTGCAGTTTCAACGGAACCCCGGTCAATTCCAAGAACCTTTCCCTAACCCGAACCAGCTGCCCCAAAATTTCGGGCAGTCCTTATACACCCACTCCAAATTCTCAGGGCTTCAAATGTCCGAAAACATGGAAGCCGCAGCCACCAGCTCGCAACACGGACAGCTGCCATCGTTAAACTGGAATGCACAAGGTCGGCCACCTACCGCGTTGACTGATACCGTTACCGCCCTCACAGCGGATCCAAATTTTGCGGCCGCCCTAGCAGCGGCAATATCGTCTATTATTGGTGGTGGCAACGGCGGCGGCGGGTCTCGTGGGGACAACAATAATGAAAATGTCAATGCCACCACCAGCAACAACAATGGTCATGACAACCAAAACGTCAGCAGTTCAGGTTTTCAAGGGACTTAACAATCCATGAGCTGGTTCTAATAAATTCCTTTTGTAATTAACTTCATTATTAATACACTCGTGTTTCCTTATACTATTTTTTTCATAAGTTTTGTATTTACATGTCTTTTTATTAAACCAACAAAATAAATTATTAAATAATTAAAACAATAACGTTATTTGTAAAAAAAAATTCTAAAAAACGATTCAATTATTCATTTTTATAATAATTATGTTGTTATAAACTAAGATTGTACCAAAAGTGAATAAAATCTTGATTCACTAAAAAATGAATCATTAAGTGTTTTTCAGAAAAAAAATTTCATCATCTAATATTTTTATTTGTTGGTTCATCAAAAAACATAAAAATGATTCACTTGTTACTAATTCTACCAAAATTATCCTTCTTATTTGATCATATATATATATATATATATATATATATATATATATATATATATATATATATATATATATATATATATATATATATATATATATATATATATAAAAGTTTTTCTTATAAAGTGTTGATGGTTTTTTCGGATCATCAAACATGCTGAAATGTTTAAATTGTATGTTGATAGTTAATATTTTTGAATTAGACGATTTGATCAAAAACTTAAGCTATATAAATATTCTTCGAACTAAAGAAATATCAGTATAAGAATGCATGATTTATAACAGGAAAGAAACATATTTTTTAATTATTTTCATGTAAATATTCTTTTACAAAATAAACATAGGTCTTATACTCTTATAATATATTTAAAATACTAGACGCATTAGCTTTTTGACGCATTTTTTTAAAATGCTACATGTCCTCACTAGACGAAGTTAACTAGACATAAAACACTGAACTGAAATATAGTAAAGTGTTATAAATGTATGAGGTTACTTGCAGAAGTATCTACCTAAGGGTTTATTATAATTCTACACAATAAACATATTTAATTTATTAAGCATTCCTGATAAAAATACCTTATATAAAGATCATAAGACTTATAGTAAAGAGTGTCGGGTCAAAGAGAAATGAGTAATGTTTGAAATAATAAGAAATTATAGAGATTCAATGAATAAGATCAACAAGATACATGAGATGATTTAACTTAATTGATCCATGTGACAGGTTGGTAGTCGGGTGGAAATTTATTCGCAAATTTCTTTTCGGGTTACGAGTCAACTCTATTATTTATGTTTGTTTTTCATGATCATGTTTATGCATTTTTAATTTAACTGAGGCATTAGATTCGTAAAAGAGGTTTCATGTATGTTTAGGTAAATTTAGGTCTTTTAGTCAATGGATACTGTTTATAAAAATTGATATAACATGCAACAAAAAGGAAACATGAAGTTGATATTTCATAGATATCTTGTAAATATCAGGGTATTTTCGACATATTATTAATGATACTTTCTAATGAAAGATAAATAGCAATTGAAATTTAATTGTAAATGTTGTGTTATGTTTTAAATATAGAAATTGAGTATCATTGTTGGAGACAACAAGAGAATAAAATATAAACCCAGTTAATTTGAAGATGTGGCTGTTAATCATTTTTCTCGTAATGATGTGGTAATCAAAATAATAAACGTATTAGTGAACTTAATATCAAATATCTTGCAGTGTAAGTTCAATTTGAACTAAATATAACAAATACATGTCAAATCTATAATCTATAATCTATAATCTATAAATGATAATAAAGCAATCCAATCAAAGCCACGTGTCGATTTTTTAGACTGTCATTTTTACACGTGGCGTCTTCTAAGAATGGTTGGTTTTTTTTTCTCTCATATTTTACCCATAAATTTTACGGCTAAAATTTAGGAAACAAATCAGTGAACTGTCCCCTAAATCTCGGTCCTTTCCCCAACAATATTCGCTCTTCAAATATTGATTTCTGTTCCTTGATCCTCCCTCTTTCCATGACCTAGTGATTGCTATACCGCCGTCGCAACCACCACCGGCAGCACTCACGCTTAACAAAAAATCCAGTTTTTGGGGAACCAAATATTATAATACTTCACGTAATCAAAAATGTAGAAGAGATAGTGATACAAGGCGTTTAGTGGTTGAAGCTTCGTCGATTGAGCAAGGAGTCTACGATCTAAGTTCATCTTGATTCTGTCACTGAATTCCCCCTTTGGTATACAGAAGGCGGTATGAGTGAAAATTTGGCTTACAAAAATACTGTCGAATGCATAACTGAGAACATATCAAAAACAATCTCAACTCAGGTTTTTACATAACCACTTTTTTATTAAGTGACTCTTCTTTTTGACTTAATGATGGTTGGTTCCTGGGATCAGATAGTGGAACTTGATGAATACTTAGCACATTATGGTCTATTCTTCCCCTTGACCCTGGTTAGTTTCCCGTTCTCACCATTTTTCTTTCATATTTATCTATAATTGGTGATTAAGGTGTATACATTTGTATTAGCTAGGGCATGGAGCAATGATTGGAGGGATGTGTGAGATGCGTTGTTCTGGTTCTTTAGTTGTTAGGTAGACACCTTGTCTTGTGAATTTGCTCTAAGACATTAAGAAGGAAATTTTTGTATTTATCAACCTTCTACCGGTTTGAATCATCCCCTCTCTCCTCTATTTATTAGTATTCACCTTCTGCATCCGATGTAAGCTCCTAATTTGTTTTCTATTTTTGATTTTGAAATCTAACAGGAGGTTGCACAAAATTCTGTCGATCATGGGTGTTTTGGAGAGACGATAAAGCACGAAATCGGTACAATGTTTTTACTAAACAGATATATAGCATCAATAAGTCTTTCTTTGTTTTTATCTTAATCAAAATATTAAGTTTAAATCAACATTTTTATTTTAGTTTCATGTAACATCTCGAGTGGATTTTGGGATCTTTGGTCTTTGGGTGTATTTACAATGGTACATATCATAAATTAGACTTTGGTGCTCTTAAGAACAAAGCAATGTGAAAACCTCCATTTTTAATACTTGATGTTCTGAATCGTTTATCGAGTAAGATACATATTTCTTGAAGATAATTGATTGCTAGGTGTTCCTGAAAGTATATATCAAGATAGTAAGGTTTACTGTTCCACCCCAATATTAAGTTTCAATGGGGTTGACCATATTGAGGTTCCAGGTCAACGACTTACTACTCATTCAATCAAAATTCATTGCCGTTTCAGTTATTAAGTGATTAATGTGCTTCAACATGGAGAAAAAAAATACCATTTATGGATTTTGCTGTTGTGTGCTGTAAGTTCGATGTTGTGCATTCTTTTTATCCAAATTCGTGAAGCTATTACTCAGATATCAGTCAAACTTCTGGTTGCTGCTCTTTACGGAATTTAAATTTATTGCTATTTGGTCTTGGTTATTGGTTGGTTGTGTCAATTGTGTCAAATGGATATTTTGCAAGAGAGTTCTGATGATGCCATTTTTGATATAAGACAATGGCATTTTATGCCTTATTTATATTGGGAATTAATTCTGTTATTTCTATTTATTCGTGCACTATATTCCAAAAAAAAAAAAAAAGCCATCCGGCACTCTTAATCACAATTTTGTTCTTTTGCTAATTTCCATTTGTGTCCCTACGTGGTGAGGCTTCATTTGTTTTTAACAAGCAAGCAATTTGCAATTACTATATATGCGTACATATTTTGAAGCTCATAGGCGTATCACCTTCTTTGATAACTTCTTTTTGTGGTATATAATTAGTGTATATAGTCTTATTGTTTTACATTTTCTACTGCAAAACTAAATATTATTTACATATCTAACTAGGTTTTCATGCGTAAACAATATCGTAGTTGGATCAATATTTACTTACAACTATATCGTAACTACATATATATGCAGGCTTTTCATTGGGAAACAAGTCAACTAAACCTTGTAAAGAAATCATTAGGTCATTTGGTACTAAAAGAAGTCCCCACAAATGATATGCAGACTGCAGTCTATATATATGGTCTCTTTTACCCTATAGTTTAATTTTGGTTTGAGAATTTTATGCAGGTGGTATTATACTTTTCTTTTGTGAAGAAGTAAACTTGGATAAAGAGATAACCCAATTCATGAGTGACTGCTTATTGGATTGTTTTAAGTATTGGAATGAGCACTTAGAAGTTACAATAAGGAAAACAAAGAAAAGAATCGATTGGAATAAACCGAAGGTTTGGGCTAATATTTTTAAATATTTTGATTGATTTAATTTTGTATTCAAATGGTGGGTGAAATCTTATCGCATTCTTTTTTTTATCATTATTCATGCTATAAAATACTTATTTATATGGATACTTTTAGTTTAAGTTGTATGTTTTCATGGAAAATTGTTTAGTATAAAATTAACATTTTATATCCGGTGTGAATAGTTGTGTGGATATTAGGTATGAGTAGTTATGAAGTACTTGTACTTTGAATAGTTCAAATTAGTTTGCTAGACAAATTATATGCATTTCAAGAGATAATAAGTTTTTTCTCTCATCAAGTGTTCATTGAAGTTTGTTAGTGTTGTCAATAATAAAAGCTTTACACTCATCAGTGTATTGAAATATTACAATTTTCATGTTTATAATGTTTAGAAGAATATGAAAGTTGAGAAATGTACACTTAGTCTATGAAAGTTTAAGTGAAAGTTTAAGTTATTAATAAAAGTTTAAGTTATTAATAAAAGTTCAAGTATATCATTTTATATTTCATTAATATTCACCATTGACTATTTCAATTTTTATTTAGTCAACCCGTATACTATACGGGTTATTAACCTAATGATAAATAAATTAAAAGATTAATATTCGTGGTTGTCTAAACCGTCTCGACGCCCTTGGAGTTTGATATTATGGCACCTCAATACCTCATGATATACGTGTGCTAGAATAGAAAAAAGAAAATAAAGTTTTTTTCTTTTAAAATATTATGTCAGTATTCTGTCCGTAAATTTACACGGACTTAGCATCCCTCTCTATCATGATATAATAATTTTATTTATATTTACTAATAATAGTTAACATAAAAATAATAATAACAATAATAATAATAATAATAATAAATAATAATAATAATCATAAAAATAATAATATAATAATTACAACAAATAGAAAAAATATGTACGAACGTCGTCGTTTTTATTATTTTATTATATGATTTTTATAATAATAATTATTATTGTAAAAAAACATGAAATGAAAAAAAGACTTTAATTTGACCCATGCCTTTTTCCGTCGGGATTTTGTCGGTAATCATGCTTAGAGACAAATTATTGACGATTTCGACTGTTATAATTACCCGGTTTCTAGTGGTGTATCGACTTTAGGCTTGACGGAGTGGCACTCGCCAAGAGGGTCGCCAAGCCCCTTGGCGAGTGGCCATCCCCACTGCCGACAAAGACGCCATGCTACTCGCCATCTTCCCTCGTCAATTGGTTGGCGAGATGCCAAAGGCTAAAAACAGGCTTTTTCCTTTTTTTTAATTAAAAAAAATCTCCTTGGCCATTGGCCACCACTGCCTACAAAATGGTCAAGGGCTGCCAACCCATAAAAACTTGTTGGCCATTCGTTGGCAATTGGCCACCACTCCGTGTAGCCTTATAGTTTTTATAATAAAAATTGGACTAATTTTTACGCTTTGTATAAAATATGATATTAGTTAATTAAAATATTAATAAATATATATTGTAAAAAATAATTATCTAATTGTCACTAACTACTCAATAATATTTTTATGTTAAATTGATATACAACGTCATATTCATTGATGATAAAAGACATATGTAGTAAACTATATCAATTTAATGTGCACTATGCATCTTCCTTATTTGTTTGATGTTTGTCAATATTGCATTTGGTCAACAAGTTAATCCATTACACTTCAATCATTGGTAATATACAATCACCAACAACATTAAAACCAAATGAAAACAAGTTCAATGCATTAAAAACTCAACTTAATGTGACTTAAGATAAATATTTGTCTTGAAATTCATTACAGGAAATTGGGTATTTGCCCACACAAAAGTTCGCTATGCATGTTAATGTGGTGGGGGGGGGGGTGTAAATATCCATGTATATTTGTATATGTGTAGGTAATTATCAATAATATTTTTTTAAAGATGTCAACATTTAATATGTGTGTGTAATAATTTTTAGTGACACACTAACTTTGGAGGAAATTTCCCTCCGAATATAATGATTGACGAGATGTTAAATTACCCACACACATTGCAAATTTTCTAAATGTGTAGGTAATTAAATACACATAATTAAAAAAAGTAACTTGTGTGTGGGTAATTGTTAAAGTTTTACCAACATATTAAATTATTTATAAATATGTGATTTAATGTAATGAGTAATTTTAAATAAAAAAAGACATGGCAAATCAGCATTCGTTATTTTACCAACATATTCAAAGAACATAGGCGGTTAACTTCATCATTCTCGTTGAATTACTATTTCTAGGGTTCGAATAAGAGGTTGTTTGAGATTGCTTATTTAACTCAATAAGCACTTTTGGATATAAGTGTTTATCGACTTATATGATGATAAAAATGAATTTTAGAAAGTGATTGGATTGTCTTATTTGGTGAGAAAAAATTAGAAGTTGATAAGTTAAAAAGTGTTTGAATTTATTTCTTTAAAAAATGGCCCTTTGTTCTAATAAGTGATAAGGAGATCTAATAAGTAAGAATGATCTTATTGATGTACTTTGACTTATTTGTATATGTGTAGGTAATTATCAATAATATTTTTTTAAAGATGTCAACATTTAATATGTGTGTAATAATTTTTAGTGACACACAAATTTTGGGGGAAATTTCCTTCCGAATATAATGATTGACGAGATGTTAAATTACCCAGACACGTTGCAAATTTTCTAAATGTGTGGGTAATTAAATACACATAATTAAAAAAAGGTAAATTATGTGTGGGTCATTGTTAAAGTTTTACCAACATATTAAATTATTTATAAATATGTGATTTAATGTAATGAGTAATTTTAAATAAAAAAAGACATGGCAAATCAGCATTCGTCATTTTACCAACATATTCAAAGCACATAGGCAGTTAGCTTCGTCATTCTCGTTCAATTACTATTTGTAGGGTTCGAATAAGAGGTTGTTTGAGGTTGATTATTTAACTCAAGAAGCACTTTTGGATATAAGTGTTTATCGACTTATATGATCATAAAAATGAAATTTTAGAAAGTGATTGGATTGTCTTATTTAGTGAAAAAATTTATAAGTTGGTAAGTTAAAAAGTGTTCGAATTTATTTCTTTAAAAAATGGCATTTTGTTCTAATAAGTCATAAGGAGATCTAATAACTAAGAATGATCTTCCTGATGTATTTTGACTTATTTGCTTATATTGAAAATGAGTTTTAAAAGTGACTTATTGAGTTATTTACATTTGTCAAACACACTTATTGACTTATTGACTTTTTAAAAAGCCAATAAATTAATAAGGATTTTTAATAAGAAATCTCAAACACACCCCCCACGTTGAAATGGTTTTCCCCCTCTCCTATTGGTATGGACTCGAGTCTTTAAGTTATTCATCATTCTCGTTCGCTTGCACCTTCACCATATTACACTTTAATCGAGTTTCGAGGCTCAAATGAACCTTTCCCCACAACTCCGTTAAAGGTATGTTACCTTTATATACAAATTATTGGGCTCTATTGCACCCTAAATGTAAGATTGTACTGATAATAATCAAGATCGCAGTTTAATCGGTCCTTCGTAGGGCTTTCAAATGCGACATTTTGTGAAATTTCAAACATCGACTCTCTTAATCATCATTCTTCACTGTCTAAACTACATATGGGTATGTAGATATTTCTTAGGTTTAATCATTCTTCAAGTACATTTGAAAATTTGTTATGTGTGTATTATTTATCGTCAAAGCCCCAATCATTGTCGATGTTTTCAACTGTATATCTATATATTATATGTAGGAATTCAAAGATGACTACAACTCTTACTAATCATATAGTTACTAATAATTATAAGATTCATTTGTAATATATGAGCATAAATCCATTTCCCCTTCATTTCTCAACTTCTAGTAAATCTACTAATAAGCTATGTTTGGCAGACTAACTGAAAAACTAGCTGCTAGCTGAAAAACTAGCGGGTAGCTAGAAAATTAACGACTAACTGAAAAACTAGCCGAGCTAAAAAAATAGCTGATAATAAATGACGTTTGGCAAAAACTAATTGATAAAACTAGCTGGAAATCGTAAAATGACATAAAATGACATGCACAAAATTAATCAAATATTATAAGAAAAAACATAATACAGTAAATTTAATTAAAGTAAATACTAAATAAAAGTTTTCTGATTTTAATTTAAATATCTTGCATCTCATATCGTATTCACAAGATTATCACGAAGTTCTCGCATCTCATGACGTGACTCTCAAAAATGGAAATCAAATTTGTAGATAAATAATTTATCGGTACGTGTAATATATAGTATATTGAAGGGTAAATTTGGAATATTTGAAAAAGTTACTTTAAGCGTTACTAATAGTAGCATTTTAAAACGCTAGCTTATATGCTAGTTTATAAGCTAGTTTTTGGTCCGCCAAACATGTAAACTCAAAAAACTCAAAAAAAAAAAAAAAAAAAAAAAAACTAGCTTACAAGTCGATATGGCGTGCCAAACATAGCCTAACATGAAAAAGGTTCTAATTTCAATATGTTCTAATGTGGGAGGCCTGAATTTAGAGGGTGAAGCAGAAAACTATGAAATCAATCACCAGAATTGGAAGCATAATCTTTAAAATAGGTAAACCGAATTGGAATCATAATCTTCAAAAATTTTTAAGCCATTTTTATTATTTGAAAACTTTTTTTATATTAGTGGTTTTTACAAACACACACCATACATGCTTTAAAATTGTAAGTTATTTCTTGTGTGTCTCAAAGTTCTTTTGAGTAGACCACTCACTAGAGGTGCACAAAAAAACCGGTTTTTTAAATAACCGAAAATAATAACCGAACCGGTTTTTTTAATAACCGGTTTTTTAATAACCGAACCGGTTTTTAGCCGGTTTTTTATGTGAAACCGAACCGGTTTAAAAACCGAAAAAAACCGGTTTTTCTTCCGGTTAACCGAACCGAACCGGTTTAAAAATCGAAAAAAACCGGTTTGAAACTCAATCTGGTTAAAAAAAAAAACCGGTCAAAACCGGACCGGTTATAACCGAAACCGGTTTTTAAAAAAACCGGTTTTTAAAAAACCGGTTTTTAAATAACCGAAACCGGTTTTTAACCGGCTTTTGTGCACCTCTACCACTCACTAACAATAATATTAACCCTTTTTGGATCCTTCTTTGTTCGCTAATCCTTTTGAATTCTTTATTTTTTTATTAACGCTTTTAAATTCTTTATTGTTCATTAACCCTTTTGAATTCTTTATTGTTTATTAGACAATATTTCATTATATGAAATTCATCTGCATATGAATAAAAAAGAAACAGGTGATGACCTTTGTTACAGTATCCAAGAAGACGCATAAGATGGAAGCGATGATTGGCGCTCAACATTTATAAACCTAAGTATAGGGGTTTGTGATTTTCTAATGATTTTTAGTTCGGGTTATTGTCACTGTAGCACAACAATGTTTGATGATTTGTCTGTATTGGTCACAGAAGTTTTTTTTTTTTTTTTTGCAATAGGTCATTAAAGTTAAGTTTTACATCCTAAATATGTCATCGACGTTAAAACTAACTGGTTTTCACGTTAGTGAAGGGACCTATTTAACACGTAAATTAAACTTTAGTTACCTATTGAGCAAAAAAAAAAACTTCAGTGACCAATTCAGAAAAAAAAACTTCAAAGAGCTATCGCAACCACAAAGACCATAGTCGGTCTCAATCTCGCCCTCTTCATCTCGAATCTCTCTTCTCTGTTCCGCTCTCTCTCGCCCTCCCTCAATCTCTTTTTTCTGGTATTGATCGTGAATCACAGTCGCCGTCGGTGCCAGTGGCGGACCTAGAAAAAATGGACATGGGGGCATCTATATATAAAAAATTTTTCAGGAGGGGCACCTATATATAAATTTTTTTTTTTACATTACGGAGTCAAATTTCAGGGGCGGCACGTGCACACGGGGGCACCCCTAGGTCCGCCCCTGGTCGGTGCGGTGCGATTTTTATTTTTATAAAAACCGAAAATTTTCGGTGCGGTGCGATTTTTATTTTTATAAAAACCGTAAAAATCAAACCGCGCCGCTTGTAAGAACCAAACCGCAAATTGCAATATAAACCGAGCCGCACCACGTATCTTATATTAAAACCGAAAAAAACGGCAAAAAAACGAAAAAACACATCGCATTAAAAACCCGCACTATTCGGTTAAAACCGAAAAACCTCATTGCCTTAAAAAACCATGTTGTTCGGTTAAAACCGAAAACCACATCGCATTAAAAAAACCACATTATTCAGTTATTTTGTAGTAAAAACCGCATTTGATGCGGTTTGCGACGCGGTTATTATTAAAAACTGCATCGTAGGTTTTATAGAGGAATTTGATAGCGGAATTTGATAGCCCAAATAGATTAAATGGGTCCGTCATCTCAGAGTTTCATCAGAGTCGATTTCCTGCTACGACTATGTACATGGTTGGAAACAGGCAAAACAGTTCGGCACCGCGTCCAAGCCCTCTGCTACTTTGGCGAGTTAGAAGAAATGCTGATGAATGACCACCGTTTAACCCGGTTATCCTTCTCTGTGGACCCACAAGCACACCGGAAGAACTCATTAGTGGTACAGAGGAACATTTGTGATTCGCCATCAATACCATAAAAAAGAGATAGAGAGATGGCGAGAGAAAACAGAACACTGAAGTGAGATTCGAGACGGAGAGTGCGAGATTGAGACCGACTATTGTATCTATGGTTGCGAACTTGCGATAGGTCACTAAAGTTTTTTTTTTCTAAATTGGTCACTAAAGATTTTTATTTGCGCAATAGGTCACTAAAGTTTAATTTACGTGTTAATAGGTCCTTATACTAACGTGAAAACCAGTTAGTTTTAACGTCGATGACCTATTTAGGACGTAAAATTTAACTTTAGTGACCTATTGCGCAAAAAAGCAAAAAAAAAAAAAAAAAAAAAAAAAAAAAAAAACACTTCGATGACCAATCTGGACAAATCACCAAACTTTGTTGTGCTATAGTGACAATAACCCTTTTTAGTTCTATAAGAGAAGCTTGCAACTATTTACCTTTTTGGCCTTATTGGAGGAGCTACCTAACATTGGTTGAGACAAAATTCTTTGAAGTGGAAATGTAATAGAATTGGAAGATATGATTTCTCCAAGCAACAACTTCCTATGTCAACCAAATTTTGGCGTTTCACGAAAATATGGAATCTTACTAGTTGTCTTGCAAAGTTGATATCATTTTATGAGACCACTTTCACAAATTTAGTCATTTTGTGATGAAAGTTAGGAGATGTTATTTCTTGATATTTGTATATTTTTGGACATTTTTGTAATCATCCCAATATTATTCTGAGATTAGTGATTACAAATATTTATCAAAAATTTATTATTAGTCTAAAAATATGAAATAAAAATTAATAACCTTGAAACATCAATCTGGATAAAAATGTGCTTTTAGCATGTTTTTTTTATTTTTTATTTTTTATCATTTTGGGCTTTGGCCCATTATATGGTAAAACACAAAAGAACTAGTGTTATACCTTGGTTAGGTATTTTAAAATACTGGAATTTCAATTCCATCGGACATTCCAACAACAAAATATATCATACAAAGCAATCTATATGTTTATAAATTAAAAAGTAGATGAATATAAAAAACGTTCTTATAAGTGTATAAAATAATCACAAAGAATATTTAACTTCTAATAACCATATGTAACCTACATCAATAAGCATCTTCATCCTACAATAACACAAACAAAGAAAACATCATATTGATCATAATAAAACTGAATTAAATAGTTTTTAATCACATTGGCAGTTTCAATCTTTAAAACCATACCTCATAACGTATTTCCTCATCTTCCTCATCGATTATCCCACACTTAGACTTGTCAGAATCGACATCTTGATCATTATCGACAACAACCTAAATTAATTACACAACAATAGAAATGAGAAACAAAGGGAAAATGACTTATAATGGTAATTATGTTTCAAAACTGTTTAAAAAACACCATCCAAGTTTGGTCTGTTCAAAAAACATCATCCAAGTAAGACATTTGTATAAAAAACACCATCTAAGTAAGGCTTTTGTACAAAAAACACCAACGAACTACATATTTTGTTCAAATTTTACCCGATGGTAACCGGCTCTTGCAGGTTAAATGATGACTTGGGCTAATATTTAGTGACATGACATAATAACAGATGAACAGTTTAACCTGCAAGAGCCGGTTACCATCGGGTAAAATTTAAACAAAACATGTAGTTCGTTGGTGTTTTTTGTACAAAGGCCTTACTTGGATGGTGTTTTTTGTACAAAAGCTTTACTTGGATGATGTTTTTTGAACAAACCAAACTTGAATGGTGTTTTTTGAACATTTTTAAAACATAATTACCCTTATAAATCATTTTCCCGAGAAACAAAATATGAAAATTTTACAAATCTTAACACAAAATCTAACGATAAATACAAATGACGTTGATGTTATAAATGTGACTGATGGAATACGTGGCCCCATAAAGCTGCCGCCAACATATCACGTTCATCGATTGTGACCCTAGTGACCAATTCTTCTTTTATATGTATTACAATAGACAAATTGTATTTATTCCTACTTTTTTTTCCTATCCATGTGAACTTATGACAAATGTCATATTTAATAAAATTAATAATATTATAAACCACATGTCACAATTTAATATTGTTACAATTTAATATTGGTAGGAATATAAGTAGAAACAAAATGTAGGAATAAATACAATTTCTCATTACAATAAACATGTCGATATACTTAGTAAACATATCGATATACTTTGCATGGGTCATATTATAATGTCTTACGTTAAATCTAACGTACGACCTTTCAAACGTAACCAAAATATATATGTTAGGTGTGTGAATTATTAACATTAATATTTTTAATTTTAATGAGGTTGAGTTGATTCAGAAATAGTTTTTCGTCCATATTTAACTTTATGATAAATACTATCCCATATTACCATATATGTTTAGAAACATTACATTGTTAAAATGTTAATCTAGTTTATATTCAAAATACAAGAGATATTAAACATTTGGAAAACGTTAAGTTTATTTGTATGGTCTATTGTCTTTCAATTTAAAAAGGGAATTGATATTTCCACTTGAAAAATTCGTTCATCCACATGATGTACAATACACTTAAAGCTATCGTATAAGTCAATAAAACATATATTTCATGTGGATGAATAAATTTCGTAAGTGAAAATATCAATTTCCATTTAAAAATATCAAAATTATCCCGTGAAAATTACCTCATGGAGATAAAACATATCTTATGGGTATTTTATATATATATATATATATATATATATATATATATATATATATATATATATATATATATATATATATATATATATATATATATATATATATATATATATATATATATATATATATATATATATATATATATATATATATATATATATATATATATATATATATATATATATATAGGATCAAATGAGAACCAATATTTTCGTGAGAACCAGAGAACTCTTTCTGATTGGTTGAATCATAAAATGGCATGATAGTCATTTAACAAATCTCTTTTAATACTGATTTTTTTTATTTTTGGCAACAACATTAACCATCTCCTAAAATTAAGCATATTAGATTTGAATATTCAAATTTCAAAAAAATCAAAATTTCATTTTTATAAATCAAATTTTCGTAGGTGCATATATGCATGTTTTCGCAGGTGCATATATACATATTCGCAGGTGCATATATGCACATAATTTTTTTTTTGCAGGTGCATATATACATATTCGCAGGTGCATATATGCATATTTTCGAAATTCATGTATACGTAATCTTGTCTTTAGTTATGAATGCAAACAACAAAAAATCGATTTATTAAAAATAATAATATACAACTGTTTTGAACAATACATACAAATTTATTATAAATAATGAACAATACGTACAAAAAATATAAAAAAAACAAAATTTCATGATATCTTCATTTTTTAGTTTGTCACTTTTCAATTCTTCAATTTGAGTGATAAATTCTTCAAAATCTGCAAAAACATTAATAAAAATTAATATAAATGTATATTCAAAAACATTAAAATAAATACATACATGCATATAAACATATGAACAAATGTACATGTATTTATGTATATATACAAATATGCACACGTATATATATATATGAACAAAGTGAAATACATATGCATATCATACGATTTATTAATACACATATGCACTAATACATACATGCATATACACATATGAACAAATGCAAATCTAATAATCCATATGTATTCACATTTTAACGAACATATATGCATATGCACATAGACACATATATCTATGCACATATGTATTTATGCATATATGCATGTATGCACATAACACATCTGAACACATGTATATATGTATTTTACACATATGCAGATACTTTTATGCAAATATGTATTTATGCATATAAGCATTTCATATGCAACTGCTCATATGCATATATGCATTACATACATGTGCTCATATGCATATATGCATTATATACATGTGCTTATTTGCATATATCCATGCACATATGCATATATACAACAATAATACACCACATTACAAAATCAATGTCCAACTTACCCATCATTTCTAGAGTCTCTGCATCTGTGTACAGTTTATCCTGCAGCAAGATGACCTTAGAAATCTTGATTATGGGAGAAGGAAAACAGATGAGACTTAAAAAGGATACGAAACAGAGGCAACATCCATTAATAGCTTCAGCTGCAATATTGCCAATACAAGAGATACAACACATCATAACACCCACTCCCATAAATGCATATATGAACCTGCCATGGAAATGGCACCACGTGTTAACAATTTATAGCTTATGAATTGAAGTTTTAGTTAGATCCACGCCTAAATAAAACAAAAATCCTTCTATATTCATTATGTTTGGTTTGATCAGAAGTCAAACTCACGTGATCAGTTTGAAATCTTGATTCACTATAAAGTAGCAGTTCTCGTACTCAAATTAATAAGCTAAATTGGAAATTTTCAAAAGTAAACATTAAATTCATAAAGATTTAAGTGGGTAAAAGAGCCACAGCAATGATTGTAATCAAATACACAGTAAATCATCGATTTATTTAAACAAGAGAACTCGGTAAAAATGCTAACTTGGAATTCAAAGAAACATATTAAATTATGCGATTTTTGTGATTTCTTGATTCAAAGAAACCCAATCCGAAACCTCGGGAAGATTATTTCATCCAGAAAATACAATCTTCGAACAAATTATTACATCCAGAAAATAACCTAACCTTTATCTGGCAGATTCAGTGAGCATCAACAAGATGGTGAGAGGAGAATAGGGTGAGGCGTCGGTGGGTGGTGGACTCGTTGGTTGGGACGAAGAAGATGGTGAGACGGAGGAACAAACGATTGCAGCGAGTCCCATGGCAGTGGGTGGTGGACTCTTGTGCGAATTCCGATCCAGAGGTGAGGGTTGCGATCTCCGATCAAGAGGTGAGGCAGCCGGCGACATGAGACCAAAGAATGTGTTAACGAGAAAACGAGAAAGAAAGCGTATTTGACGGCGGCTAGGGCATGGAGACGGTGTGGCGATATCCGATCAAGAGATGAGGGTCGATGGAGGTCAGGAGGTGCCGGGGAGGAGACGGCTAGGGCATAATGGAGAAGACGATGGAGAGTCGCGTTAGAGAGAATGTGCCGGTGATAAATATTAATGGAAAAATCGAGAGTTGCGTATAATAGGAGAGATATAGGCGGAAAGAGAGAGAGGAATTTAAGCTGATTTTAAGGAACCCGAATTTTAGATGTCTAATTTACCCTTTATTTTTTCTCTTAAAACCCTTAGATGCAATTAAAATTGCTAATAGTTACAAATACGCCATCGATCATCACAGCCATCCAAATTTGGTTTTCAGGTTCTCCAGAAAATATTGGTTCTCATTAGATCTTTACTATATATATATATATATATATATATATATATATATATATATATATATATATATATATATATATATATATATATATATATAGAGAGAGAGAAAGAGAGAAAAAGGATCCTTTGAGGCCTAATAAAAGGTTGAGGTCGCGAGGCCAATTGTAGGCCAATCATTTTTTGAGGGTGTATTAGTCTTTATGTATTTCAATTAAATTAAAACAAAATTATAGTTTCCTAAAATCTAGGATTCTGATTGTTAGTTACAAAAAAAAACTAATCAATAAAATTTTTATTTTTTAATAATTTCAGATTATATAACATCAAAATTTTTACTTTTTTATTTCTTTTATTTTTTCCGTCAAAATATCATTTTTTTCCGTCAAATTTTTTTCATTGGATCATTTGATTTATACGATTTCATTCATAAATGATTATAAAACACAATGTAGTTTTATATTTATATTGAATTAGTTTTTAATATATTTGTAGACGTAAAATACTTCGAATACAATTTTAATCATCGATGAATATAGTTGTAAATATAAGATGAACAGAACACAACGCAAAGATAAAGAATGTAATATCTTGTAAAATAAAATACAGTTTTAATCGTAAATGATTTCAACACAATGTAGAGAAAAAACACAATGCGGTTTTAATAATAAATGATTACATCACAATATATTATGTGCTTCTTATTTATTCTTGCGCTGAATCTTTTAACTTGAAATGTACAACTTTGACACATTAACTTGTGCTCCTTTTTCTGTTGACATCTGCATGATTAGAAGGTGAATCATAAATGATTAGCAATGATGTAAGTCATGAATGTTTAATAATCATGCATGATTCGCAACCATCGATACCAAACTAAAATCAGTAATGAATATGAAAAATAAAAAATGAGGTTTTTTGAAAACAATGAACTGGCACGTATTAATCATCAATGATTGCAGAAATAACTAAGTTACATATAAATGATTGCAGAAATCGTTACCGGATGATTGTGAACCGATTAGAAGGTTAATCATAAGAGATTAGCAGTGATGTAAGTCATGAATGTTTAATAATCATGCATGATTCGCAACCAGCAATACCAAACTAAAATTAGCAATGAATATGAAAAATAAAAAATGATGTTTTTTGAAAACAATGTAGTGGCACGTGTTAATCATCAATGATTAACATTATAACAAGCACGTATTGATATATGGTTTATTGTAATTTTAATCATCGATGATTAACATTGTAGTTGTATAACGAACCTACACCAATCTAAACTATTTTGGTTTCGAGTAAGACCTTGAATCGATTACATGGTTCGGTTTATTTCAATTTGAGAACTATAACTGAAAATATGTTCTAGATGGTTTTGTCAGATTCTCCGGTTTTGTCAATCTAACTGAACCAAAAACTTCAACTTTTTAATCAAACGAAATCTCTAACAGAAATCAGATGATCTTAAATCACCAAAGAATACCCAGAAAATTAAAATGATCATATAAAGAAAGGAACGAGTGAAATACCAGAAATACCCCCATCTGCTTGTGGATCATTGTCGTAGAACTTCTCTATAGAATACAAAGTAAATGAAAAATCAGTTAGTATTCCTTATATTAATGATTAAAACCTAATTGCAATAAAAATCAACAATGATTTGATTTAATCATCAATGATTAATTGGTAGATTCATTTATAATCAACAAATAAACACCACCCATTCATGAATTACAACTTAACTCAAATGTATCGCATTGCATGTTTTATATATTTCTTTTTTGTTCAGTTATTCATCAATAAATAATACTTTTTGTTCGGTTATTCATCAATGAATAATAACATAATCATTTATTAATGTTTAAAACCAACGAAACTAAAAGTTATTAGTTGATTTATGCTCAATTAAATACTCGAAGAAGCACCAAGAATGAAAACACCTACCATAAAAAGTTCTCCAAGTTTTCTAAGAATTATTATACATGGAAAACCACGTATGATTTCAGGGAGTAACAAGAATGAGTAACAATTGTGATTTGCATTCAATTTGAATTAACGTGATTGGTGGAAATTTAAAATTGATCAATTATTAGTAATAAAAAGTTACATTCATATTCTTACGAGCAGAAGCCCACCATGTTTCATCATGTTGGCACTTTTTGTTGATATGAACTACAACGTTTTCTTGTAGATCTTCGGTAAAAAATATTTTTCAAAAAATTAGAAAACAAAATCTGATAAATTTCAAAATCCAAGAAACTGCCACATGCGAGGGAAATGAAAGAAAATGAAGGTGAATGAAAGCAATTAAATGAAATTGAAGGTGGGGATAAAATCCACCATCGCACTACTCACCTATCATTAACGTCGCAAAATTCCTTCATCTCTCGATCTCTATCTGTCGACATCTAGAAACTTGAAATCACATGACCATCGCACCATCTCTCTATGTTGAGACCCAGACACCCTAATCGCATCATGAACAAGATCGGCAGAGCGTAGCAGTGGCAGCGATGAGGTGAATCGATGGGGGAGAATTAGGGTTTGCAAGTGAGAAAGGAGAGATCGGCAGATAAGGGATATATATATATATATATATATATATATATATATATATATATATATATATATATATATATATATATATATATATATATATATATATATATATATATATATATATATATATATATATATATATATATATATATATAGAGAGAGAGAGAGAGAGAGAGAGAGAGAAAGGAGAGGGGGATATTTTAGGAGTTGTTAAAAATAGTGAAACATGTAGTGACCAAAATACCCTTTTCATCTTATAAAATTTGCACTCTAAACCCTTTACTTTAATAAATTGATGATAACTGCACAACATTCTAAGCCTTAGATCTATCAATTTGAATAGGTGAGATCTGTCCTCGTGATCTCAACCTTTTTTTTGGCCTCAAATAATCCTTATTCTATATATATATATATATATATATATATATATATATATATATATATATATATATAAGCGATCGGGTGAGGACTCTTCTTAAAGTGATGACTCGTGAGGACACCTTAAAAAATTGAAAAAAAATAAATAAATAATATAAATAATAAAATGGATTATAGTACTATATTGGAGAAAAAAGAAATTCGGAAAAAAACTTTTGGATCATTATTTTTTTTTATAATGAAACAATGATCCACAAAATAAAAAATTTTGTGGATCATTTCTGTTTCTCAATGATCCAAAATTTTTTTTCCAATTTTTTTGGATCATGATGTAGTACTATTCTCGATTTTATGATTTGTATTTTTTTATATTTTTTTTCAATTTTTTTGAGGTGTCCTTACGAGTCCTTACCGAAAAAAGAGTCATCACCGAAACGGGACCATATATATATATATATATATATATATCTATATATATATAATATATATATATATATATATATATATATATATATATATATATATATATATATATATATATATATATATATATATATATATTCTAATGGAATCAAAACTAGTTTTTAAAATTAATACCTCTCATTGTCTTTACTAACTTGTCAAATCAAGTAAGTATTCCAACAATATCACATAGCATACAAAACAATCGAAAATTTAACAAAGTAAAAAACAGTCAAAACAAAAAACACTTTAAATATAATGAGCAAAATAACCAAAATGCCCCTGAAAGAAACTTGGCTTATTGATCCCTTAACATAATGGTGGTGATTGGCTTGCATCAAGACCATAAAAAGCATTTACGGTATGATTCCAGTTTTAGCATACCCCAACTTCTTATCTTTTTCCATAAAACTATTTGAGTTGATTCACAAATAGTTATTCGTACATTTCTTTTTGGATGATATTGTTGTAATTAAGTAGTTTTCTTTTAAATTATAATGAGTAATAAGACAATATAAAAGTCAGGCACTATAGTAAAATAATGAAAGTGCGTTGTTCTTTCTTGGATTTAATCCTAAACAGAATTTCAATAACTAAACTATCAAAATAATAATTTGATTTTTTTAATAAAGCAATTTTGAAGGTTGTAAGAATATGCACTCTTTTAGGGTAGTTTCAACCTCTTCGACCCGCGTGACCCATATAGAGTTTTATGGTGTTGAAGGTTTAGGGACCTATCAAAAACTAACGGTTGTTAAGTCAGAGTATATAACCCAAAAAATGGCATGCCCTTGTACTCTCATATTATTATGGTTACTTGGTCTCTGTAATATAGTTCTGAAGGTGCCTTGCTAAACCGAGCAAACATGAATAAAATTGAGGCCTTCAACATAAGGAGTTTGTTTGAAATTAAATATATATCCAACAAGCAAAATGTCTTCATAATATACTAAACAAATCAATGATACTTTTGAATGCACGTGAAATTAGTTGATATTGGGGTACATCAGTAACTTGGGAAATTTCGGTTGAATATATTAGGAAATATTTTATACATATTAATAGTGTAGATTAAGTCAATAGTATTTCTACGACTTTTTTTGCTTCAATTATTATTTTGTAATGAATTCACCAACGTTCTATTAGTTATATCTACGTTGTTGATTTGAATTGGACTTTTTGCTTCAATTATTATTTTGTAATAAATTCATGAGATTAGTTTTTCTAATACGAATATTTTTTCGTAAATTCACAAAATTTGATTATTTTTGCAAATATTCATAAAATTAAAAAGTTTTAAAATTGACTAACATAAATATTATTATTACATGAATGTATTTCTTAATCTAATTAGTTTCCAAAAAGAAAGATATTATAACTATATTGTGGACATATATATGCTATGTTTTAAATACTGAAAAACTATTTCCTTTATTGACAAGTTAATCAATAAATTAACAAACAGACATTAAGAAAGATTTAAGATTGAAAATTTTTTAAAAAAAATTGTAAACTGCAACATCTGAACAACTTATATCAACTCGTATCAAGACTCATCTGAACGGACATTAATTTGAGTCGTTTGACTCTCCAAATCTTGTTGGGCTGGAATTCTTTGGGCTTTGGATTTGATGGGTTACTATTGTGAGTGTGAGATATGCTCCAATATTTGTAAATAAAGGATTTGACGAGTTACAATTTATAAATCATATTTAACTGTATAGGAGATTTACATAGCGCCTATCAAATTGTTCTTCTTTCAAAGTGACGTCTCAAATCTTATTTATGACATGCAAATGACATAGTGGATATAGTTATAGTAGCACAAATTGATTAATAAATATATTTCTTCAAGTATCTATTTTTAGGAAAAATTTCTTTTTCTTACGTTATATATGGAATGCATAATTCATTAAAAAACCAAGTTAATAACAAAAATTACAATTGTGCTTCTAAGTTCTAAATTTGGGATGGATGATCATGATTGATAAATAGTTAGGTCAATGTTCTAGAACAATCACGATTTAAGTGAATCCGAATTCACGCTACTAATGCTAATCGGCCTTATAGTCATGAAGATTAGATCATCGTCGTCGTCATCTTGAGGCAACAAGATATTAGTGTTGAGAGCAGTATAAACCATTAGAACGCATGAAACTGATACAGAAAGCCCTGAAAGGATAAGCATAAGCAAATGAGCAATGTTACTCTTCATTTCTTGTGCGTATTCAGTTGATGCCAATGCCAATACTGTTAATGGGTATGAATATGCCCACCATACCACATTAAACTTTTCCATTGATTTCTTGAATAAATATGGCCTAGATACCTGAAAAAACAACATGTAGCGAAAAAGGTTTAGCTCTTAGAAATATTTGTTCTATTACAGAAAATGAAAAACTTTACTGCCTAAAAACATGAAGATTATATCAAGAAAAGGTCCTCACGTGAGCACCCCCAATGATTAAGGAGGGCAAGACATGCCTGATGAGACTTTAAGTTCAAGTTTTAAGTCATTTTCTCTTTTCTTATTTTGGGAACATCAATATTTACTCTCATATTATATAGATATGGTCATGGCTCTCACCCTTATATGAATAAGATTTTATAGACTTATACTACTCCAACTTGGTCCCATAAAACCATCTTTTTTGAATTGGAAGGAAAATGACATTTCGGTTTGGGAAGAGAATATGCCCCTTCATCTTTTAAGGGTTCATGCCAATGACTTGTAGCTACATGTATGTGACAAGATTCATAGTCATTGTTCAATTATATATTTTACATAACATGAGTCTTAAATATTACTATTAAAATAATTCTGGTAAATTTCGGGTTTGAAAAATATATCATTTGAACTCAAAAGTAAGATGTTGATCTTTAAGACGATGGGTTTTGTAATATTAAAATAAAAAAAATTAAAAAAAACAAAAAAAAAAAAAACAACTATGCGTCGTTTCATACATATATATAGTGCCGTTTAATTTGAAAGTAACTGAAAGGGTTGGCATGCTAATTAAATTAATATCACTAAGAAAACATATTCAATATCATTTAGACGATCATACAAATTACGAATCGTAAGTTATTTGGGGGCTTCTAAATTTCAAGATAATTGCCATCAAAATGCAAAAGTCCAATCCAACAACTAAATGATAATGACGTAATGTCATATTCCATGTTTATCTTTTTGTTTGAAAACTAGGAAATTGTTTCTTTTATCAGCTTATTGTCATAAAATAAGAATAAATAATGTAAAATTTACTTTTTAAGTTATTCATCTTATTTCTATGTTAGAATATATTTTATTCGAATAATTTTATCATATTGAATGTCATGGTAAAAACAATATATACCAATGTAGACCTAATTGACAAAATTCTTCGATATTAAATATCACAATGGACTCCACATGAATCCAATGCTAGTTTATCAGTTTAAAATATATCCTAATAGCGTAACGAATACACAAAAAATAACATATTAAATATAATTAAAAAATAAACAACCTAAAAATAAAAAATAACTGACTCAATATAATTAAAAGATAACCAACCTCATTTGTTACTTTGTCAGGACAATAGGACGCTTATAATGTTTTGAGTTTGCATATCACCTAATAATTTTTTTATTAATACATATATAACATACTTTTTAATAAGGTAAAACTGAAAAGTAATGGACCAATCAAATGTTTTTAACAAAGTAAAAGTAAATTTGAATCCAAAACTTAGAAAAGGAATGCATGTTTTTAGTAGAAATGCATATGTTATTTGGACTTACCAGAGATAGGAAGAGAAAGAGAGAAAGATAAAAAAGCATCTTTGAAGAACAGTCAAATGTCCCAGAAATGGAGTCCCAAGCTAAGCTTGCCATGCTCGGAGCAGCGATGAACAAGAACATAACCGGCCGTAGCATCGCCGGCATGCAGCTATTCCCCGATAATCTTTGATAAAGTGTCACAAAAAGCACCAGGTAATGTACGATTCCTAACGTAAACATGATCATGGCACTCTCTCTCCACCCCATCTGCGCTGCTGCCCTTGCTCCCACAAAGTTTCCGATCACCGAAAGCTGGCTCGCCGGATTCGCCACCGTCGACAGAAACCTCTTCCCTTTCGTGAACCACTGCCCGTATATTTTGACGTCAAGAATGAATATCGGAAGAACAAACACCCACCAAAGAAAAAGATAATAAACAGTTTTTGGAGCAAAGAATGGCGCCGATTGCAGCAAAAGTAGCCATGAAATCCATGGAGCAAAAAGGTAATTGACACTGATATGGTTTAGGTATTCGTTTTTAACCATGTCGGATAGTAAGACGCATCGTAAAATGTACAAGATCGAGAGGGATACAAGAATGAGCAACGATAAGGACCACAGAAGGAGGAATGCGACGGAGGGCATTGCTCCCAGCATTCTCCGGTAAGCATGGGCGTTTTCCGGTGGTTCACCTAGGGTTTTCCAGAGTAGGGTTTGACAACAGAGGGACAGACTTATACGAAAGTAACCCGCATGGAACCTCGCTATGATCGGAAATAACATGGCTTTGATTATTATCAAAATGCTATCATGGGCGCCGCTGTGGGAGATGATAGTTGAATCGATCATTAACTCTACCTGCGGCGGTGGTGGTGGGCTTTGTTGAGCGGGTTTTCCTTGCATTATGGCGGTGATGGTAGTGGTGGTAATGGAGACGGTGGGTTTTATGTGTGTGTATGTGTGTGTTACACGTTTTTAGTAAGTGATGGAATGAAAGTTTGCTTCTCAGTTTTGTTTTTGGACCCGGAAGCAAAGAGTATATATAGAGGAGCAATATGAAAAAGAATTCTGAAATTATATATTTCTTTTTTTAATTGACCACCAATTCCAATAAAAATAAAAAGCACCTTATTTTATAGAGATAAATGATATTTGAAAAGAACGAGGATATATAATTCAATTTATAACTATAAAAATCAACTAAAGTTATAGTATTATATTTCTAACACATCAAATACTTGAAACTAAAAAATTAATTGAGTAAAAACATGTTAAATAAATCAAACGATTTTAGAGAGTGATCAAGTGGGTGTACATCTTAAAACAATTTTGCAAAAAGGATACGAAAGGTTAACATACCAAGCAAACTCGATCAACAGTCTCTAAAAGTTCATGTCATTGCTGTGAATCCATTTTGATATCTTACCCAATCGTTCAACCACCAATCTTATTAGATAATTAAACTGGACCAATCGTAAATTTTATCCACTTTGATTTGAATATGTTATGACCCTTTTATCTATCTTGAAACATTTCGTTATTTTACCATCTTATATAAAATCACTTTTTGGTTATTTTAGAAAAATATTTATTTGTGAAAAACATTTAAAAGTGTGAAAAAAGATGTTTTTATTTTAGAGTACATTTTTGATAGCGAGAGTTCTTGGAAGCTTACGTGGGACAAAAGGCGGCTGACTAACTCGGCTAACCCATTTGGACCATACCGGCTGTCTGTTTTCAGCTCCTTTCTTTACAGCTAGATGTCATGGTAGTGGGTCCACTTTTAAAAAGCTCGGCTTAACGGCTTGACTAATGAGTCAAGTTGGCACACAAATAAAGCGAAAGGCTTCGGTTTACATACCGTTTCTTAGGGAAAATGACTTATAAGGGTAGTTATGTTTTAAAACTGTTCAAAAAATACCATTCAGGTTTGGTCTGTTCAAAAAACACCATCCAAGTAAGATTTTTGTACAAAAAAACATCATCCAAGTAAGGCTTTTGTACAAAAAACACTAACGAACTACATGTTTTGTTCAAATTTTACCCGAAGGTAACAGGCTCTTGCAGGTTAAAGGATGACTTGGCCTAATATTTAGTGACATGACATAATAACAGATGAATAGTTTAACCTGTATTAAATTATTCTTTTAATTTTACAACTCTTAAACATTCTACTAATATATGGTAACATTAAAGATTAAGAAGTTGCCTTAGTTTAATATATGAAAACATTAAAGATTAGGATATTGAGTTGGTTTAATACTTCTAATTTAACAGTTTATAAATTAAAGTAATATGAATGATTTTTGTACTGATTAGTTTTATACCCTAATAAATAAAAATTATAAAATTCATTAAGCAGTAGGGGTGAGCATAGGTCGGGAAACTGAACCCGACCATACTCGAAAACCGACCCAAGTATATAAGTCTATCCTTGCTGCGAGTACTATCGCGGGTCGGGTAATATCGGGTTTGGAACCACATGGTACCGAGAGTAACCTGGGTTTGGGTTTTAGAACCGAATTAGGTAGGAACTGAACCCAAAATCTTGTTGGGTCATTAGTGGGCTAATTTTTTGTTTGGGCTTAATATGAATGTATTTGATTATTGCGTTCTGGACTATTTCTTTGATTAGATTTATATATTAGTTTGTTTGGGCTAGTTTCTTTCATTTAAAACATTAGTCTTTAAAACTTTTGCATTAAGTCTTTATGCATTAAGACATTAACTTAGCAATACATTAGTCATAAAAAGTAAAACCTTTATTCATCAATATGCATTAAGACTTTAGATGATATGTGGTTTAAATGGTTAAAGAAAATCTAAAGTTGTAAACCCATAATTAATAAAAAAAATCTCAAACAAAAAATTGTGCATTATCTAATTAAGTTTATAAAATAACATCAATATGAAACTAACTAGCTACTCATCATCTATAATGACTATATGAACTTTCCACTTTCCTTCTCCTTTTCAATTTCGTATCGTATTTTCAATTTCTAATAAACATAAATTATAAGAAAATATGAAGTTAGTAACATGCTATCCTTATAAAACTATTATTTACAAACAAATAATGTTACTTTTTGTCTTTTAAAGGCTCTTCAATGTTGTTGGCTATTGGTTTACATGACTTCTGAACTCAATCTTGGGTGTAAATCAAAGCTTCAACTATAGGTGTGGCCAAATTAGTTTAGTAAGGAGGGCAAAATTTGTTCAGTGGTACTAAAAGCCGACTCTAATGTCATCGTTGAGATTTGAATTTCCAACACATCAAAACAACATAAACAAAACATTAAAATATATTCACTAAGTTTTAAAAATATTAAAATTATACATTTGGTCATCTGATCAACAATCGGGTAACGGGATGCGTTTAGTTTCCACCACCTAAGAATATCAAATGTCTTATTGTATGTCACTACCTTTTCATTCAACTATCTACCCAACTCCGTTTACATTGCAGATGATGGGTTCTCCACTTGAGTTAGAAAATTATTAAAAAAAAGATGTCGCTATCTACATTTTTATACATCTTGACTTACACGAGTTTGAGAAGGCACGTTGGACTCAGACTTGTCTAGTTTTTCTTTGTAGATGTAAAAAATTTCAAGCTTCCTTTCAACATCATGTACCAACAATTTCACCTTCAAAGTAATTTCGGAATTTGACGTATAATTTTTCCGTTACATTGAGCTTGAGAATTTTTTCAAAGGCATGCCATAAAAAATCGAATTTCATTTGCGGATCCAATACAATAGCAAAGCACATATAATCATTAAACTTTCCAAGTCGCCTCAATACTTGTCATGCTTTGATTGCATTCATCTTCCATACAACAAAATTGTGGTTTCAATGACCAATCATTGATGTGCTTATATACATCACCTACTTCCTAAAAAACCTTATGTGCCAACAATTTCGAACTCGCCAAAACTAGATCCGTTTTAGTCTTGAATATTTTTAGAAAATAGACCACCTCTCGACATACCTCTAAATATGCAAAAACAGGTATAACATCTTATTGAAAAGAAGAATTACAATACAAAAAAATATGTTATTAATATATATTTCACATTTGATACCCCATGTTCCGAAGCTTGTCAAACAGTGAATATGTAAGAGAATTCATTAATTGCATATTCTAAAACTAACTACTATTTATGATGTCTATTCTAGAAAAAAAATTGGCTCAATCCGAATTTGTATGAAACTGTGATGACAGTTTCAAGATAGGGACACGTTGCAGCACAAAACAAAACAAAAACTACACAAAGCACACTTGATACTCCGTGTCTCAGGGCTTGTCAAACAGTGAATATGCAAGTGAATTCATTGATTCCAGAGTTTAAATTTATCTACTATTTATGAACAATTCGTGATGACAATTTCCAAATATTGACAAATTGTAGCGAAAAACATAATTTTAGTAATAGTTGAAAAAGCTTGCCAATAACCGAGTATGTGGTGAAAGCATCTTCCAATTAAATTGCCCTCTTTAATAACTTGTATATTGTGTTCCATCGGGTGGGCAATCGATGCATAATAATTTATTTGATTCCAACCCTTCATTTTTCATGCAATCCTTGAAATGTGCAATTCATTAAGTCAAATTCCTAATGTAACAAACGGCCTTCTGGATACACAATACACTACTTTGGCAAACACTAACTCCATCTTTCATAATTATGTGTAGAATATGAGTCATAAACCTAATATGAAAGTGTTTGCCCATGTGGTAAATGTTAGGTAACTTTTTATTAGATATTCTAACGCATTGTCATTAGAGGTGACGTTGTCTATGGTGATGATTATGGCATTATTCATACCCTACCCTCGAATGTACTCAAGTATCTTATTACCTATGTCCTCACCTTTATGGTTTTCTATTGGCCTAAAGTTGATGATCCGTTTGTGCATCAACCAACTTCCGTCAATAAAATGGGTTGTAAGTACCATATAGTTAGTCGCTAGTCTACACGTTGATTGTCAAATATACTACATTAAGAGGATTACTTTAAAAACTGACCAACTTATTTTTTTCTTCAACATAATACTTTGTAACATCCTTGGAAATACTTTTTCTAAAGGCAACATAACTTTGCCGTTAAGTGTATTCGTGTATTCTATGAAAGTCTCGTTTCCTACAAATTTAAAAGGCATTTCACCAACAACAAAAATTTAACAATGCCTTTTAATGTGTTTATCATCGTGCCTCCAAGTACCCAGGCTACCTTCCTCAATCCCTTTCTTTTTAAAATTGTAAAATATTTTGGTCTTTCTTCATGTTTTATGGATTTTTACTCAACAACGATAATGCTTTTGAAAACATAATGTATCATTCTTTTAGTGTTGGTCTTGATCCTGGTTGAGAAAAACTTTTATTTTCCATACCAAATTAATGCACCAATGTCGTCTACAACTTGGTCTTGTGTCAAATATTCCCGATACTTCGAAAAACATTCTCCTTTTGTTGTGTTTTTTTGTTTTTTTCTCTATTATGATTCATCATTTCCTTGCTCTTGGGTATTTGCAATGAATTCTTGTTCTTCTTCCTACAAGACATACATAATATATATTTGATTAATAATCTAGTAATATGATTTTATCATACAAATAATCAAGTAATATTCAAACTACAACAAAAAAACTTCATTGACATTGTAAACATGTATCTACATTGCAATATCAAGTCTCACATCTACATTGATCAACACTACATTAACATTGTACAAAAACATTAACATTGAACAAAATCATTAACATTGTATAAATAATCAACTAACATCTACATTTATCAAAACTACATTGACATTGTACAAAAAAATTGGCATCTAAATTGAATTATCATTGAATGATCAACACTACATTATATGATTTTATCCATTGTTTCTTGATTGTGTTGATGGTATTCTTGGAATAACATTGTAATTAGCTAAAACCAAACTTGATTTTGTGTTGATTAAAAAAAACGACGACTTGGGGGTTGTTTTTTGTCTACATCATTCACAAAGAGCCGTGAGGAAGAGTGTAGGATTAGTCGACTTTCAATTTTTTTTAAAATAAAACACCCAGTAGATACAGAACTTGTACATCATCAAATTTAAGTAATAAAGCATGAGATTTTATCAAAAGATGTACAAGCACTGAGTTGCACCAAGTTAGATCATATCATGTAAATTATTACAAAAGATAAAATCCAAATACATGATCTACTGGATAAGTAACTATAACCATCTTTACAAAAGTGACAAAAATAACAAGGACTAGACGATGCTCATCTCTCCATGACTGTCTTCCCTTTATCCCCACTAGGTCCTGAAACACCAAAGAAAACAACAACTAATAAGCAATAACTTAGTGAGTAACTTAAAGTGAATCACCATATATTTAGAAAACAACACCATGTAGTGTTTCATTAATTATGTCTTAAAATACATGAGTATATTCAAAAGTATTTACACCATGCTTATAAATCACCAAGTAATGGTTTCCATTTAAGGTCACCCTGAAAGGCTTAACATCAGCCTACTAAGACTATAAACCAGTATTATATTTCACCATAGAATGGCTAAACAAGCCAAAACACCATATATATATATATATATATATATATATATATATATATATATATATATATATATATATATATATATATATATATATATATATATATATATATATATATATATATATATATATATATATATATATATATATATATATATATATATATATATATATATATATAGGGAAAAGTGAGTATGTGGCTGTTATACACCTAAGCTTATGTGTAGAACCATCAAAATTTATTAGTTTTCTTATGAAAAACTTGCATTTTTATTTTCTTTAATATATGTAATCCATGTGATTGAATATAAAAAGATGAAAAAGTATAGTATGGGTCATACAATATAATGATTAAAAGTATTACATCTGCATATGTGTCGAAGACACAGAAGTTAGTGGTAAGAAGAAACATCATTGAAATAGCTCGTAAACAAGTTAAATTGAATGGAACAACAAATTGTGTACAACGATTTAGAAGAAATTAAGTTGTTTGGGCTTTTATTTTTGTTAAAAATGGGTTGTTTAAGTGGTTCTACACCTAAGCTTAGGTATATAACAGCCTCATATTCATGATCCCCATATATATATATATATATATATATATATATATATATATATATATATATATATATATATATATATATATATATATATATATATATATATATATATATATATATATATATATGTATGTATGTATGTATATATATTACCATGACTACAAGGAAGTGAGGTTATAAGTCACTCACCTTGAATCCAAGTCCAAAAGGTGATAATCTTGTTGTTAGCAACCCTCCTTACTCCTTTTTATCTATAGGGGAAATAAGTATAAACATCCTTTAGACACAATTCACTTTCAACCTAGCAAAATAAGATTTCTGGCCATCAGAAGTAACTTAACATCGCTAAGTATACTGCCATATTCATAGTTACCGCCGCTAAATATGAACAACAGGCCTTTCTTGACCATTTTTCCAAGTTAACACTCCAATGCTCATTTTCAGCCTTATATAAACGTGTATTCAGGAAGACACTACTAGATTCTAAGTTTTACACCAAATCCCAATTTCTATTCTTCCAAATAAACAATAATTAACTCACCATTTCTTAGCTATAACACATAGAAGGTGATAATTACCTCAAACCCCTTGATTTCCACTCTTAATTTGTAAAATTAAGCCCCAAAACGAACTTGGAACTTTTCTCCCACCGTTCTCCTGTTTTCTAGAAGTCTTTTAACTCAAATGACCAAAATAACAACTTAAGTGGAAACTCCTGTCATGCCATATTAGTGTCGATAACTACTAATGTTAGCATCGTTACCTTAGCTCCTCGCGCACCAAATAACAACGTACTTTGGCTTTGCGTCGCTAACTCCTAAGCAGTTAGCGGCACTAAAGCCTCTATTAAGGTTTTTCTTTACATTTTGGTCTATCTTCCATCTTCTTGATCTATAATTTTAAACTCCACATCTAAAACCTCTATTAAACCATAAAACGGAAAACTAAACACTAACATTTCATATTAACAACTCAAATCTCGAGATATAGACATTGCAGTTTCTTGACATTTTTAGTCCTTTTTCTTCAAACTCACCAAAACCAAGTTTTAAGACTCCTGACCACTTGCAACATATAAATAAGGTTTAATTTAGCATACTAACATGGTTTTGGGGTGTTACCAGTTCTCCCATTCTCAAAGAGATTCCGTCCCTAGAATCTTTTCAAATAAATGTGGAAACTTGCTTCCCATATCATCTTCCAATTCCCATTTCATGTCGGCACCTTTGTGATGTTTCTATTGAACTTTCACTAATTGAACCGTTTTCTTCCTTAACTTTGTGTCCTTCCGATCCAAAATCTTTTCCGGTTGCTCCACATAGCTCAATTTATCATCCAACACCACATCTTCAAAAGACAAGTTTTGGTTATCTTTAAACAAGGTCTTTCTCAGGTTTGACACATGAAAAACATCATGTATCCCTTGCAATTCCAGTGGAAGATCTAGCTTGTATGCCACCACTCCTACCCTTTGTACCACAGGGAAAGGGCCAATGAATATTGGACTTAACTTCCTACGCTTTCCAAACTGAATGATGCCTTTTCAAGAAGAGACCTTTAACATAACCATATCTCCCACCTTAAAATCCAAAGGTTTCGATCTCTTATCGGCATATTTTTTGTTGGTTTTCAGCTACCAACATATTTTCCCGAATCTTTTGATATTTTCTTTCGTTTGGGACACAATCTCTAGACCTGCAAGCGGTTTCTCACCCACTTCTGTCCAACATGTAGGAGTACGACATGGTACCCCATACAATACTTCAAATGGAGTCATCTGAATAATTGCATGGAAATTGTTGTTATATGCAAACTTAACTAGGGGCAGGTGATCCTCCCATCTACCTCCAAAATCAATAATGCAAGCTCTCAACATATCTTCAAGAGTTTGAATTGTGTGTTCCCCTTGACCATCAGTTTGACGGTGATAAGCAGTGCTCATCAACACCTTAGACCCTAAATGCTACTGTAAACTCTGCCAAAATCGAGAAGCAAAACGACTGTCTAGAGATAGGTACACCATGTCTACTCACCACTTCCTTGAGGTACACCTTAGCAAGCTTTTTAATTTTGTAATCTTCCCGAATTGGAATGAAAATTGCAGATTTAGTAAAATTTAAATTGTATGCTACTTTTATATTTTTATTTTTGTATTTCATCATTTTAGGTTCTAGTAAATTAATTCGATATTTAAAGAGAAAATAACATAATTATATGCAATGTGCGAGCATTCACCTAGTTATAGTATAAAAGTAGGCGAGTGGTCACATGTTGCGCGAAATAAAAATATGCATTTTAAATATTTAAATATATATGCTATTAAAAATAATAATGACGTTGTTATTAACTTTGAGATAATACTTTTTATACTATGTTGGTATAAAAGATTTAACTGTTTTGAATTATATGATATGGTAGGCATATATTAAAACTATATAGTCTCAATCGTCTCTTCTAATGTGTTGCTTATGAAAATTTTGAATAGAATTTTCGATTTAGTGTTACTTTTAATTATTGATATGGTTTATATATATATATATATATATATATATATATATATATATATATATATATATATATATATATATATATATATATATATATATATTAAAACCATATAATCTCAAAGTCCTCTATCTGTTGGTTGCATGTAAACAAAATTAAATATAATATTTGGTTTAGTATTATTCATAACAATTTTGCGTTTAATTAATTTAAGACAAACTAATTTTTCCTAATTTTTAATTTTAATCATTAAGATTATTTCAAATATCAAATATGTATTTATTGTTTTAAGGTAACAAAATAATTTTTAATTAAGTATTACTTTTAATTATTGTAATTTTTAGTTATTTTTTAATATACTTCTTTGAAAAGTATTCATTATTATAAAAAACTTGAACCTTTTATTTTAACTAATTTGACATTATAATTTAATTTTTACAATTAACAATACATTTAAAATTTTTGAAGTATTTAGAAAAGTGTATTTGAGTTGTTTTTAAGATGATTTGACATTTTAATTTAAGTTTTCCCTTTACTAATATACTTAACTTAACAATTCAATTATATTACGAATTAAGAAATTTGAAAAAAAGATTTGACATTTTAATTTTAATTTTTTCTTTTCTGATATACTTAAAATAACAAATTAAGTATATTACAAATTAAGTATATTTAATTTTAATTTTCCCCTAACAATATGATAAATTAAGTATATTACATTAATAATTCAAAAATATGACATTAATATGATAATGTTTTACATTTAACAACATATTGCAACTAAAAAATTAAGTATATTATCTTTAAAAGTTAAAGAACAAGCTCTAAAAATAAAATTATAATTTTTTTTAGAACGGCGTCGATAATATAAATAAGCAAAAGAACTCTAGCAAGGTGCTAGAGCAACAACACAGCTACATAATACAATTTAAGGGGGAATTACACCAAACATGCCAACAAAAACAACCTATCTTCTCCCTATGCTTACACCAACTGAACGTATGATATTGAATATCGTCCGCCAATCTAGCCGATCCCAGAATCATTTTATTGAACAGCACGTTATTCCTGTGATTCCAAATGAACCACAGTGTGGAGTAGACTATGGCGCATCTCAGCTTATTGAATTCACGATTGACAGCTCGCCCGAAATAAAATTATAAATAACTTTAATATACTCCCTCCGTCCCAAAATGATAGTCCACTTTCTCATTTTCAAAGTCAAAGCTTGTCAACTTTGACCATCAATATTTTCGTTGTTATTATATAATATTTGATACAAAATATATGAATGGATTTGTGTTGTAAATATGTTTTCATTGGTATAGTTTTCATCTAATATTATATAGCACAAAAAAATATATTTACGGTCAAACTTGACAAGCTTTGACTTTGAAAATGAGAAACTGGACTATCATTTTGGGACGGAGGGAGTATATAAAATCTAACTAATATGGTTTAAAGAAAATAATTTATCTATGAAACAAATCAAAAAATAAATTCAACTTTAATTTTTTCCAATAAACAATAAATATAATAAATAAATAATGATCAAGCTCCCATTACTTTCATTTAACATATTGTTATTCCATATACAAATAATTTATTCATATAACAAAAAAATTCATTGAGATCATAATCTTTAACTCAAATTTTAAGAACACCAAATGTAGAATAACTGAAAACTATCAATAAATAGGTTGACTGATACATATTGGCATCTTCCGAAGTTGTGCCTGCATCTTTCTTGTTTAATGAGGGACTAATATAAATCGTGATACTAAGGGATAATCTCATCCTCACGATTGTTCAACTTACGATGGGCACGCATGTACCGGATTATATTTCGTTTTTTTTAATTTTTAAGACTTATTTTTTATCGAAAAAATATTAATATATAGAAATTTGTCCTCTACAAATAGACATCCATATTGATATACAAAAAATAACTTTTTTTTTAAATTATGATAGTTGAGATTAGCATGTGAATCTAAATTGTTAGTCACTGTTACTGTTACAATATCATATGATATTGTCATGTAAATTTGAATAAACTTTTGTATGAATATGAGTGGAATTCACTTATGAATCATACTAAATTCATTATAAATTACAAATATGTTGAAGTGTTAAAAGTTTTCTAAGTAATAATCAGATTCATATTTCGGAGTAAATTCAGAATACCATGCATGTGAATGTGAGTAAATTCAATAGTGAATTACAGTAAATTCAATATAATTTGTTAAAATGTTGAAGTGGTAAAAAATTCTAAATAAAAATTTCAGATTTTGTTTCTAAGAAAATTCTTAATATCATATGATATTGACATATGAATATGAATAATTTTCATGTAATTATGAGTAGATTCACTTATGAATAAAGTATATTCATTATAAATTGTTATAAAATTGAAGTAGTAAAAATTTTAAAAGTAAAACAATTACTCATATTCAAATTTTTACAGTTCAGATTCACATTGTGAATCCAGACGAGCTGTACTTATAAAAAAGTGTGTTCTTTTTATATCAGATTCAAATTTTTACTGTTCTAATTCGCATTGTGAATCTAGACGAGCTGTACTCATAAACAAATTTGTTTTTTATATATTAATATAGATGTGTATTCGTAAAGGATACAAATTATAAATTTTGGTATATTAAGTTTTTATTTTTGAAAAAGAATAATGTCGAAAAAAAATAAAGTGAGTTTTTATTATAATCATCTACATGTGCGTCGACTTTAAAAATTTACAACCTATTTTTTGGTCGTTGATGATTTTCATTCCAAGGATCGAGATTAGTCCATTGGTACCATAAGTAATTTTAGTCTTTTATTGAACTCAATCATATATATATATATATATATATATATATATATATATATATATATATATATATATATATATATATATATATATATATATATATATATATATATATATATATATATATATATATATATATATATATATATATATATATATATATATATATATATATATATATATATATATATATATATATATATATATATATATATATATATAGGGTTTGGTTCTATTGAGAACTCAAATATTCATTAGATCTTGAGAACTCATTCTGATTGGTTAGATCATAAAAGGGCATGATAGTCATTTATCAAAAATCTCATTTAATTCTGATTTTTTTATTTTTGGCAACAAAATAACTATTCCTAAAATCAAGCCTATTAGATTTGAATTTTCAAATTTAAAAACAAAACAAATTTTCGTTTTTTTAAAATCAGATTTTTTTGGAATTTGAAAAAAAATAAAAGTTTATTTTTTAATTAGATTTTTAGAATTTAAAATACATATATTTTTTTTATTTGCATGTGCATATATACATGTTCGCAGGTGTTTTTTTTAAAAGAATGCATATATGCATAATCATAATTTTGAGTTGTGCATTTTTTTAGTAGAATGCATAAATGCATATTTAACTATTTACATTACATTTTCCAGGGATGTATACATGCACATTGAATAACATTTCGTAAAAAACACATAAAAAATATTCGTATTTTATAATATTCGGATATCATACTACCAATTTATTAGAAACAATAATATACAACAGTTTTGAAGGTTACATACAAAAATATACAAAATACAACGATAATTCATGATATCTTCGTTTCTCAAATTTTCAATTCTCATTTCTTCAATTTGCTCGATAAATTCTTCAAAATCTACAATAACATTAACAAAAATTAATATACATGTATATTCAAAAACATTAAAATAAATACATACATGCATATACGCATATATACATATGTGTATGCACATATGCACATAGTGTATGCATATATACACAAAAACACATACGTGTATGCACATATGCACATACGTGTATACATATATACACATATGCACATAGGCACATATATGTATGCATATGTGCAAAAACACATACGTGTATGCACATATGCACATACATGTATGCATATATACACATATGCACATAGGCACATATATGTATCATATGTGCAAATATGCACACATATGTACACAAACAAATACATGTATATGAATATGTACACCTATGCACATATGCACATGTGCACGTATGCACATGTGCACATATACATATATGCACATATGCACATGTCCACATATGCATATGTGCACATATGCACATGTGCACATATACACTCAAGGTTCAAACTAAAATCAGGAAATTCAAGCATTTTTCAAACAAATTACATTCAAACCCAATTCAGATTGAAGCCTTTTCAAACAAATCAGGTTTAAACAAATCTGAATTCAGTGCAATTAACGTTCAAAACCAATTAAGTTTCAAGCATTTTCAATCCAAAATCAGATGCAATAAATCTGATGAATATAAACTGAAATTAATCGGAGTGGAGAAGAAAAATTATTACCTTATCGCCAAGAAGAAAAACCATTACCTCCACCGGAGACTCCTGCATAACCGGGGATTTAGCACCTTCTTCCGGTGTAATGAATCCTGTTTGGACGGACATATCTGTGATCACATAACCGGGATGCACACAGTTGATAAGCATATTGGGATACTCTTCTACCAGAAGCCTCGTGTAAGCATTGACGGCAGCTTTCGAGACTTTATAAGCAGATAATGTTAATGGCCACCCGTTCTCTTCCAATTTACCGGCCTTCAAGTCCCTCAAAAACCATCCGTTAATCTCATCGAGCCTTTCTTCTGTTACGTTCTTAATATCTCTTAGCTCATTTCTCAAGTTGTCATTATGAATAAACTGAAAAAAAAGAAAAAAAAAACTTAGTTTACCCTTCTTTCTAATGTATTATGTAACGCCCCAACTTTTTCAAACCATTTATATTACAATAAAACATATTTTACAAAATACGGTTCAATAAAAACCGTTGTACTTGTTTAAATATAACAGAAGGGGTGTTACAATTACATATCAAACAACCATAAGTTTAAGGAAAATGGATTCAATCAATACCAAACATGGAAGCTTTATCCAGCTCCACTCCTTTGCACCCTAGTGCTTATTTTCGCAACTCCAAACTATCTTACAACTTTGTACCTGAACCTGGAATACATGGCATAAAAATAAAATACGTAAGACAAATTGTCTCGTGAGTCACATGAGTTTTAGACTTAACATTCAATCTTCTTTTATAAATTATTTACAAAGAAAACATTCGCTGAAATTTTATAGTATTAATATACTATTACTTTTTATCTTTCAAAACCATTTTATATCTTTCAAAACATAGCTTATTTCATACTTTCTTTGACTGGTTTTATAAACTTGCTGGATTTTTATACTTAGGGCTTTAATCACTATGTGTGATACCCCAAGTCTCTACGGCCAGAAAGAACGGATCAATCTTCACCGTAGAAGTGCTGAGGCAGCCTACTTCGCGAAGGGGTATTCCCCAGTAGACTCCTTACCTAACCCGGGTAGGTTGGAACATAGTTCCCTTAATAACGAATGCTAGCTACAATACCAGTCAAAAATAAAAATACTTTCTGGAAACTGAAACAATACTTGCACACAAAATGGCTAATTACCAAGCTTTTGACTCAAACATGTTGCAAACATAATCTAGGCTATGGCCAGAAATTATACTTTCAAATATAGCAACTAACTTTCCATTAAACTAGAAAGTGTACCATTTTTGCAAATATTTTCACACATAAAATATATATATATGAAATCTGAAAAAAAAATATTTACTTACTTGCCATGTATCCCCAAAATGGGTGAAAATGCTACATGTACTCACCGTATAATTCTTAAAAAGTCGTTTAAATGTCCCTCGGTTCTTTACCCTTTCGGTATCCGATTAATTGGCTTGCACCTATATTGAAGGGTTTCTATGCAATCAATGAACACAAAATAACCTAAGGTTCACATGCAACCCTAATATTGATCTATGTTTTCTTCTATGAAGATTAGAACTAAGAACCTAAAGGATACAATTCAATTCTAAAGAAGAATCAAGAAAAAACCAACCTTAGATCTTATGATCCTTTTAAGCAGCAGCAAAATTATCCTGCCTCAGATGAAAGTCACACCCAGGTGATGGAAGAATCAGTCCAGCAGAGTAAATCCAGAGAGAAGATGGCGTCCAGAATGAGGTGCCAGGGGGTTCCTTTTATAGCCTCCTAGGGTTACACCTGAAACCCTAAGGAGCCTCCAATTGGACAAGGCTTTTGACCACTTGGACCAGGCTTACCAAACCCTAATTAGGGTTTCGCCAAATCCTTGGAGGAGCCTCCAAGTTGGCGCCACTTTTGGTCCCTGGTTTTCCTGGCCAGTTATTCAACTATTGAATAAATGCCATACCAGTCCCTGCACCTTTTTAATTAATTAATTTAATCTCCAAATTAAATCCAATTAATTCTAGATTAAATCTCAATTAATTAATATAGTTTCTAATTAATATATTAGCACTTAAATATATTAATAAACCATATATATATTTTCTATTGATTTATTATACAATTAATAAATCAACTATTCTCTCTACTGAACTATCTTTCCTCCACCCATGAGGGCAACCCAAATGGACTTTGCTTTTAACCATAAGATAAAAGTTCAATTACAAGTCATGGCTTAGACACCTAATCCAACAGTCTCCCACTTGGATAAGTCTATGACTTTAATTGTCTGAACTCTGACCCAGTCAGTTCTGTCCAAAGATAAGTGATCAGATGATCCTCCGTCCAACAAGATATTTTCAGACCCAAGACATGGATAAAATCAATCTGGTCTGATTCACTGTTCCTCGATTTCCGATTTGCATATGACTCTTAGACTACCAATTTAGTCCCGGTTGGCCAACCATTTTAGTCAACTTCAAAATCATCGAGAGGCCTACAGATATCTGTTTCCCGTTAGGGTCAAGGGACGAATAAACTTCGACTCATATACTTATGTCTTTTACCAGACAAATCACTCACAACAATACGTTTTATAACACCGAGTTACCGATGCGTTTTCATATTATCAATGAACAACCGTCTAATAAATCATAACTCATATGTCTTAGCTTAAAGATCAAAAGATATTATCGTCTCAACATTGCTCGTGATGTAATCCATGAAGCAATCCATTGAGCGCGGGTTTATCCAATACTCAAATCTCCATTTCCAAGTACTCACGAATGGTTCAGCAATCCAATTGCAATGTCTAACTCCTTAGACAATCTATTACCAATTCATGACAGTCTTACTTCACACTTACTCCCTTAAAGTGTAATCGACTGTGGATATTTGAATAATCCAATTATTCAGGAAGTAAAACATGCAAAATGAAACACAATGATAAAGTACTGACAAGAGTAGTGAACCATAATAAATCTCTATTATTAAATCACAAGAGTCAAATACAATACATTGTTACAAGTTTCGAATCTATCTAATTACTAAAACTTATATCATCTCTTAATCCAATGCTCCTAGCATGCTGATTATGCTTAATCCTACTCAGAGCCTTTGTCAAGGGATCTGCAGGATTATCTTCCGATGATACCCTCTTTACAAGGAGGTGACCTTCTTCTACCCTATGCCTGATGTAGTGGTACTTTCTGTCGATATGTCTGGACTTTCCATGATCTCGCGGTTCCTTTGTCAAGGCGACCGCACCTTCATTATCGCAGAACAGTTCCAAGGGCTCCTGAATACTCGGGACTACTCCAAGGTCACCGATAAAGTTCTTCAGCCAAGCCGCTTCCTTTGACGCTTCACTTGCTGCTATGTACTCTGATTCGCACGTGGAATCAGCCACTGTTTCTTGCTTGGAACTTTTCCAAGTCACTGCTCCACCGTTCAAAAGGAATACCCAGCCCGACTGAGACCGACCACTGTCTCTATCCGTCTGAAAGCTGGCATCTGTATATCCTTCAACTCTCAAGGTATCACTGCCACCGAGGACTAACACCATGTTCTTTGTCCTTCGCAGATACTTGAGTATATTTTTCACAGCTATCCAATGCGCCCTTCCAGGGTTACCCTGGTACCGACTGACCATGCTTAAGGCAAAAGCCACGTCAGGGCGAGTACACGTCATAGCGTACATGATCGATCCCACAGCCGAAGCGTATGGTACTCGACTCATCTCAGCTATTTCCTTGTCTGTACTCGGACTTTGAGTCTTACTCAGCTTCGCATTACTTTGGATAGGCAGCTCTCCCTTCTTGGAATTTTCCATACTAAACCTCTTTAGTACCTTATCCAAGTATGTACCCTGACTGAGTCCAATCAGTCTCTTCTTCCTATCTCTCAATATTCTAATCCCAAGAATATAGGCAGCCTCTCCTAGGTCCTTCATGGCGAAACATTTCCCAAGCCAAGCCTTAACATCTTGCAAGGTTGGAATATCGTTTCCCATGAGCAGTATGTCATCGACATACAGCACCAGAAAGGTGACTATACTCCCACTAGCCTTGACATATACGCAGGACTCATCCTCGCTCCTAGAGAAGCCAAACTCTTTGACTTTCTCATGGAAACAAAGATTCCAGCTGCGAGAAGCTTGCTTCAATCCGTAGATTGATCTCTCAAGCTTACACACTTTATTAGGATACTTTGCATCGACAAAACCCTCTGGCTGATTCATGTAAACATCCTCAGTCAGTTTCCCATTAAGGAAAGCGGTTTTGACGTCCATCTGCCAAATTTCATAGTCATGAAATGCAGCTATGGCCAGCATAATCCTAATAGACTTTATCTTAGCTACTGGTGAGAAGGTCTCGTCATAGTCAACCCCTGGGGTTTGAGTAAAGCCCTTCGCAACCAGTCTTGCCTTGAAAGTGTGTACCTTTCCGTCCATGTCTGTCTTCTTCTTGAAGATCCATTTGCACCCGACTGTCTTTCGACCCGGTACATTGTCAACCAAGTTCCAAACTTGATTGTCATACATGGACTTGATCTCGCTATCCATGGCCTCTTTCCACTTGGCAGACTCAGGGCCCGCCACTGCTTCCTGGTAGTTAGCTGGTTCATCCAAATTTATCAGTGTCCTATCACTGACAAAAGTGTCCCCATCCGAAGTTATATGGAACCCATAAAACTCGGGTGGCATGCTAACCCTACTAGAACGCCTAAGAGGTAAGGATACATCTGTCGGTCCAACAGGAAATTCATCCTCATGTTGGTTGCTAGTTTCTCCTAAGGTTGCGTCATCTGATGACTCTTGAATTTCTTCCAGATCAATGGTACTCCCACTGTCCTCTTTGAATACGAGCTCTCTCTCTCGAAAGACTGCTCGTCTAGCTACAAAGACCACGTCCTCGCTCGGTCTGTAGAATAGATATCCAAAGGACTGTTTGGGATAACCAATGAAGAAACACCTTTCGCTTCTGTCTGCGAGTTTGTCTTGAGTCTCTCGTCTAACGAAAGCCTCACAACCCCAGACCTTGATATGTGCCAACGAGGGAGCTTTCCCCGTCCACATCTCATGAGGTGTTTTCGCAACCTTCTTAGTTGGGACAAGATTGAGGATATGGGCGGCAGTCTCTAAGGCATACCCCCAGAAGTGAATGGGAAGTGAAGCTCGACTCATCATGGAACGAACCATGTCCAACAGGGTTCGGTTGCGCCTCTCTGCAACACCGTTCAACTGTGGTGTCCTGGGAGGTGTCAACTGCGAAACTATTCCACATTCCTTTAGATAGTCTAGGAACTCGATACTTAGATACTCTCCGCCTCTGTCGGATCTGAGCATCTTTATCTTCCTGCCTAATTGATTCTCTACTTCGTTCTTAAACTCTTTGAACTTTTCAAAGGTGTCCGACTTGTGCTTGATCAAGTAGATGTAACCGTATCTACTAAAATCGTCGGTAAAAGTCACGTAGAACCGCGTGCCATCCTTTGTGGTTGATCTGAATGGACCACACACATCCGTGTGAATAATGTCCAATGGACCCTCACCTCTTTCAAAAGACCCTTTGAAAGGTGATTTAGTCATCTTGCCCAACAGACAAGATTCGCATACATCATCCGACTTGAGGTCGAATGATTCCAACACTCCATCCTTTTGGAGTTGGGCGATGCGTTTCTTGCTGATGTGCCCGAGCCGACTATGCCACAGACATGCCTTTTCCACGTCACTAGTAGAATCAATATAATTTACACTTTATCCTAGATTGTCAACACATTTCACAGTTTCATACACACCATTACAAGGATAAGCAGTAAAATTCAAAATACCATTTTTGAAAACAGAAATAGATCCAATATTATTATCAAAAGAAAAATGAAATCCTTGTCTGAATAATGCGTGAAATGAAATAATATTTCTTGCCATTTCTGGCGAATAGCAACAATCTAATAAATCTAAACAAACTTCACTACTAAGCACTAAACTATAAACTCCAATCTTGGTAACAGGGGACGATCTCCTATTGCCCATGATCAAGTTCAGTCTACCGTGCTCCACCTCCCTGCTTTCCTTTAGGCCCTGCATATCAGAACAAATGTGAAAACCACATCCTGTATCAAGGACCCAAGAATTAGAAGATGGTGAGTTTTTAGAGATAGTGTATATACCTGCTGTCGATGGCTTTACTTTCCCATCCTTGACATCCTGCAAGTATTTGGGGCAGCTTCTCTTCCAATGGCCCTTTTCTTTGCAGTAGAAACAGTTTGCTTCATCGGGGTTGGCCACACAAGGAATTTGGGAAGTCTTGGTTCTCGAGCCATTACTGGATGACCCGGCCTGAACCTTTTCCCTCCAATTTTGTTTAGGAGGGCCCTTCCTTTTCTTTCCTCTGCCACTTCCAATGGCTAGAACGGGCTGATTAACCGAGGGTACACTTTTACCCTTCATCCCGTCTTCAGCTACTCGAAGCATGCGATGCAACTCAGTCATATTAGCCTGATTGTTGTTCAAATGATAAGCCAGCCTGAACTGGTCATAAGAACTCGGCAACGAGTTAAGCACTATGTCAACGGCCAACTGTTCCGGTACAGGCATCGCAAGCTTTCTAAGCCGCTCCACGTAACCTTGCATTCTTTGCACATGAGTGCAGATGGACTCTCCATCTTTGGGTTTGCTGTTCGTGAAGTCCTTGACCACTTCGCACCTTTCGATGCGCTCTTGCTTGCGGAACTTTTCCGCTAGCTCCTTGTGCATTTCATAGGGCCAGTAGTCTTCGTATATTCTCTGCAATTCGGGGTTCATTGTGGCGATCATGATGCAGGCCACTTTGGTTGCATCATCAGTATGTTTTTGGTACGAGGCAATTTCCTCGGGAGTAGCAGTTTCGGGGTCGACATCGACAAGCTCGGTCTCGAGAACATACTCTTTGTTCTCATACCTCAGAGCCATCTTGATGTTTCTAATCCAGTCATTATAGTTTGTCCCGTTCAATTGAACCCTGGAACATAGTGAGAGGATTGAGGGAACACTGGAGTTTGATTGGGGAGCGGATTGATCAGCAGAAGACATCTATAAAAGAAGGTAAGTTTAATTAGATACTTGTCGGTCCTTATAATAACCCAATATAAAATAAGGCTAGGATCCAACTATAACAATTTGCAACATAGAAGAGGGATGCCGTAATCTATAAGCAAATTTTATAAAGGTAGGCGAATGACGATTCAGCCGATTCCACCGCGGAAAAATAATCTTATTATAAATGGAATTCCTAGTTTCTTATGAGATTTATTGAACTGTTCAATAGCATGTTTAATCTCGGATATGCCCCACCGTTTGTGACTGGGATGCCGAGGATCACAAACCGGGTGTGAATAACCATGCAAATTAGCTTGGTGCTCTCGGGATCCATTATCATCTCAAATTGATGTGCCGGTAAACCACACACGCTCCATCAACAATGATAACACCCGAGACACCCATTGCCACTCTTTATGAACCCCTATTGGTGTGCCGGTAAGCCACACACGCTCCACCAACGTTTCATAAAGTGCAATGTGCAATTTCATGGGGTAGCATCAAATTCACATTTTCCTAAAGTAACTAGATTGGGATTTGTTTTAGGGTTCTAGTACTTTCAATTATAGCATTATACTTTTAAGAGGCTTAGTGGTTCTATCATACCCGTTCAGCTAACGACACTCGACTGACCAGGAGAGCGGTGGGTAAGAGTAGATACCCATTAGACTAACATTTTATAGTCAGTCGCCTTATACCCTCTTTATAGGACAGTTTTGTGAATGAGGCTTACTAGCGGTAGACTAACCAATTTTCTTATACATATTAAATTAACTTTTAATTTTAAATATATATAAGATATATTTTAATCTTATTAAAATATTTTTTAGAATTAATTAAATTCTAATTTTCTCAAATTATTCTAATTTTCTTGAAAATTTTAATTAATTCTTAAGGCTGATTTAATATGCCTTTAATTAATCAATTAATTAAATTAATTAAATCTAATGTAGATATTACCAAATTAATCAAATTAATTTATCTACAATGGTCCTAGTGATTCTCGAAATCAACAAGCCAGGCAAGCAAAGTTCAGGTTATTTTATAAGATCTTATTACCAAAAATAACAACATACTATTATGGCAAGTAAATCAAGCAATCAAGGGGGACCATTAGGGCATGGCGGCTAGGGTTAGGAAACCCTAGCCAAGCCGTCAACATTCAAGGCCACCAAGGGTGGATTTTCGCAAAAAAAACACCAAGGCCAAGATCATGCAAGCAGTTCATAATCAAATCACAAGAAAACAAGCTAGCTCTGATACCACTGAAGGGTTTCTATGCAATCAATGAACACAAAATAACCTAAGGTTCACATGCAACCCTAATATTGATCTATGTTTTCTTCTATGAAGATTAGAACTAAGAACCTAAAGGATACAATTCAATTCTAAAGAAGAATCAAGAAAAAACCAACCTTAGATCTTATGATCCTTTTAAGCAGCAGCAAAATTATCCTGCCTCAGATGAAAGTCACACCCAGGTGATGGAAGAATCAGTCCAGCAGAGTAAATCCAGAGAGAAGATGGCGTCCAGAATGAGGTGCCAGGGGGTTCCTTTTATAGCCTCCTAGGGTTACACCTGAAACCCTAAGGAGCCTCCAATTGGACAAGGCTTTTGACCACTTGGACCAGGCTTACCAAACCCTAATTAGGGTTTCGCCAAATCCTTGGAGGAGCCTCCAAGTTGGCGCCACTTTTGGTCCCTGGTTTTCCTGGCCAGTTATTCAACTATTGAATAAATGCCATACCAGTCCCTGCACCTTTTTAATTAATTAATTTAATCTCCAAATTAAATCCAATTAATTCTAGATTAAATCTCAATTAATTAATATAGTTTCTAATTAATATATTAGCACTTAAATATATTAATAAACCATATATATATTTTCTATTGATTTATTATACAATTAATAAATCAACTATTCTCTCTACTGAACTATCTTTCCTCCACCCATGAGGGCAACCCAAATGGACTTTGCTTTTAACCATAAGATAAAAGTTCAATTACAAGTCATGGCTTAGACACCTAATCCAACATATATATGGTATATGATACATTAATTTACATTTTAATTGACTCTAATACAGGTTAGAGTCCTTATTATACCATTACTGGTCAAAACAAGTGTATAACTCTTGAATGACCAACTTTAGTTAAATTGTATTTTATACGTATTTTACTACAGTACCCTAGGAGGGTCGTATTTCGATTCCGATAAATTTTTATGAAGTTTTGAACCATTATAGACCTATGTTTAAAATTTGGGGTCAAATGGACAAGTTTTGAACAAAAACTTAAAAATCAAAAATCTCTTGGCAGAGACCTTGAACCAAAACTGCATTTCTGTTCAGCCGTTAGGCGCACTGCGCCCAAGGGAAGGCGCGTCGCGCCTGCTGTGCAGGAGTCCAGGTTTTTCCCCGATTTTTATGCTATAATTTTCCAATTTCTCATAATAAGTACTTAATACTCTACTTAATCGATAGGGTTTTGTTCCAAGACCAAAACCCTTCATTTAAAACAAGTTTTAAACCATTGAAATCAAATTAATCACAAGAACTCCCAATCTAGGGTTCTTGATCAAAATCCCAATTCTTGAGAAATAGCAACCTACTTCCATTTTCCTGAATTAAGTCCTTTTAGCATGACTTAATGGAAGTGTTTAACCATTTAAGCTACATAATTCACGACTGAAATTACAATTTCAGTTCATTCTATGAAAGACCAACTCAAGAACTTAAGCTAGGGTTTCAATTTCTTACCTTGAAAGCTTGGAATCAAGATTTCCAAATTGTAGAATCTTCAAACCTTGCTCGATTGCTTGAAATCTTGCAGAAATCGTATCTCCCAATTCTCTCCCGTACTCTAGAACTCTCCTCTGATTTTATGTGGATTTATGATATATTTTTCTCATTTTTATATTTTCTATATTTACATTTTTAGTCCCTAAACTTGCATTCCTTGGACTTTTGACACTAACACTAAGTTTGGCCACATAAAACTATAGTTCTTACATTTTTAGTCCTCAATTATAATTAAATTTTTATAATAATTTCTGCATATGGTCAAATGACCAATTTTCCCTTTTTAGTCAAAATTCACTATTCACGCGGTAAAAAGTCTAAATTTCGCATAAACTCTTATTGTTTATTTTATGATCTCACATATACATATATTTTACATAATGGTATTATAATTGTCGAAAGACCGTTTTACCCTTTCGACCATAATTTCTCATAATATTACATATAAAACTTAGATTACACACATATTTGTTTACATATTGTTATTACAAATTTTTGATCGTTTCATATGATATTTCCGTGAATTAATTAACTGAATTGCTTACCAATAACTCGCCATAAAAGGAAGTAATGCTGACGATTCTTGGGGATTTGGAGAGTTGGAGAAGAGGTAGAAACGCCTTCGTGATCGCCTTAGTTCCATAGTAATTTGTTTTTATACATTCTTCTACCAATTCATAAGATTGCCTCAAAATATCGTTTAACAGGTGCGCCTTTTCGTCCGACACTTACATTACCGAATTTAAGTTCATGTCTATTCCAGAAAACGTACCAGACCTCATTCTTTAACGTTTTAAATGAGACTTGGTCACAACTGAATCATCAATATACACAAAAATAATTTAGACACAAGATTCTTCATCAAAAAATGAGAGAGGGTAAAGATACAATATGAAAGAGAAGTAATTATTGCAAATTCAAAGTCTCGTATATCATATTGATCAATATTTCCAACACAATATACATAAAAATAATTTTGAACTGAAACTATAATAATCAGAAACATCAAAAGAATGAAAAAAAAAGACTAATTCAAGTTCCAAAATCCAAAGTACAAAAAACTAACTAAATTTGTATGACTTGTGAAATGAAATCCATGTAACCAAATTAGCACACAAAAAGGTTATCGATGACAGAGATTAACCATTACTCAATTTCGAAAATTGAATCGAGAGTGGAAGTTCTTCCACTTGTTATGTCTATCACTTGATGAAAATCAAACAAAACCTAATGCAACTTTTCATTTGTCTAACATCCCTCGGCAATCAATCCTAATCGACTCTATTCACCTTTATCTACAGAAATTGTCCGATTTATGCAGAGAGAGAGAAGGAATTCGTACCGATCATTTTGTCAATGAGTTTGAGCTCACCATGAGCCTCTTCAATGAGTTCCTCAACTTGACCACTTGCCCACAATCGATTTTTGGTATCCACTGGCCGGCGATTTGGATTCGAAATCCATTAGAGAAGAAGAAAGAAAAATCGGTAAAATACATAAAATCGATCAAACCTGAAATCGAACAAACCAGCGAGCAGGGATGAGCCGGCGAGTCAAGTGCATGAGCCGGCGAGCCAGGTGTCCGCCGAGTGTAGCAAAGGAGAAGCTGATTCCACGGTGGATGTCTAGACGGAGGGAAAGAGGAGAAGATGGTGAGGCAGCGTTGGATAGTGGACTCGTTGGTTGTGGCGTTGGTTGCAGCGATGCTGCTACAGTTTGACGATGGGTGGCGTAGACGAGAAGAACCCTAACAGAGGTATCGTGTCTGTGAAGAAGAGTGGAGAGAGATATATGTGAGAGAGAAAGTGAGAACGGCAAAGAGAGAGAAATGAGAGAGAAACGGAGGTTACCTATTTTAATCGGCCTTGATTACAGGGATTCAAATGTTTATACCTGATTTGCCCTTGTGAATGGTCATTAAAATCCAAACATACCCTTAAAAATATTGATAATTATAAAACTGCCATATTTGATCTTGACCTTTCATCTTTTCGATCTAACGACCCAGATTTGGTTCTCAAGATCTTAGGGTTTTTTGAGTTCTCAAAAGAACGTTACTATATATATATATATATATATATATATATATATATATATATATATATATATATATATATATATATATATATATATATATATATATATATATATATAGAGAGAGAGAGAGAGAGAGAGAGAGCTATCAACAAATTAGAACTTAAAAACACTAATAACTCTAGTTAAAATGAGAGCTTTTTCTACATAATATTTAAAAAAACGTTTTTTTTTTATGTGCATATGCATAAAGATATTAATATCTTTTTTTGTTTTTTTGAATGAATGTTTTAGACACAACCTATGTTTTTGTTTGATGTTATTTTTTTGGAGTTATATGCATAAATGATTTGCTTATGCACATATGCACATACACATATGTATATGTACATACATAGAAAAACATGTTTATTTGATTTGTTTCTTTTGAAAAATCTTGTGTAAGAAAAGTTTTTATTTTAAGTGGAATTATCAAAGCTTTTAAATTCTTATTTAATCTCAACTCTAGGTATTTTCAAAATCAAATAAGAATTTAAAATGCCGCTAAAACTGAGAAATTTTTCCTAGCGTATTTTTTCAAAGAAAAACAACACTAGACATACATCTTTGGTGTGTCTAAGGGATTTGCTCAAAAAAATCAAAAAATAAATTATAGACTTTTTTGAGTTTGCATGTATATATATATATATATATATATATATATATATATATATATATATATATATATATATATATATATATATATATATATATATATATATATATATATATATATATATATATATATATATATATATATATATATATATATATATATATATATATATATATATATATATATTTTTTTTTTTTTTTTTTTTTTTTTGCCATGTACATGTGCATTTAAAAAAAACCATTTTTTGCATTTTGAGTTTGCATGTATATATATATAGATAAAAGTTCAATAGAGAACCAAAATAAAACAAGGAACCAAGGAACCAATCGTGAGCGTCGAAATACATTTTATCGACGGCCGGAGATAAGGTTGTAAACTTCTAACTTGGACGCGCATGTAGCGGATCATAACAAAAAACCCACTTCGTTTTTTTTTTTTTATTATTTTTAGAGCTTATTTTTTATCGAAATAAAAAACCGAATATATCAAAATTCATAATATTTTATTCTCTTTCAATAGACACCTATATCAATATACTAAAAACGAAAAAAAAATATTCAAAATTTTTGTTCAGATTCACAACAGTTAATTAATGTGAATCTGAACCATAATAAGTTTTTATAGAAGATTATTCACATGTGAATGATCATTGAAATTATATTTTTCAACAATAATTGATCATTTAATAACAACTCATGTGAATTTAAATAAACTTTTAGATTTGCATTGTGAATTTGACTAACTTCATATTGAATTTATGTAATTTCATTTATATTCTTTACAATTTCAACATTTTGATAATGTATAATTGAGTTAACTAAGATTCACAAATTAATTTACTTAAAGTTACACATGAATGATAAAAAATTGTTGAAAAAATCAGGTTCAATGATCATTTATATGTGAATTAATATGTATTAAACTATAAGCATACTATTTTGAACCTTTTGATGGTACACAAATGAATTAATTCAGATCCACATACGAATTTGCTTAAAATTCACATATGAATGATAAAAAGTTGTTGAAAAACCAGGATACAGTTATCATTTATATGTGAATTTACATGTCTAAAACAAGAAGCAGTTAAAATTCACAATGTGAATATAAACTGTATTAAATTTGTATGGAAGATATTTCACATGTAAATGGTCAATGAATTCCATTTTTTCAATAATTGTTAATCATTCAATAACAACTTATGTAATTTAAAAATATTTTTAAATTTAGATGTGAATTCAAGAAAAATCACTAATGTTTTACTATTTCAATGTTTTAATATCATATACAATTGAATTAACTGAGAGTAATAAATGATTTACTTAAGATTCACATGTGATTTGTAAAGAATTATTGAAAAATTTGGATAGATTTGTCATTTACATGTGAATGAATATATCTAAAACAATATAGTTCACTTCAGGTTCACAAGATGAATCTGGACGAACTTGAAGTAAAAAAAAACAAAAAATTTTGTATATCAATATGGATCTCTATTTATAGAGGATGAAAAATTATGAATTTTGGTATAATTAGATTTTTTTTTCGAAAAAAGAATAAGCTTAAAAATTAAAAAACATAAAAAAACGAAGTGAGTTTTTTGCTATGATCCGCTACATGTGCGTCCAATTAACAATTTTACATCCTTCTCTCTGGCCGTCGATATTTTGCATTCTGGCCGTAGGATTGGTTCCTTGGTTCCTTGTTTAATTTTGGTTCTCCATTGAACCTAACCCTATATATATATATATATATATATATATATATATATATATATATATATATATATATATATATATATATATATATATATATATATATATATTCTATCGAAAGAAAATCAAGTCTCAAAAGAACATGAATTGAAGTCAAGCAATGTACAAAGGTTCAAAATTAACATGAAATCGGTCCCCGGTCAACAACTTTGGCGAATAATACATTCTCTATTACTCTATTAGTCATGATAGTCAATACTAGATTCTTCAAACTATCTCCATCATCGATTTGGTGAACACTAGGTAATCAACACCAGATTCTTTGTTAATATCCATTTAGAGGATATCTTTAAGTATAACCTCAAATCAATAAAGCCCAAATCATAGTACACCTGATTAATTTCCAAGATCGGAAATCGCATAAATGATTGAGCATCTCGAATGAGCAAGAGACTTTAACATAATTTGAAAATCCTAATGAGTTACAAATAAGAAATTACATTATATTCTTGAACCAAAATCAAAATTCGAAGAAACAAGATGGTTTAACCTTCAATGTTAACCTTAAAAACCGCATTATATGTTTGTGTAGATCTACAGTTAAAAAATCAAAATGGGGAAAGGAAATAATCGACATGGATAAAGTGAAAAGATAGTCTCGGATGGGAGAAAAGACAAGATGCTTTAACCTTCGTTTTTTGGTAGCTATTGTTTCGAAACGTAAAACATTTTTGCAACTATAATGTTCAGTCGATTTTGTTCTTCATTTACTCTGAGGCTGTGGGGAGTGGTTAACATGTACTGAACATGCTAAACTATGCCACATCAGCTTAGCACATGCTGACCAAATTTGGTGGGAGTAGTCAGCATGTGTTAACCATGCTAAAAGGTACAAGTCTCATGCTAAAGGTACAAGTCATGTTGCTAATGGTTGCTATAGCGAGTTCGCTGATATATTGGCGAGGCTTCTTCAGCGAGGGCGAGGGCGAGCTCGGCCGGTGTGGGTTAGCGAGACATGGCGAGAGAGATGGCGAGGGGGATGGCGAGGCAACTCCCCCGAGAGAGAGAGAGAGAGAGAGAGAGAGAGAGAGAGAGAGAGAGAGAGAGAGAGAGAGAGAGAGAGAGAGAGAGAGAGAGAGAGAGAGAGAGAGAGAGAGAGAGACCAAACTTTAATTTTAAATCATTTAAAAGAACAAAAACAAAAAAAAAAAAAAAAAAAAATCAGTGGTATATTGGTTTTTTTTAAAATAGTTAACACTTATTTTTAACGGTGCAAGTCATAACGATAGACGGTACAAGGTTTTCTAAATTTAAAACCACTAATGCACCAAAAATTCTCACATGAGACATCTCTTTAATTCTGTCTTATAATTTTACCATGAAATCCCATATCTTTCCAAAGAAATTAATTTTGTCTCCCATATCTTTCTAGAGAAATTAATGAAATCCCATATCTTTCTAAAGAAATTCTTTAATGTTGTGGATGAGAAAAGTGGGAACAAACGTTAGAAAAATGTCGAACAAACGTCTTTTCGTTTTCTATTTATGATATAGATGTGAGACGTTTTTCTAAGCACTAGTTTTGGTGTGATACCATCGCAAATGCAACACGTATATCCAAATATACAAATGGATTCTTGATCATTAGGAAACGACATCCCACCTAAAATGCTTATAAACTATTTGGTTATAAGTAGTTAAAAGAAATTTATGTTTCGACAATGGACTTCTACACATTTATGTGGTCAACGTGCAACCAACTCCGTTCACCATTTGATATAGAAAACAATTTACTTGAAACTTTTTTGGTATTTAAGGATCAAATAAATAAATTTTAAAAACTTAATAAAAAGCAAAAAGGTTAAATACGTTATAATCATCAAAATTGTAGTCAAATATTTAAAACCTTTCAAAAAGCTTTTGCTCAAAACTGTTAAGGGGTGTTTGGTTCGTGAATTTTAAATCCTAGGTTTTCAAATTTAATCGAATTTCAAATCCTTCAAGATTTGAAATCCTAGGATTTAAAATCTCATGACCTGTTTGGTTGGATATCAAAACGCTTATGAAATTTTAAAAAAATAAACATTAGAACCATCAACATTAAATCGTCAATTGTAAACCAATAGTGTAGAATCCATGGTAGAATTGTTGACACAAAATCTCGGTGGAGTCGGCGTCAGCGAGAGGGTGGTTGGAGGTGAACGCAGCGTCGATAGTAGGGTTGTCAGAGGTGGAGACGGAGGCAGTGGTGGGGTGGCTGGAGGTGGAGGTGGCATCAGCATTAGGGTGGCCAAAGGTGGAGGCGGTAGGGTTGTCGGAGGTGGAGGCGGCATCGTTAACGGTGGGGTGGCAAAAGGTAGGGCGTCGACATTGGGGTCGTCGGAAACAGAGACGACAATGTTAGGGTGCCAGAGGTGGAGGCAGTGTCGATGATAGGGTGGCCAGAGATGGACGAGGCGACGACGATGGGTTGGCCGAAGTTAGATGTGTCGTCGTGGATGGGGTGGCTAGAGGTGGAGGCAATGTGGGAGCTGAGGTGGTTGGAGATGGAGGCGGCATTGGCGGTGGGGTGGCCAGAGATCAAGGCAGCAGTAGCAGTGGGGTGGCTGGAGGTAGATGCAGCAGCGGCGGATGAGTGATCGGAGGTGGATGCGGCCTTGACAATGAGGTGGCAAGAGATGGAGGCGAAATCTGTTGTGTAGTGGCCGAAGGTTAAAAACAAATCATTTGTTCATGGAATACGTATTTATGAGATTATTGAGTCATTTTTAAAAATCCTATTATTTCAAATCCAACGCTTATTCTCTTGTCAAGCGTAAAATTATTCAGGATTTAAAATTCAAATCCTAAAAATTTATGCGGCCTTAGGATATAATAATGTAGTTTTTATTATTATAAGCAACACTAGATTATTTATTAAAAAAAGTTATTTCTTAAAATGACAATATACAGGTGTCTAATATGTATAATTGATGATTTTCCTAATCATTTTTAGAATCAATTGCCTTAATGACGAATAATACCTCACCACTACACGATATACAATTTCCTAATAACATAACATTGTTGGGTTTTTGTGAGGTTCTATTTTTTTTCGTGAGGTATCATTTTTCATTAAAATAACATCGTTAGGTATTCACAGATGTTCTATTAATTTCGATAAATGACATCAGGTTATTTACACATATATTTTATGCGATATTAGAGTACCAAAAGCTGTATTTTTTTGGACGAAACTGAGATGTAATAATACATAATGGATTGAAATTATATGTTTAGCACTTATGGCACGTTTGGAGCAAAATGAGTTGGAATTTGTCAAATTGCATAAATTACACGACACATCCAAAATGTAACATGTCACGTGGAAGAATTCAACGCAACACGTCCTAAATGAGAACATGATGAGATGTAGGATGATGATGACATACAAGGATATTGTTGAATGGCGGGACTGAAGCACGACGCGTCAAAGACCCATCCCGGCGAGTTTTATGTCGGCAAAAAGATTATAAAAGTGGCCTCAAATAAGATGTTTACACAACTTTTACACCTCTAAAGGGTTTGGATTGAGGAGAAACCCAAAGATTGACGTTTTGGGAATCCAAAAGGCGGCTAGGAGGCCGGAAGGCTGACATTGAGCAGTATTGTAGAGGATTTGAAAGTGAATCATTAGGTTATTGTTTTGTTTTTTTACTGTCTATATTTAGCACACGTTATGGTTTTTTTGCATCCTACTTTCAAATTTGGGGTTATACCCATTGCTTGTGTTTAATAAACCCTCACGTTATGAGTTTATTGGTATTTGGTTATTGAAAAGTTGTTTACTTAATATTGTTAGTTTAATCAATGATCCTTATGTATTAAAGTTTGAATATTTATTGCCATATGATAGGTTTTCTATACCCTAGATACAGCATACATGGCAGCGGAAACACACAAATTATCTAATGCGAGTAACATTTACTAAAACCTACAAGGATGCTACTTAATGATAATTACAAGTACAAGAAGTATTAATATTACCAACCTTTAGCAAAACCAATTTGCTTGAAGAACCCTTGTGTAGATCAAATCCCAAGCTAAGGAAGGTAGTACTCAAAAGAGAATACATCTAATGGTTCACACCCAATAAGTCCAAATTATTAGTGTTAATTTATTATGAGAAAGTTTGCTACAAAACCCTAAAGAAGAATTATATATGGTTCCAAAGGAGGCATATTTATTGTCTCAAATGATGCTTAGAGATAAACCTGATTTAAATCCAAACTGGATAAGGATGATTGATTAAATAATCAAACTTATCTTTAATTCAAATCTTATCCTTCTTTATCCCTTCATGGTGAACGAAATTAATAAGGTTTATCCTTTTAATTCTGTCCCGTGTCCTCCATAATTAAATATTATCCACTGTCCAACTATTAAACAATTAATATTTAGTCTCTGCGCTTTTAATTAATCTAAAATTAGTTTAAATTAATTCCAAACTAATTTGTAATTAATTTATCATCATTTGACAAATTAATAAACTATTTATCTGTTTCTCTTAATTAGCACTAATACCATTTGGACTACTTAGTGTAACCTAAAAAGGACCCTACTATTAATGAAAAGTCCTTACCAATTTAGTTATAACTTTGAACATTATTCCAACACGATATTGCTGACTTATTTCAATCTAGATGACCAATCTGATTATTTAACTTGAATCATAAATGTACTATGACCATAAGGCAGATATGACTAGAGATTGACCAAATCTCATGGTTAGGACAACAAAGTAATGAACTTTAATACGTAAGCTGCATTAGATGACTATTCTATGCAATAATTAATTGTCATGACCATTAAGATTAATTAACCTGGTTAAATCTGCATATGAACTTAATGACTGATAATAAACATAACTGGTTTACTTGACCATTGTGGCTAGATTTCCTTAGAATCATTAGGATTAGTGAACGGACCAAGGGAACTAATTAGCTTGGGAGTCAGTGAGCAGCAGATTAATGACCATTGCACTTAATAGAAATCAATTATAATTAGAGGGTGAAATCAAGTCTAAGTAAGACTATCTTCATATATGTTTCCATGACAGTTTCCATATCAATTTGCCTTTATTTGCTTTCTATTTGTTTTTGCATTTTATTGCAAAATCCTCATTTGACTTTTTATTTTCAGTTTAACTAGTAATCAAATGAGCTAATATGTTTCGTGTCCGTGCCCCAAGAGTTTGACACCCTTTCTTACCAAAGCTATATTGCTACATGATTAGGTTCACTGCCTAGTGTTTAATAGTACTTAGTTGAGATGAGATCGGTTTTATAAATATAAAACGAGATCGGTTTTATAAATATAAAACGAGATCTGTCATATCAAGCTTTTGGTGTAGATCCTTATATGGTAAACTACCTTTTATCAAACCAACATGTCAATATTGTGCATTAGAGTAATTTACTTATGACGAATGTGGCGATCATCCACGAATTAATAATTTTTTTATATGTTTATCCAACAATATAAGGTGTTAGATTCTAATACGTATAAGTTACTTCTAGAAATGTGGTTGGATATAAGTATGGTATTTTTAAATTTTTTTTCTTAAAGCATAAAGACATACTAGTAAATAACACGAAGTATAATCTTTATGGGTTTTTTCTGTGTTGATAATGAAGGATAATAATGTGTTTACAAAATGCAAAAGGTAAACACTCTTATTGTTTTTTACTCGACTATGCAAATCATTGGCCGATCTTATCTAAGTATTAAAGTCATCACATAAAATAAATTACATTCTCTATGCACACAAGCATAAAATATTCTATGAAGATTGATGACCGAAAACACTAACATAAATGGGTATTTACACTCAATTAGAGATGATCGATGTAGGAAACAATATCATCTAAATCATACCTTTTTGGTAAAAAATACTTTTAGGGTTAGTAAAAGTGTCTTTCATCTTCAGGGTATGCCTGATACAACAGAGACCATATAGACAAGAAATGTTATCTTCTAAAGATACTTAGAAAAAATCTCACAATAATAACACATATCAACTTCATGTTTAGTTTAAACTTATTTAAGTAATTTATTACATTTATAGATGAAATAAAAAATTGATCAAGAATAATGATACCATTATCAAACTCGCCTTTGTTGCCTTACACCATGGTATATAATTACAGTTTTTGTTGAGAAATGAAAGTTGTATCCTTAAAGGATGATGATGGAAAATATTATGTGGGAAAGAAGTTTTCAAAAGCCAAATGACACTCAATTTAATATACTTTATACTATATATGATTCAAAGATGTTTATAAGTTTTATGAATTTACTTTTTTAAATATACTAATGAACATTAGGGTTTCTTTAGGACAATAACAATAAGTTATCGAATGGATGTTCAAAATGGTTATTCATATGAATTTAATTGTTCATTTAAACGACTCAACAACTAAAAGCTTACTAAAATAATAACAAGAACTGTATTTTACACTAAATAATAAAACAAAACATAAACTAGTTAAAAATGTTAACGCCACATAGACACATGTCAACACCATAATTATGATAACCTATTTTATTTATTTATTTATGAACTTGAACTATGTAGATAATAACTGCAATATCAATTTTGGTGTGGTAAACTAGTTATGTGGAAGTTTTTTTTTTTTTTTGAAAAAAGAATGTTTAGATATATTTTTCTACTTAATAGTTCAAAGGCCCATTAAAGGCGTTGACCCATTCAGATGTAAATACTTTACGAAACAAATGATTTGAATGATTTAGAGTATCTTAACCATTCAAAGTAAGATGGTATCACACACTCGTAAACCTCGTAAGAGTTATAGAACCAAGGCGTACTCTTGCGTGTGCATGAGTGGTGCAAATTTGAATCAAAATGGCTTGGTTTAGAGAACTCGTTGTGAGTGTGACTGTGTGAGTGTGCATGAGTGGTGCGAATTTGAATCAAAATGGCTTGGTTTATAGAACTTGGTGCGAGTGTGAGTCCTACAAGTACGAATGCACCACCGATTAACCAGAAAAAGTTCAGGGACTGTTTTTTTTTTTTTGCAAAATACTTCTTTTTCTATAACTGAAAAGTTTATAACAATTTTAGTTTTTAGTCTGCATGAAACAAAAACTGATTTCCTGATTTATGTCTACACTTAATTATGTCCGTTACAGAATTAACATCTTAGCGGCTGTTTGGCAGCACTTTAATGATTTAGATCTAAATGATTTAGAAGTCTGAATCATTAAGAGACCCCCTGAAATAAAAAAGAAGTTTTTAAGTTAAAGAATATATGCGAAAGTTTTTTGATAAAAGAACGATTTAGATATAATATTCCACTGCATGGTTCAGAGACCCGTTAAGATGCTCTGGCCGATTAATAGGTAAAATTATACGAAACAAATGTTCTAAAATGTTCAGAGTCTCTTAACCATTCAGATTAAGAGGCTATCAAACACCCCATTATATTGGTTATAGTTTGCTGTATAAATATAGCTTCCAGAAAAACATTTGAGGCACACGAAATCAGATTACAAACCTCTCGTTTTCTTCCTCTACTACTGTGTTTTCTTGCTTCTACCATGTTAACATTCAGACTTTGATAGTCTCGGACAGTATGGAAGAATCGTTTCTAGTTGCTGTATACTGCGAAAGAAACGTTAAATTACAAATGAATTTGTTTTGAAAACATTGTGTTAAACACAGACATTGTTAATTTCTATTTTCTTGTTTGTTTTCGTACTTTACCATATGTATTTGCCAACAATATCAACATACTCCAAATAAATTTATATAAAAAACATAATCATATTCAAACCATAGAAGTTGCTTTGATGATAATCACGGAAACCCACTTGCAACGCGTTTGATTTAAGTGGGGATAGATTACAATCTTTTTTAGGGACGGATGAATTGTGTAAGCACTCCAATAGTGCTATTTTGTCATTTAATACAACTTTATTTTATAATAAATCAAATTAAAGACTTTTAGATTATATGGAAATTATTGTAAGACGATTTACGTTATCACTATTTATTTTATAGTCATAATTTTGATTAGTACACATATTTTGACGCGAAATATAAAAATTATAAATAAAAGAGTGAAGTCGAAAATTATTGGCATACACTTGATGCTCGATATATGGGGATAGAAATTGTAGTCAGATTCTTGTAGAAGTTCGGATGATTTACACTTTATTTTTATATTTGTCGTTGAACTTATGTTTCACTTATTTTTAGCTTGACTACTAAAGTGAATTTTAATCACATGTATCAAATTACTTGTTTCTCTTAACGATAATAATATGTTTTGGTTTCTAAGATTTAACTTTATTAACATCAACAAAACAACTTTGTGATAATTTAAATTTTAAATACAGAAAATTAAAACTTAAATACGATAATTTAAATAAACTATCGATCCAAATAAAGTATGTGGATATGCTCGATGTGGTCAACAAGATCCGATAGAAGTCATTGGTGAATTCATGCATCACACAATTCCATTTATCATCATTAATTTCTACATCGGCGGGGAGATCAATATCATGTATTGGACATATAGCAACACCTTCATCTTGCAGGATCATGTTGTGTAATATAAGGCAAGCGTACATGATATCTTTACAATGATTAATATCGGGTGGACTGTGCAAGCTATCTGATAAGGACTCATCTATGTTTTAGTACGTCAAATGCTCGTTCTGCGTCCTTCCTTACTGCTTCTTGTGCCGCCTTGAAACATTTCTTTTTTAGGGTACTGGATGTGAAAATGATTTCACAAAAGTGGCCCAGTTTGGGTATATCCCATCTGCAAAATAGTATATATGCTTGTTTTCTTTCCTGTTCAAAACAAATGAATATTTAGTGCTTTTCCAAGAACAGTATCATTGAATAATGGTGATTGATATAGAACGTTTAGATCGTTGTTGACTTGTTGCCACCGAAGATACCAAAATATGAATGTCATATCCACAAATATTGTGATATTACTGCTTCAAGTATCAAGTCGGGTATCTATGATCACATCTCATATATTGGCCTCACAAAGCCATTGGATACAATGAAACTTTTTTGCAGCTTGGCATCATAAATTGTTTGAAAATATGAAAAGTTTCTTTCCATATCCTCAACAATATGCACAAACAGTCTTCTGCTCATCCGGAATATGTTTCTAAAATTAACGTCCTCAAACTTTAAATTAGGAACAAAGTAATCTTCAATCAGTTGTTTCTAAAATCAACGTCCTCAAACTTGTAGTATCTGCAAGAGCAGTTTGAGCAACAGCTAGGTAAACAGTTGCATAATTTGATGATTCAGACGACGACAATGAGTATACAGTAGGTTCATCAACTATTTTGTTACGCACATACAAATTAAAATTATAAAAAAATGACATTTCAATTTTAGAATTAAATTGAAAAGTTGGAATTATAGAGGTGTGAGATAAATATTTATTGATGAGAAGTTATAAATAGTGAATATTTAGAGACATAATGAAGAATGAATGTGAATAACAAATGTGTGTTTTTTGAAAGGATAAATGCTACAGTAACCCATCGAACTTTTCATTTTGCATATATTTGGTCACATAGGTTTTTTAGTTGCTCCTTAGGGGCTTAAGTTTTTGAAAACCGGACAATAGGGAAAAATCTGAATAAACCTGAAAAAGTTCAGGGACCATTTGTATGCATTTTTAAAACGTTGGGGGGGGGGTACTATAGCAAATTCTTTTGCTACAGTAACCCCTGTATGACCAATTAAACTCGGTTGTATAAACCTTAACCCTTAGACAGCAATGAAAAAACTTAAGAGACCAAATAGATGCAAAATGAAAAATTCGATTGATTACTATAGCATTATCCTTTTTTAAAATGGTAAAGATAGGTATTTATAAGGATGACCGGTAAAAAAATTTGTTAATTAGAATTTCTTTTATTGCAACTCAAGCCATACACACGGGTTCAAGAACCTGTTCTCGACCTATCTTTTCTCATCTATCAGTTGTCGGCGTCGTAACCCAGTGGTGCCGGCGGCCCCACAAAGGTATCCATGACCAACCAGAATCGGTTCCGTCCTCCTTTAATAATAATAATAATAATTATAATTATTATTATTATTATTATTATTATTATTATTATTATTATTATTATTATTATGCTATTGAATATAATAATAATAATAATAATAATAATAATAATAATAATAATAATTTAACGGTCTCGTAACAATTACAATAATTATGTTTAACATGCAGTCTTAATAAACTGGTTGTGTCCATTTAGTTAACGCTTATCCTGGGTACTTATAATATGAAATATGCTTCTATGCATTTAATAAATGTCTAAAATTTAGGTTGAATAATAAAGGGTAGCATTTTTTATTGCATTTAAATCTCTTTTATGATTTGAAATAAGACCGTAGTTATCGCCACTTTAACACCAACTTCCAAAATCATTTTATGTTTACTGGTTGAATCAAAAGTGGAAGAAACTCTACATGGGATAATCTGCCTTCCATCTTAAGAGACGTACATTTTCTTTTCATTTTTTCAGAAAAATCACTATAATATTATAATTTAAAAAATTGTTTTACTTTTCTTTTTAATTCAGAAAAATTATTTACATTTCTAAAAATTTCAGGAAAACTATTGACATGTCTAAAAATTATTTAAATACTTTTTTCTAGACTATATAATAAAGTTGGTTAACCACTATAAGCAAGAATTATTCGATTTTTTTTTACCAAAATCAAAATTCAATCAAAAATTTTGTTTTTTGACTTCGAAAATAGTAAACTATCGGGGTTTTCCAGCTTTTGTTTCTCATATTGTAGCCTTTTCAGTTTTTTGGTTTTTAATTTTATATTTATGAGAATTTTCTAGCCACGTACATTATTAATAAACTTCCATCATCATGCTTATACATAAACATACATCAGGAAAATCTTTACAAAATTATTATACCATACATACGTATCAAAATCATTATATGATTGTTATTTTTGTCAATGTTTTCTAATGCAAATTTGAACATAGATATTTCAAAGTGAGTTATTTTTTACATAAAAAGATGCATTAAGATTCCATTTCATTTGGCACGTCGAATGCATTGTGATGAATGCAAGATGAATTTGGTGGTTATTAAGATTGTCCAAAAAATCAACTTCGTAAAAACCAAAAAAAACAAAAAAGTAAAAAACCAAAGAGTTAAATTGTTTTCAAAAACCAACAGTCTGGTTTTTTATTTTTGAAAAAAATAATTTTTTGGGTTCATTTTGGAAACTAAAAACACATTTGCGAGATGTATGTTCAAATTTGTCCAGGAAAGTATTGACAAAAAAGAAAAATCTAATGATTTTGATACGAATGCATGATATAATAGTTTTATAAGGATTTCTTCATGTATTTTGAAGTTTAAACATGGTGATGGAAATCTATTAATGATGTATGTGCCTGTAAGAAACTCATTAAAATAAAAATAAAAAGACAAAAATGCCAAAAGCAAAAAAAGCTGAGAAATTGAAGCTGTAAAAACTGGTGGTTTGGTATTTCCGAAGTCAGAAAGCCAAAATTTAATTTCGGTTTGGTTTTAGTAAAAAACCGAACTATTACTTATAAGAGAGGTGAAACCTTATTTCTAGGCTTGACAACTTACAAAAAATGGTGACACCCAAAACCTACTACCTCCACTAGGTGGGGGACATATCAGCAAGGCCAATGATAGTCGGGCTCTAGTCAACAGAGGCTCGCCAAATGGCTGACGAGTCAGTTACTGATGTTGGCTGTTGGATGCCCCTGTGTCATCCAAGGTTGGAGAATGCACCTCATTCTCCACAGTCATTTGCTTCCACTTTTGGGACACCTACCAATGAATAATGCACCTCATTTTTTGTTGTTCCTTTGCTTCCACCACCAGAACAACTGGCTTTGTTGTTACCTACCTTTGAGACATTGAAATGAGGTGTGATTTCTCGGATTCTCTTTTCTCCCATATGTTTCTCCACTGGTCGTTTTCTTGACCCTTTCTCCAATGACTTTCAGACTTTTGTTATCTTCTTCAAACAATACATTATCGTTCTCCGCTTCTTGATCCGTGGTTGAAATTGGGTTCTTTAAATTACATGGACTGAAATAAACCATACATGTTAGCTTTCTTTTTTGTTTCTTTAATTTATTCTGGTGAACTTATATTCATTTGTTAAAATGTGTTTGAAGGGGATATCATTTGTTCATAAGCATGCGGGTTGGACCTTTATTAGACGTTTTAGGATTTGTTTTTGTCGTATTTAACATTTTTTTGGGGTTATTGAGTTGTGTGTGTATATTAACTTTTTTATAGTAGTTGATTTATGTTGCTTATTTGAAATGTCTTTACAAGGGATTTCCTTTCTTGATAGTTCTGTCTTTGGTGGAGCTTTGTTGAACGTTTGAGATTTTTTTTGAGGTTCTCATCCGTAATTATATATATTCTTATGGATTACTGTAGTGGAAATTTTTTAAAACTTTTTGGTTATTATATTGAAATTTATGTTGATGTCGTCAAATGTGATTACATAGATTTGTGTTTCCTGATAGGTGTGTCTTTATATAAGGATCCCATCTCTGATATACTTTGTTTTTACTTTTTATTATTGCAGTGGAATTTAAAATTGTGCAGTGAAATTGTTGTACATATTATTATGTGCACTATTCTTTGACATGATTCTAGCCCTGATCAAGTTATGTCCACTGAGAAACAAGAGAGTATATATTTATGAGTTTGTATGATAAACAATATATACAAATATTTATTGCACACACTCTCTCACTTTTGGATCACACTCTTGACGTTCTTATTGTTACAACTGAGAGCGTTATATATACCAGTCAATGAGATTGTCTGATGTGACACCCCAATTCTACTGTTTGCAAATACTGTATAAATATAGAAATACAAAAATACGGTTTATCAAAAACCGATAATTTACAGGTTTAAAACTGTGGGTGTTACAAATCCATACCAAATCTAACCATAGTAAGCAAGAGAAGGATTAAACCTTGCGTCCAAGTTAGGAGCTAACTCAAGCTCCACTCCAACTAAACTTCATCTCATTTATAGCAATTTATTTTAACCTGGAATACATGGCAAAACATAGAATACGTAAGACAAAAATGTCTCGTGAGTTACATGAGTAATAACATACTATAACTCTTTACTTCTCTATATTATTTCATAACATACTTTGGAAAAAATAACATCTTTCAAAACCTTATAGTAGTAACATACTATAACTCTTTACTTTTCAAAATCACTTCATAATATACTTTACAAAAATTAGCTTCTTTCTTACTTTCTTTGACTGGTTTTATAAGCTTGCTGGATTTTTATACTTAGGGCTTTAATCACCATAAGTGATACCCCAAGTCTCTATGGCTAGAAAGAACGGATCAATCCTCACCATAGAAGTGCTGAGGCGATCTACTTCGCGATGGGGCTTTTTCCCCAGTAGACCCCTTACCTAACCCAGGTAGGTTGGAACATAGTTCCCTTACTAACGCTGCTTGCTACAATTACCAGTCATACAAAATACTTGCTGCTTGCTTGAACATTTCTCATATACATATAACTTGTGGCTAGGTGCCAAACTACATCACTTTATGTCTTTATGGCTAGATGCCAAATACATAACTTTCGTTTCACATAAACCATATGTTTAAAACATGTCTTTATAACATTTTAGGCTTAATGCCAAATCATACTTTCCAAACATCTTGTGGCTATACGCCCTTTCATACTTGAAAACATATACAATTTGTAACCAAAACATACTTCTTAAACATTTTATGGCTATATGCCTATCCATACTTTCAAACATGTATAACTTGTATTCAAAATATACTTTCACATAACTGGTACATAGACCAACATACTTTCACTTAATATAATTTGTAGTTCAAAACTTAGCTTCAAATATAGCATTATACTTTCACAACAATTTAGAAACAATACTCTTGCATATAATTTCACATATAGAAATTTTATAGAAAAATATTGAAAATACTTACTTGCCATGTACCCCAGAATGGGTAAAAATACTGCATGTACTCACCTCATGTATTGCTAGTAGATTGTTTAAACGTCCCTTGTATTCATGCTCTTTCGTGATCCAATTAATCATTTGGCATAAACCTATGATTAACATTTTATACATTAACATTCATTCTAACTGACTCTATAACTCATTAAAGTCCTTATAATACTAATACAGGTCATAACAAGTGTATAACTTCTAACTGACTAACTTTATATGAGTCGTATCTCATACGTATTTCACTACAGTACCCTCGAGAGGTCGTATTCCCGGTTTAATAATTTTCCATGACTTTTCAAATCATTATGGACTTGTAGTTAAAGTTTGAAGTCATTTGGACATGCCTAGCATCGAATTCAAACTTTAAAAGCCCCTGAATAAACACACGACTCGTGCAAAATTAAGCCTTGAGTGAGCACGACTCGTGCATGCATTAAATGACAACCTACTTTGAAGTGCAGGGGGGCACGACTCATGCCAAATGAGCACGACCCGTGCTCTTTCTAGGCAACTTCTTCTTGCTTCGGTTTTACACTGTAGCAGTCCGATTTTTACACTATAACTTTTTGATTTGGCTTGTTAAGAACTTGATACTTGACTTAATACTTATGGAATCATTCCATGACTAAAATCTTCAGTTTATAACAAGTTTTAATCCATGAAATCATTCCAAATCCCAAAATGTAGAAATTAGGGTTCTTGAACCAAGAATCCCCAAATCCACAAAACTCTTGGATTATATGGTATGATCTTAACATACCATCATGTGCAGAACATAAGAATCATATTGATCACTTGGAATCATAACTGAAATTGGAATTTCAGTTCATCCCGTGAAGAACAAACTCAAGAATTTAAGGTAGATGATCATTACTAACCTCCTTACTTGATTTCTTCCAATTTCCAACTCTATTGCTTCCAAGTTCTTGTTCAATCTCGGAATTCCCAGAAAATCAGCTCTTGTAACCTTCTCACCCGTAGCTTCTGCAAGTCTCCAGAACATGTGGGGAGATCTTTCTCCCTTTTATACTTCCCATTTTTCAGTTCTAGTCCCTCAAGTTCACTTCCTTGAACTTTGACCACCAAAATAAATTATCTTTACAAAAAATTTAGTTTTCTTACATTTTTAGTCCAAAAACCAAAATATAATGTCAATATGAATCCTACATATGGTCAAATGACCAAATTACCATTTTATGGTAAAATGACCAAATTACCCTTTTATGGTAAAATGACCAAATTACCCTTTTCCACCAATTTTCTCCAAACTCTTGGAATTTTACTACATTTCCCACTATATTATTTTAAAACTTTTCAAAATATTTTGGTCTTTACCTTAACATATGAATTTGGGTAAAATTCATGTGAATATGATTAAATTCACTTGTGAATTAGAATAAATTCATTATAAATTATTAAAATATTGAAGTAGTAAAAAAAATTTCTAAGTAAATTTCTCAGATTATATTTCTAAATAAATTCTCAATATCATATGATATTAACATATGAATATGAATAAATTTTCGTGTTAATGTGAGTAAATTAACTCGTGAATCATTGTATATTGTTTATAAATGGTTAAAATATTGAAGTATTAAAATTTTAAAAGTCTATCACTCAAATTCAATTTTCACGGTTCCGATTCACATTCTGAATACAGACGACCCGTACTCATTAAAAAAGATTATTTTATACATCGATATGGATGTCTATTTGTAGAGGACAAATATTATGAATTTTGATATATTCAATTTATTCTTTTGTAAAAGGATAATGTCAAAAAATTAAAAAAAACAAAAAGAAAAAACGAAGTGAGATTTTTGTTACAGTCATCAATATACAATTCAAGGTAACAATTTACAGCCTATTTTTTGGCCATTGATGAGTTTTATTTCGACGATCGAGATTAGTCTCTTAGTAGCATGGAAAAATTTAGTATCTTATTGAACATATATATATATATATATATATATATATATATATATATATATATATATATATATATATATATATATATATATATATATATATATATATATATATATATATATATATATATATATATATGTATATATATTTGTGAGTGTGTGTGTATATATATATATATATATATATATATATATATATATATATATATATATATATATATATATATATATATATATATATATATATATGTGGTTAGGATCTTTTCAGAACCATTAGATCATGATCATCTTCATTAAGCGTGTGATCATCATTTAACAAATCTTATTTAATTTTAATTTTTTTTAATTTTGGCAACAATAATAACATTTTCTAAAAATAAGCTTAATCAATTTCAAATTTCAAATTTAAAAAGTTAATATTTTCGTTTTTAAATATTAGATTTTCCAAAATTTTAAAAAAACATAAAAAACAGATTTTAGAATTACAAAAACATATAAATTCATGTATTTGCAAGCAGGTGCATATATGCATATTTTCGAAATTCATATATACTCATCATTTATAATACTTGACTATAAATAATAAACAAACCAATTTATCAAAAACAATAATATACAGTTGTTTTGAAAGATACATATATAAAGTATAAAAAATACTACAAAAAATCATAATATCTCAATTGTTCCTTGACTGTAATGGTTCCTCATTTTATTGCTTTTCACTTCTTCAATTTGCTCGATACATTTTTAAAACCTGCAAGGATACTAATAAAAATACATATTAAAAAATATTAAAAAACACATACATGTATGCATATATGCAAATACACACATATTTATGCAAACATGTACCTTTTTAAAAATGCATTTATGTATATATACATTTATGCACATATGTACATATGCACCTATGCATTTATATACATGTACACACGTATACATAAATGTGGATGTAAACAAATAAACATATATGTATATATGCACATATGTATATATGCACATATGTATATATGCACATGTGCGTATCAGCACATATATTTATGCATATATATGCAATTATGCATACATATGTTTATTTGCGTATCAACGTGCACATATGTACATTTAAACCAACATATGCAAAAACATGGATATAAACAAATGGCATATATATATATATATATATATATATATATATATATATATATATATATATATATATATATATATATATATATATATACACACACACACACATATGTGAATGTGTATATCTGCATATATATTTATGCATATACACAAATACACATACATGTACATAAACATATGCACATATGTATACACATATACATTAAGATATACACCTATATACACATATGCACCCTCTTATACATGAAGATATAAGATATACACATACACTCAAACTGTAAACAAAACTTCTTTTCAAAGATTATGAAAACCCTTCATACCATGGTGCGCCTAAGTTAACAGGAAAACCAAATAAGTAATCAGTACGAACCCAACCACACACTCTATTATGAGATTCAAGTACAATAACCTGGAAAAAAATGAACAAGTTTAATCAAGCTTGACATGTATGTCAAGTTAGTCGACTATCAACACAAACTATTCAAAAGGTTTGACATCTATACATATACGATACATATATATTTATATATCAAAATTGACGTGTATTGACACGTATGTAAGTTCGTCGACTATGGACATAAACAAGTTTAATCAAGTTAGTCGACTATTGACAGGTAGGTCAAAATTCAAAACTAAATAAATAATCTACGCAAGAAATTCACATATTGTTTATAAATTCACTATTGACACAAATAACTCCATAATATAAATGTAGAAGCGAAGAGAACCTAAAATCAGTAATAAACACATTCTGCAATCCAACTTGAAATTAGCACAGATGTAGAAGGGAAGAGAACCTGCAATCGATTAACATAAACAACTAATCAGTAACAAACACAAAACAATCCGCTATGAGTTTGTGGGAAAGAGGGTGTATATCTTCAAAAGCTAGGGTTACAATGTATCAGAGATTTATTTGATTTCCATAAACAACCATACCTTGAGTTAGAGATGGTGTGTATGCGATTAGAACCAATTGACCAGAAAAAGACTAGAGAGAGAAACTATAGAAGACTGGTCGAGAAGGCGATAGACCAACGATGACCTAAGAAGATGACAACCTGAGAAAGGGATAAGGCTGATGAGGGTCGATGGTTGATCAATGTTATGCCTGTGAGATAAATATGATGATCGGTTGTGGTTGCGATGGTGGGAGTGAAAGAGAAGTTGGATTGCAACGAGGATGACAATGCAATTGTTTATCAGCAGCATAGAGGATGATGAACTTGGCAACGAGGGCAGAGAGAGAGAGAGAGAGAGAGAGAGAGAGAGAGAGAGTCTCTCCTATTTCATATGATGTTTACGTGATTTGAGTAATTTCCTATTTCGTAGAATCAATTTTTTTCTTATTCCCAAATAATCTGTACAGCCTAATTTAAAAAGTTAATTGCATCATTAGACTTAATACTAATTACAAAACTGCCACTATTAATCCCAGCCTTTCAGTTTTTTGATATTGTGGTCTAGAACGAATTCTCAGGTTTTCATGAAAAAATGAGTTCTCAAAAGATCATCTCTCTCTCTCTGTGTGTGTGTGTGTGTATATATATATATATATATATATATATATATATATATATATATATATATATATATATATATATATATATATATATATAAACTTGCATTATATCAACATAAGATGTTTTAAGGGATAATGATTTGAAAGAGTGATGAAGTTTTTCTCATGTATACATTTAGTTACCTATATTTTTTATCTATATTTAATTATTTATGTTTTTTTTATGCATATGACCATTAAACTTCTTTTTTTTATACAAATAGGACCATTAAGTTATTGGTCATATACTTATAAAAAAATATAAGTTTAATATAATCATATGTATATAAAAAACATAATTAACTAAATGTGAACATTTTAAAAAATTTATAGATAAATCAAACATAAAAATAAATTTTAAAATTTTATTATCCAATCAAATCATTATCTCTTTAGTTGCCTCTCCCTTATTCGTGTGGGAGGGACATATATACTTTGACGGTTTGGTATATAAATTCTGTATGCGTATTTTACCATAACTTTTAGGAAAACCCATAAAACCGTAACTGAGTAAATAAACTTTTTGTCATATGCTTGCGCGCTAAAATATCTCTCGTTTGAGATAATTATGATAAATTAAAAAACCATTTAAAAAAGCTAATAAAATTATTTAAATAACACGTGAGCGTTTCCAAACATGCACTAATGTGAAAAGTTCTATGCGCTTTTGTATACACGCCAGAAAGTGTACCATGAAAACGTGAGGTGGCATAAATAATATCTCCAAGTGGATTCTTATCTTTTTAGATTTGAGAAGTACTTTTTTATAATTTATTTATTTATTTATTTTTTTTAAACAGCAAATCTATTCTACTCCTATTCCTAAACTACTCATTGTTATGTTAGTGTCAGGGTTTGAACCCATGACTTTCTTGTTAGTATATCAACTTGTTAGCCAAATGGGCTAGCCCCAACTTGTGTAAATTTATAAATGTTATTACTTTTTGGTATTAAGACGATGAAATGTTTGTCTAATATATCTCAGAACCTTCGTATAAATCTCAAAATTTGGATAAACAAAATATTGATATCGCTAACACATTCATGTCTTTCGGTTTTCGATTTAAACTAATGTTTATAATAACAATTAAGTCTCTCAATTATTAAAGTTTACGAATTGTTAAACATAGTGATTTGAGAATAATGACAATAGCCTATCTTGTTATTTAATAATCAAGCTTCATTTTATTTATTCGTTAGACATTTTAAGAGAGCGTTTGGTTATTGGATTTCAAGCATTCGGATTTCAAATTCAATAGAATTTCAAATCTTTCGGGATTTAAAATTTCATGATCCGTTTAGTTGGATATCAAAACATTTATGAAATTAAAAAAACAAACATCAGAACCATCAGTATTAAATCGTCGATTGTGAATCAATGATGGAGAATCTATGACATAATAGTTGACATGAAATTTGCGGTGGAGCCGGGGTCAATAATAGAGGAGTTGGAAGTGAGGCGGTGTCGGCGGTGGGGTTGTCGAAGGTGGAGACGGAGGCGGTGGTAAGGTAGCTGGAGGTGGAGGTGGCATCAGCAATAGGGTGGCCAAAGGTGGAGGCGGCGTCGACGGCAGGGGTTGTCGGAGGTGGAGGTGACAATGTCAGCAGTGGAGTGGTGGGAGGTAGGGCATCGACGTTGGGGTTGTTGGAAATGGAGACAACGATGGTAGGGTGGCTGAAAGTGGAGGCATGAAAGTAACATGTTTTTCCTTCTAAAGTCTATAGTTGGTCATGGTTTGTAGCATATTCATGAAGTGCAAATAATGTGTTGTTTACGTGAAACTGATGAGTTGAACATGTCTTTGTTGGAGAGCCAAACCCACCTATATTCATTGTTGTTAAATATAGGAATTGATTGAATCGAAGAGTATACTTCATGGATATATGATTTTGTTAAATGAATATTGGAAAGACGATTTTGAGGATTTATGTGTGATGCAACAAAATCGTAGAAGGAGAGGTTTCAGGATGGAAGAGTAGAAAGCTTGGCATCTTCTTTCTCGAGTAGTTCGTTCGAAGACGTGTTGATGACAAATAAATCCTTGGGACATTCTTAACTCAGGGGTATGTCTTAGTATTATGCTATGATGCACAGTTTGCGATGTATAATCCAAAGTGTATGAGAGCAATAGAGAGAATTTAAGAGTAAGTTATGCTTACTGATGCCTCTTATAAATGAGTTATTTATATTGTTCATCAGGAGACAACCTCAGGTTTGTTCGTTATAGTATTTTCCTTGTTTCAGATGTTTCTCTAGAATGGAGTTGTTGGAGGATATGAGCTGGGGGTAGATTCGTGGGCGTCAAACATGTGGCCGGATGTGTTGGTGCCTTTATTGAGTTTCAAAGTCAACCGCATTTACATAGTTTTTTTTTTTTTTTTGTTTTGGATTTATGGTAGGATTGTCCATGCTGAAAAATTTGAATTCGTTAATAATTTAAAGTCAATACATGAAAAATAAAGAAGGAAAGCCCTGAGACCAAAATACCCTTCGTTCTAACATATATGTGTAACATATGGTTGAATGTAACCTCATAATCTTATACTTAACCAAATAATAACATAAATCATCAGGTTAAGGATAGAGGAACTTGATCATTACAATTAAAGTAGTTTGAATTAACATTGCAACACTAAATGAGTGTTTGAGACTGCTTTTTTAATTCAATAAGTGCTTTTGATATACGTGTTTATTAACTTATATGGTGAGAAAAACGAGTTTTAAAAAAAATGTTTGAATTAACTTATTAACTATAAGTTGATAACTTATTTTTTTAAGTGTTTGGATTAGCTTATCTATATAAAATGACCAAAAAGAACAAAAGCTATTTTGAAAGGTAAGGCTAGAATGGTATTTAAAGGTACTATGGATTTTTTTTTAATATCAATAAGTCATAAGTTATTTTAAAAAGCAATGGGCCCTTCCTTATCAAAAACAACTTATTTCAATGATTCAAAAACACTTTCAATAAATTATTATTTCATTTTCAAACATTTTTTTTTTAACTTATAAGCTTTTTCAAAAGCCAATAAATCAACAAGCTTTTAATAAGCAATCCCTAAAAACCCCTAAAATTATTCCACTTGTAACCATTGAAAATTTTAGGTTGTGTCTGTAACACCCCTTTTCTCAAACCATATTTAAATACAAATACAGTTTACGTTACAAACATATTTTACAACTCGTGACTATAAAGTAGCCACTTAATTTTTTTTTTATTTTACAAACTTAAACTCAAGGGGGTATTACAGACACAATACAGATAACCATGATTTAAACTTACAGTATATAAACTGGTCCCAACTGCAACCTTCGCTCCTTTCACCTAAGTACATAGCATTTAAAAAAATAGTATACGTGAGACATAAAGCCTCGTGAGTAGTATGGGTTTAGACCCAAAAACTTTCTGCTCAAAACTTGAATTAATAACAAGTAAAACTGATAAACTGCGTAAAACTTATTTTCAAAATAAGTCTCAATTCTCTTTGCTTTTCTGTAATTAAAACTTAAAACATTTTCTTTCTCAAAAACGGCTTCTTACTTTAAAACTGTTTTATTCTATAAAAATGCTTCCTTTCTCATATACTTGTGACCAACTGAAACTCATGAATTTTTTTAATTTAATTCATTCAACTAGCTCCCCTCACGGGACAGAACAGATCCGTCCGCTCGGTTATGCTCATTCTGTCTCCCCTTTGTGACTTGGAACGGATTCAAGCACAAGGGTATACTAAGCTAGACAACTACTTCGCGACGGGAGGTACCATCCCAGTAGTGTCTTCTGATCCCCCGATTATGTGGGTGATCCTAGTCCGGACAACTGGCTCTTACTTCTTTCTTTCTTTAGTTCTTATTTCATTACATCTCAAATTAGTCAAAATGGGACACAATTTATAAATAACTCATGCTCATACACTTTATAACTCTTTACTGAAAATATTTTCAAAACTGATTTTGACATCTTAGTTCACACAAGGAACTTCTTTAAAAATACCTTGTAAACTACACTGCTATAAAAATCTGCTTTAAAACACTTAGCCCTTATATAGAGCTACTTTAAAACTGTTTCCAACTTTAGTATTTAAAAGTATTTGGAAATCTCATTTTCTGAAAATATCATTTTGCTATGTACTAGGAAAATCCTCATAAAACTCACCTTGATTCTGCTTTGGTTCACTAAGCTTCACGTACTCCTTTTCCCTTTCCGTGCTCAATGGTATTTGAAGCACCACCTATACAAGTATCATATTGATTTGCTTAATTAATACATACTACATTTGACTCTATAGTTCTAAGGTCTCATACGACTCAACTTCAGGTTGTACTAAATAGATAACCATTAATGAATTCATTAAATAGTTTTTCTCCGAAATACACGTATTTTGATACAGTACCCCCGAGGGGTCGTATTTCAGTTCCGACACTTTTCCATGAAGTCTTATGTTGTATTAGACTTGTGTTTCAAATTTGGAGTTAATTGGACAAGTCTAGCTCAAATTCCAAAAATCAAGTTTTGATATAAACTTGAAGTTTAGCCACTGCCGCTACAGTGATTTTTCCGCAAGGTCAGATTATGAATTTAACAATTTTCAATGTGTTTTCATACCATTTTAAGGCTATGGTATGAGTTACAGACCCAACGGACAAGCCTAGCATCGAATTCAAAACTCAAAAATTGGACAGGAGGCTGCCCAGTAAGAGCACGACTCGTGCTCTTTTTGTGCTTAGGGAAGCACGACTCGTGCCAATAGTATGTTGCTATTTCTTGGCTCTACAGTGAACACGACTCGTGCTTGGCTAGTACAACAATTGGCACGACTCGTGCCTAGTCTGCAGGCTCGATTTTCAGTCCGATTTTTGAGCTGCAGACCTCTATTTTGACCTATTAAGCACTTAATACTTAACTTAATCGTTTTACTATCATTCCATGACTAAAACCCTTGCTTTACATCAGGTTTTAAGCCATGGAATCACTGATTCCAATTCCAATTTCACAAAAACCCGTTTTTGATGATTTTCACTAAAAATCCAACTTTTTGAAATTAATCACTTAGGAGTGTCTTAATACATCCTAAGTGATCATTTGGACTTAGAAAAACCATAAAAACTGATCTTGATCATGTATACTCGTGAATTAGGGTTCTTGGCCAAAATCCCCATTTCTTGATTTTCAACACATTCTATGGCTAGAACATGTTGTAGTGGTGATTTTGAGCAAGATGAACTAGATGATAACTTTGGAACTATGATTTCTGGAAAATCAGAAATCAAAAACATAGCTCCCGTTACAGATTTTAGATTTAGAGCTTGATAATCTTACCTCTTCAAGCTTGGAATCACTAATTCCAAGGTTGTTTTCTTGATTTCTTGGCAACTTTGATCTTCCCGTGTTCCTCTCTAGCTCTCTCTCGTTCTCTCCCGAGTCTTCTGAAATCTTCTATGATGTTCTGGAGAATGAGAGTAATAATTCTCTCTTATTTATATTTTTAGTTTTTATAAAATATTTTCACTTTGGTCCCTAACTTCTTCCTTTTGTTCAAAAGTGGTCCAAAAGTTCATATCTTTACAAACCAATTTCCATCAACTACTAACTTGACATTTTCTTGACAATTTGGTCATTTTCATGTCAAATGACCATTTTGCCCTTTTTGGTCAAATTTCACTATTTACGCGGTAAAACTCCAAATTTCACATAATCTCTTATTTCTTATATTATAATTTCACAAATACATATTATTTTACACAATAGTCTTATAACGTGTCAAAAGACCATTTTACCCTTTTACAATTTCGCGGGTTCTTACAGTCACCCCTCCTTATGCGGATTCCGTCCTCGGAATCCTTTCGTAATCTGTGAAATCCGGATATCTTCTTTTCATCTCTTCTAACGTCTCCCAAGTTAGGTTTGACCCTAATGGGTGCTTCCATTTAACTAGTACAAGGTCAATCTCCTTGTTCCTTAGCTTCTTAGTATGCATCTCTAGAATCGCTTCAGGTTCTTCAATCAGTCTGCTAGGAGTCTCCACCCTCAGGTCGGTATACGGTATTACTAACTCTTCTTTACCAAAGTACTTTTTCAAGTAGCATACATGAAAGGTATCATGTATTCCACTGAGTTCGGGTGGTAACTCTAGCTTGAACGCCTGTAACCCAACTCTCTTCAGGATTCTAAAAGGTCCAATGTATCTTGGACTCAGCTTTCCTCTCTTGCCAAACCTAACCACTCCTTTCCATGGCGACACTTTTATCATCACCCAATCTCCTTATTGTAAGCCATACGGTCTCTTCTTTAGATTTGAGTAACTCTTTTGCCGATCTTGTGCTGCTTTCATGTTGGCTTAAATTACTCCAATCTTCTCATTAGTTACTCTAATAATCTCTGGCCCTGTAAGCTTAGTCTCACCCGCCTCCAACCAGCATAAAGGAGTTCTACATTTTCTACCATACAATGCCTCAAAGGGTGGCATTTTAATGCTAGAATGGTAGCTGTTGTTGTATGCAAACTCCACTAATGGTAGGTGTTCATCCCAACTACCTCCAAAATCCATCACGCATGATCGTAGCATGTCTTCTAATGTCTGGATCGTTCGTTCACTTTGACCATTCGTTTGTGGATGATACGCTGTACTTAGTTGAATTCTCGTCCCCATTTTATCTTGTAAAGCTTTCCAAAAATTAGAGGTAAATCTGGGGTCTCTGTCTGACACGATAGCCAACGGTGCACCATATCTTCTTAACACCTCATCTGTATACAACTGGGCTAACTGCTCCAATGGAGTAGTTTCTTTTATGGCTAGAAATAGTGCACTTTTGGTCAACCGATCTACTATGACCCATATGCTATCATAACCTCTTCTCGTTCTCGGTAACCCGACAATCAAGTACATGGTTACATCTTCCCACTTTCCGGCTGGAATGTGTAATGACTGAGCATCTCCATGCGGGACCTGATGTTCCGCCTTGACTTGTGCACAAATAACACACTTGGAGATGTACTTAGCTATCCTCTTCTTCATTCCAGGCCACCAGTACTGTCTTTTCAGATCTTGATAAGTCTTGGTACTCCCTGGGTGTATGGAATACTTTAACTTATGCGACTCTTCTAAAATCAGCTTTCTCAAACCTCCTGCTTTCGGCACCCAAATGCGGTTTCTAAAAGTCTTTAATCCTTGACTGTTGGTTTCAAACTGCATGTCTTTTCCTAGTTTTTCATCTTTCAAATCTCCACTTTCTTCAACTTTCTGCTGAGCTGCTTTAATCTGTTCTATAATACTGGACACTAGCTCTATACACATCGATCTTGCCTTGATTCTTTTCTCATGAGTTTTTCTACTTAATGCATCTGCTACTACATTCGCTTTGCCCGGATGGTATACAATGTCGTAATCATAGTCACTGATCAGCTCTAGCCATCTGCTCTGTCTCATGTTCAACTCTTTTTGAGTGAACACATACTGCAAACTCTTGTGATCGGTGAATAGCTTGCACTTTGTACCATACAAGTAATGTCTCCAAACTTCAAGGCAAATACGATCGCTGCAAGCTGTAGATCATGGGTTGTGTACTTTTTCTCTGGATCTTTCAATTGTCTGGAAGCGTATGCTATAACCTTCCCTCTTTGCATCAATACACAGCCAAGCCCTCGATGTGAGGCATCACTGTACACTTCAAAGTCTTCTGTCCCATCTGGTAACGTAAGGACAGGCGTGTTACACAACTTTTCTTTCAATGTAGCGAAGGCTCTTTCTTATTCTTCTTGCCATCTGAATTTCTCTTCTTTCCGGGTTAATCGTGTAAGTGGCACAGCTATACGGGAGAAATCTTGGATAAATCTCCGGTAATACCCGGCAAGACTGAGAAAACTTCTAACTTCTGTTGGCGTCTTGGGTGGCTCCCATTTCATTACTGCTTCAACTTTTGCTGGGTCAACTTTTATACCTTGGATAGACACAACATGACCAAGGAACTGTACTTCTCGCATCCAAAACTCGCACTTAGAGAACTTTGCATATAGCTGTTCTCGCTTCAAGGTCTCAAGCACTGCTCGTAAGTGACTCGCATGTTCTTCTTTGTTCTTTGAGTATATCAGTATGTCATCTATGAACACTATAACAAATCGGTCTAGGAATGGTTTACAGACCCGATTCATTAAGTCCATGAAAACCGCTGGTGCATTGGTAAGACCGAATGGCATTACTAGGAACTCGTAATGCCCGTATCGTGTACGGAACGCTGTCTTCTCTACATCACTTTCTTTTACCCTGACTTGGTGATACCCAGATCTCAAATCAATTTTTGAGAAGTAATCTGCTCCTTGCAACTGGTCGAACAAATCGTCTATTCTGGGCAACGGGTAGCGGTTCTTGATAGTAATCTTGTTCAATTCTCTGTAATCAATGCACATTCGCATTGACTCATCTTTCTTCTTTACAAACAGAACTGGAGCACCCCACGAAGAAGAACTAGGCCTGATGAAGCCTTTATCTAGTAACTCCTGCAACTGGGACATTAATTCCCGCATCTCAGTTGGTGCTAACCGGTACGGTGCTCGCGCTATTGGGGAAGCTCCTGGAACAAGATCTATCCGGAACTCAACTTGCCTTTCTGGTCGCAAGCCTGGTAACTCATCTGGGAAAACTTCTGGGAATTCTTTTACTATTTCTATGTCTTTATACGTCTGTTTTACTTTGTCTTCAGTCATCACATAGGCCAGGAAAGATACACATCCTTTCCTGATACACCTTCGGGCTTTTGCCACACTAATTAGACTTGGCACATGCTTGCTTCTTTCTCCATATACGTACACTTTAGCTCCTAGGGTTTTAACAGAAACCCTCTTCTGTCCACAGGCTATCTTCGCGTCATTGGCACCAAGCCAATCCATCCCAATTATCACATCAAAGGACTTAATTCCAATGGGAAGAAGATTAAGTTGAAACTTCTTGCCATTGATATCAAGTTCACAATCTCGGTACATGTGCTGAACTTCGACAAACTTTCCATCCACTACTTCCACTTCAAAAACCATGTCTAACAATTCTAACGGGACTCTCAATCGGGCTCCAAATCCATGGGACACGAATGAATATGTAGAACCAGAATCAAACAACACATATGCAGGTGTCGAGTTGATCAGTAGTATACCTGAGACCACATCGTGCGTCTCCCTTGCCTCTTCCCTGGTGATCTGAAAAGCTCTAGTCTTCACCTTCTGGGGTTCTATCTTCTTCTGGGCTATTGACACCACAGTTTCTCCTCCCTTGTATGGGCAGTTGAAACTATAGTGCCCCATCTGGTGGCATGAAAAACACTCCACTTCACAAGCTTTCTTTGCTTTGCAGTCTTTCATTTTGTGACCGAGTCCGCCACAATTAAAACAGGCGTTTGATCCCGCATGACATTCGCCACTATGTTCTTTTCCACATTTCTCACACTTCTTTACGTTCCCCTGTCGAGTCTGACTCAGGCTTGTTTTCCCCTTTTTCTTTGAATTTCCACTGCTGTTCACTGTCTTTCTCTTGTCACTAAAACTTGGTCTTTCGTCATTTCGTCGTTTCCCAATATCCTCCACGTTTCGGGCAGCATTGATTGCTCCGTCTAATGTTTCAACTCTCTTTACTTCTAACTCATAATTCCATGGCAAACCCCAAACATAGCGGTTAATTCGGGACCACTCAGAGGGATATGATTCCCCCACAAAAGGCAGCATGTCACAAAACTTCTTTGTATATTCGTCCACCGTCAAGTCTCCTTTCTTTATCGTTAAGAAATCTTCGTTCATTTTCTCCAAATCTCTTGTGGGACAGAATTTATCTTTGAGACACGAAACAAACTCCGCCCATGACCAACCATACACAACATCTTTCCCCAAACTCTCGTATTTAGTATTCCACCACACTAACGCATCATCTTTCAACTGCCGAGAGGCATAATTGACTTGGTCTTTTTCGTCACATTTGCTTGCTTGCATCACTTGTTCGATTTCTCGGACCCATCTCATCGTCACCTTCAGCTCAAAACTGCCATGATACTCTGGCGGTTTACAAGCCATGAAGGACTTAAAGGAACAGCCCTTCTCCTTCCTTCTGTTTTCTCCGCTAGCTTCTTCCTCGGTCGTCTTTTTGGAGACTTCTTGTGAAGAATGGGCACTAGGTTCACGCATTCGGCTATCGATTATGTTATTCACATCCTGCTTCAGCTCATTTCGCAGATTATTGATCAGATACTGAACTGCTTCCATAGTGACGGGTTGTGGTGGTGGGTTTGGCTCAGCTCCATCATTTCTAATAACATGTCCGGGTCCACTTCCTCTTGAAGAAGTGTGACTGCCCTCACCCCTGTCAGCTTGTCTTTCGCCTTCCATTACTATATAGATGAATAAAATATCTGTTTAATACATAATTCTATATAGTATTTTGAAAGCGGTAGCATATTATCTCCCTATCTTGACTGCATTTTTAGTAGCAATCATACTCACTTTATAACTTCTATAAATCTAAGTGTACCTCTATATTACTAAGGCACCTTACTACTACTCTTGCTAGTTTAAGCCTAGGATGGTATTCCAACCTAATTCGCTTAAACTATGGCTCTGATCCCAAAACTGTAACACCCCTTTTCTCAAACCATATTTAAATACAAATACAGTTTACGTTACAAACATATTTTACAACTCGTGACTATAAAGTAGCCACTTAATTTTTTTTTTTTACAAACTTAAACTCAAGGGGGTATTACAGACTCAATACAGATAACCATAATTTAAACTTACAGTATATAAACTGGTCCCAACTGCAACCTTCGCTCCTTTCACCTAAGTACATAGCATTTAAAAAAATAGTATACGTGAGACATAAAGCCTCGTGAGTAGTATGGGTTTAGACCCAAAAACTTTCTGCTCAAAACTTGAATTAATAACAAGTAAAACTGATAAACTGCGGAAAACTTATTTTCAAAATAAGTCTCAATTCTCTTTGCTTTTCTGTAATTAAAACTTAAAACATTTTCTTTCTCAAAAACGGCTTCTTACTTTAAAACTGTTTTATTCTATAAAACTGCTTCCTTTCTCATATACTTGTGACCAACTGAAACTCATGAATTTTTTTAATTTAATTCATTCAACTAGCTCCCCTCACGGGACAGAACAGATCCGTCTGCTCGGTTATGCTCATTCTGTCTCCCCTTTGTGACTTGGAACGGATTCAAGCACAAGGGTATACTAAGCTAGACAACTACTTCGCGACGGGAGGTACCATCCCAGTAGTGTCTTCTGATCCCCCGATTATGTGGGTGATCCTAGTCCGGACAACTGGCTCTTACTTCTTTCTTTCTTGAGTTCTTATTTCATTACATCTCAAATTGGTCAAAATGGGACACAATTTATAAATAACTCATGCTCATACACTTTATAACTCTTTACTGAAAATATTTTCAAAACTGATTTTGACATCTTAGTTCACACAAGGAACTTCTTTAAAAATACCTTGTAAACTACACTGCTATAAAAATCTGCTTTAAAACACTTAGCCCTTATATAGAGCTACTTTAAAACTGTTTCCAACTTTAGTATTTAAAAGTATTTGGAAATCTCATTTTCTGAAAATATCATTTTGCTATGTACTAGGAAAATCCTCATAAAACTTACCTTGATTCTGCTTTGGTTCACTAAGCTTCACGTACTCCTTTTCCCTTTCCGACACTTTTCCATGAAGTCTTATGCTGTATTAGACTTGTGTTTCAAATTTGGAGTTAATTGGACAAGTCTAGCTCAAATTCCAAAAATCAAGTTTTGATATAAACTTGAAGTTTAGCCACTGCCGCTATAGTGATTTTTCCGCAAGGTCAGATTATGAATTTAACAATTTTCCATGTGTTTTCATACCATTTTAAGGCTATGGTATGAGTTACAGACCCAACGGACAAGCCTAGCATCGAATTCAAAACTCAAAAATTGGACAGGAGGCTGCCCAGTAAAAGCACGACTCATGCTCTTTTTGTGCTTCGGGAAGCACGACTCGTGCCAATAGTATGTTGCTATTTCTTGGCTCTACAGTGAGCACGACTCGTGCTTGGCTAGTACAAAAATTGGCACGACTCGTGCCTAGTCTGCAGGCTCGATTTTCAGTCCGATTTTTGAGCTGCAGACCTCTATTTTGACCTATTAAGCACTTAATACTTAACTTAATCGTTTTACTATCATTCCATGACTAAAACCCTTGCTTTACATCAGGTTTTAAGCCATGGAATCACTGATTCCAATTCCAATTTCACAAAAACCCGTTTTTGATGATTTTCACTAAAAATCCAACTTTTTGAAATTAATCACTTAGGAGTGTCTTAATACATCCTAAGTGATCATTTGGACTTAGAAAAACCATAAAAACTGATCTTGATCATGTATACTCGTGAATTAGGGTTCTTGGCCAAAATCCCCATTTCTTGATTTTCAACACATTCTATGGCTAGAACATGTTGTAGTGGTGATTTTGAGCAAGATGAACTAGATGATAACTTTGGAACTATGATTTCTGGAAAATCAGAAATAAAAAACATAGCTCCCGTTACAGATTTTAGATTTAGAGCTTGATAATCTTACCTCTTCAAGCTTGGAATCACTAATTCCAAGGTTGTTTTCTTGATTTCTTGGCAACTTTGATCTTCCTGTGTTCCTCTCTAGCTCTCTCTCGTTCTGTCCCGAGTCTTCTGAAATCTTCTATGATGTTCTGGAGAATGAGAGTGATAATTCTCTCTTATTTATATTTTTAGTTTTTATAAAATATTTTCACTTTGGTCCCTAACTTCTTCCTTTTGTTCAAAAGTGGTCCAAAAGTTCATATCTTTACAAACCAATTTCCATCAACTACTAACTTGACATTTTCTTGACAATTTGGTCATTTTCATGTCAAATGACCATTTTGTCTTTTTTGGTCAAATTTCACTATTTACGCGGTAAAACTCCAAATTTCACATAATCTCTTATTTCTTATATTATAATTTCACAAATACATATTATTTTACACAATTGTCTTATAACGTGTCAAAAGACCGTTTTACCCTTTTACAATTTCGCGGGTTCTTACAGTGTTTGATAAATCCAGACCTGAATGAGTAAGAGATCTGACACAGTAAACATTATCCTAATGCTGACTCGGTCATACATATTTATACCCGGTCAGATGTGATTTTTAGCATTATCAAACGTCCGGACTCGGACCGAATCAGAATCAGGTCTGACCAGACCCGGTCAATCACAAATCAAACATAAACTTAGAAATAATTGAACGGTACATAGACTATTTACTTAGAAGTAAAAATAAATAACAAATATCAAGACATAAAAAATAAATATATGTTACAAATCCTAGTAGCGTGAGGATAATCAGTGTGTAAACTATATTTGTACATACTAATCGGCCATGACATGAAATATATTTCATTTATTAGATAAAACATAATATTTTATTTTTTATCAAATTTATTTTTTTTCATTAATAGTACAATCTATAAAATTAGTTATTTAGAACAACTATCTCACAAACATACTAAAATTATTCCACGTGCAGCCATTGAAAATTTTAGAGTTAATTTAAAAGTACATAGACTATTTACTCAAAAAGTAAAAAAAAAAAAAAAAAAAAAAAAGACAAACATCAAGACATAAAAAAAATAAAGATATGTTACAAATCCTAGTATTGTAAGGATAATCGGTGAGTAAACTATATTTGTATATATTAATTGGTCATAACATAAAATATATTTCATTTGTTACATAAAATATAATATTTTTATATGTAATTAAAAAATTCATTAATAGTACAGTCTATAAAAATGGTTATTTAGAACAATCGTCAGAGACACACACTTTCTATTCTGATATTAAACTATGTATTTCGTCTACAAGACTTAAACGCTCCATAACTTATAGTTGAAAATTACATTTCCACCAACATATGATATTGTTAGGCTACAATATTTTCGTAATATATATATATATATATATATATATATATATATATATATATATATATATATATATATATATATATATATATATATATATATATATATATATATATATATATATATATATATATATATATATATATATATATATATATATATATATATATATATATATATATATAAGAGACCCTATAAAGACATTGTAAAGTACAATGATCATCTTGGAAAATTTGTAAAAAGAAATTTCCTTTATGTATATTTCGATGGGTTAAAATAACCAACATTACTCAATTTGCTATTTGGATTATTAATCTTTTAATTTTATTTTATAGACCAATATATATTTTTCATGTGTTTGTGTTGTAGCAATGAAATGGATTTCAATAGCGTATGAATACAACGTAACATATAATATGATAGAAACTGCTTATTTATGTCTATTTAGCGTTGCCGTGATTTCATTGTAAGGCTGTGCGGAGTGGGAAGGGTTTTTGTTGGCGGCATCCTACCTGGCGGGTGTTGCTGGCAGCAAACACCGCCCCGTGACCGCGGCAAGCCTCAGCGGCAAGGACCCAGCAGCAACAGCTTGCCGCTTTCTCTCTCTTCTTCCTCTCTTCTCTTCCTCTTCTCTTCTTATTCTCTTCTCCTCTCTTGTTGCCGGCAACCACTCCCCCCCTTATTTCTTCCTCTCTTCTCTTCCTCTTATCTTCTTCTTCCAACCGATGTGGAGTGGATGCCACCGGCACCACTCCGCACAGCCTAAGTTGTAACAATCAATATGACAATATTTCAGGTGATATTATCTTTAACAATATAACGAGAACCGAAAAACAAAATATTTTGGTTGCTAAATACAGTTATATAATAAATGATTCAAAAATATTAAATACTACTTAGTGTCATCTAATGACATTACCCATTTCTAAATAAAATATATACAATAATTTTTTGTTAAGAGTCGTTGCAATGAAACACGACGTTCATTACATTATAATATTCTAATATTTATTTGGTTGTAGATTTTTTAATAATTATTAAAATATGTTTAATCATATTAACTTTGATTTACAAGTTATTTTTTTCTTTTTCTTATCAAATATATAATAGATGTTTAATAAAGTGCCAAAAGTTTTCGTTAAATAATGTGAGTGGTCTCACAGGGCTTTGATAGTTATGTAATCCTAGTAAGAAAGAGCGAGTAACCAATCATTAACGATAAAGCACCATCTACATGTAAATGACAACTCAAATATCTAAGAGGGTAAAAAGGAACTATAGAAAAAAAAATTGTAAACTTTACTACATAAAGAAGAGTGGTAGCCGGTCTTGTATTTAAAATAGAGTAAATTACAATAATGGTCCATGTGGTTTGCATGAATTTTCAATAATCGACAAACTTTTAAAAAAACATCGAAAATGGTCCAAATTAAAGATCAAGTTGCAAGAATGGTCCAAAGGTCAGGTTAAAAGATAATTTTACCCTTTTTAATTTCTTTTTCATTTTTATTTAAATGTTTTATTTATTTTAATAATTAAAAAAAGAAAAATACCCCACCCTCTCTCTCTCTCTCTCTCTCTCTCTCTCTCTCTCTCTCTCTCTCTCTCTCTCTCTCTCTCTCTCTCTCTCTCTCTCTCTCTCTCTCTCTCTCTCTCTCCTGGGTACCCGCTACCCCTCTCCCTCACGCGACAAGCATGCATATAGATTTATTTAGCTAATTTTAAAATTTTTGCTTTAAACGTTTTTTCATAATTGAATAATTAATATAAATATATCTGAAAAATAATGTATGAAAACGGGTATTTAGGTTATATTTAGCTTTCATATATAGTAACTGTGGTTGATCACCATTCCAAGTAGATTTTTTACTTGTAATTGGTGTGTTATTTACAACATGGTTTTGCATTGTTGATGATATAAACCCTTTGAAATTTATTAGTACATGGTACTCTAAAAAGTATCATTTTAGCTGTAAACATTGCTAAGTCTTAGCTAAAATAGGTTGAGTTAGATTTCCAATATTTCAAACGTACGAGACTTATGTTATGACTGAATTGAGGAGAAGCCTCTACAAACGAATTTAAATATGCTTAAAACAAGAAAATCTCAAGAAGTTAATAAGTGATGAAAAGTTACATCAAAGATGAAAAGAAATGGTACCAGAAGATTGAAACTCAAGAGGGGAGTTTAATATTTGGCATTTATAGCTTGAATTTGTAGACTCGTAAAGGGTGTTGCACACTTAATCACCTAGTGCCAACTAGCTTGGGATGATTTTGTTGAACGTTCATTACACACGATTTAAATATTAGTCAAGGAATTCTCTTAGTGGTCTTTGGAATTAGAATGAGTAGACTTTGTACAGCATTAAGTCAAAATTTTGTAATCAATAGTTCCATAGAAAGTCATGAGTTTCAAAGGTACAAAAAAGTAAAAGAAAGAGTTAATATATTGGGAATAATCAGTACATCATAAGTGCTTCAAAGTTAGCACATAAAATTTTAAGATTGCCTAAAGTATTGGAAATGAAGTGAACAATTATAAGAATAATAATACAATAAAGTGCTAAAAGTATAATCTAAAAAAGAAGTGTTATTGAAATATATGCAAAGTTTTTAACCAAGTGTGTGGTACAAGGGTAATTTTGGGAGTTTTGGCAATAAATATTGAGGCTAAGAGATTTTTAAAGAGTATACTTCTAGGGGATGCAAAAATGAGTATTTGGTACATTTGGAATTTGGTGCTTATGGGAAGGAGATTTGGTTGGAACATGATTAGTTTATATGGACCTATATACAGTTATGTATATCATTCTACATATAGTTTATTTATTTGTTTTTTGTATATTATTTTAGGCATCAATAACTCTTTCTTGTTTTACTAGCAATTGGAAAATATTGAAGTAGATATTTTACTAGCTGAATAGATTCTAGTTTACTTGAGGACAAGCAAAACCCAAGTATATGGTATTTTTACATCACTATATTTATACATATATTTTGGTGATATAAGGATATTTTGAGCTATAAATTGATATAAATCAGGAAAAAAGGTACTTATAATACTTGGAATTTGCGTTTTTACGGGAAAAATGAGTTGTTGCGCAAAAATGAAAAGAAATGAGCAAAAATTAGACTAGAAACTGAGCTATAAAGAAAATGTTGCTGACTGAAGAAGATGACACATAGAAAAAGATTTAGTGACACAGTGTATTAACCATCACGACGTAATGATGAGAGATCATGACGCGACAACAGATAACGATTGTGAGAAATACGGGGTACAACTGTATATCGCGATGCAATTCGAAGGTCGTAGCATCGCATTCCTGAGGCATTTATAATATCTATAAATAGACAAAATCTTCATTCCATCTGAAATTAATTAGTAATCATTGATAATACTTTAGATTTTTCGACTTCCAAAGCGATTTTGAAGGTTTTCTAAGCAATTCCAAGGTTGGAGGAAGGATTCCTAGCACGAAATTGAAGGATCAAGCATGTAATCATTTGGTTTTAGATTTAGTTTTGTATGTTTGGATTATGTTTTCAAATATTTTCTAATTATTGTTGTTGATTCTTGGATAAAACCGTAATGTTTTACGTGGGTTTGATGAAAGACTAGTTTTTATTAAAAAGTGGTTTAATTTATCATAGTTGTTTTTTCAAAGATCCATATGTATTAAACTTAGGATTTTTATTAAGTTACTGTTGAGCTTTTATGACTTAGATGACCATTCTAGTAATAAAGCTTGAATCTTGATTGTTTATGACCATTAAACCATTAAGACGAGTGAAAGACAAATTCCTAAGGATAGGTTAATAAATATTAAAACTTTAATATGTGTGAAATGTCTGTAATAGAAGACCATTCTTTACAACTAGTCATTTTCCATGACCATTGAGATTAACCAGAACAAATCTGGCATGATGTGAATGAATAGCTGTTAATAAAGTTGGCAATTTGCATGACCATTGTATTTAACAACTTTAGATTCAGAGGGATAGTATTCGGACCAAGAATATATATATATATATATATATATATATATATATATATATATATATATATATATATATATATATATATATATATATATATATATATATATATATATATATATACCATTAAATTTGTTATAAATTACAACAATGCCATCTTGCATCTTAGACTTTCAATTTTCTGATCTTATGGTCCACATTTGGTTCTCTAGTTCTCATGATTTTTTTTGGTTCTCATTAGATCTTTACTCTATCTCTCTCTCTCTCTCTCTCTCTATATATATATATATATATATATATATATATATATATATATATATATATATATATATATATATATATATATATATATATTATATATATATATATATATATATATATATATATATATATATATATATATATATATATATATATATATATATATATATATATATATATATATATATATATATATATGATGGGTGATCGAATATGTGGTATCTTGGGGAATTCACTAAACTTTGTGCTTACTCTTTCACCCTAAATACTTTTAAATACTTTTCAGAATAAAGGATTGTAGCGCAACACGACTGTATCGCATCCGGCTTTTCGGTGTTCAAAGTCTTTCGCTGGTTAATGTTTTGTATTCAATTTAATATCTATGGTTTTAAATGTTTTAAATACTGAACTTGGAAGAATGATTTTATTTTCAACCTGTTTTATGTAATTGAATCGTTTTTAAAAATTAAAAATTTATTACCAAATTTGAGGCATTACAGAGTAATTACGGGACGTGTTGGTTTTTAGGACACGACACGTAAGTTCTTCAATTTGCGTTCTTACGCGACACGTTTCTTCTAGAAACGCGACATGCAATTTATTCATAAAAATTTCTTTTAGTATACTTATTTTTGTTTAATTTAACTTGTTCTAATTTCTTAGTTGACAAATAAGGCAAGAACATGAGCTCTGAAACAGACACAATTCCACCATTTGAAGAGTTCGAGAGTGAATTGCACAATTGGGTGAAACGAAACCAAAAAGAGAAAGAATATATTGGTGATACGAACAACAATAACATTGCCGACCTTTCACTGGAACAATATGTTACCCTTACTACTGAAGGAACTGGGTCGGGATGTAATGTCCCAGATTTTACGGAAAATTTAAAAATTTTAATAAAAACATTTCCAATAAATAGTAAACTCATTATTAAAAAATCAAAAACATTAATTTAAAATAGTTCAACCCACAGTGGAAATAAAAAACTAGATAAAGTCGAATCAAAACATAATCTCTAAAAGTAGATGGACCAGTGTGTACACGTCACACATTATCATCACCCAACCAGAACAACCTGAAATAGTGATTTAATAGGGAAAGGGTAAACACACATCTTAGTGAATTCAACAGATACATGACATATCCGTCACACATACTCTACCCCTATCATAGGCACACAACACAATAAAGGCACACAACACAATAAGTCAAAAACACAGCTACAAGGCACGCAACACGTATATGGTATGCAGTACACTGATGGTAGGGATGTGCATGGGTTGGTTTGTGTAACACCCGGCTTTTAAAACAAAACACCCCTGAAAAAAATTTCATTTAAAACCAAGGTTTTAATACATAAAACTATAACAAAGGGGTATATTTTAATAAAAACGGGTACAAGTGTATCAGTTTGGGTCGGTTTTAGACCCAAAACCGAACCCAAACCGATCAATTCGGTTTTTGGGTTCTAGAACCCGTTGGTTTCGGTTTCTGATCGGTTTTGGTTTCGGTTTCTACTATCGGTTATGGGTCGGTTTCGCGTTGAACCCATGGGTTTGTAGAATTACATTTAACAATCACGAATAATGAAATATTGAAACATTTGCACCAATTGAGATCCTCAGCAAACAAAAAAGGCACAATGTCTAATAGCTAAAAACGTAATAGGAAACAGAAATCGAATGACTCGCTAAACAGAAATCCAAAGTGACGATCAAGATGTGAAACAAAAATCCAAAGTGACAACAAGTTGGGAGCACAACCTGATAAGAATCAATTTAGCGATTAGTGAGGGGACATGCGTACCGTTAAATCGAGCGAATGGGTGAGCAAACTGTCGAACGATAAGATTTCAATCAAATGAAGGGGACTGTGAGAAGTCAACCAATCAGTCAATCGAGAGCTTAGAGTTCTAATTTCTTACTTGCTTTTTCTTTGATCAGTCTAGCGAGGAGAAACTGAGAACTGAGACGTGAGAGACTGAATTTGAGAGAGCGAGAAAGCCAAAAAGAGATACATACGGGAAAAGGATGAATCGATTTGTCAACAGAAAGCCCAAAAAGAGATATATATTAATTCTTAAATGTTTATTAATAGGAATGGGTCGGTTCGGTTTGTGCTGGGTCGGCTTTTCAATAGAAACCGAAATCGAAACCTAATTTTCGTTTTAGAAAAATTAAACCCGAACCATCGGTTTCTCTTTTGGTTTCGGTTTTGTCGGTTTTTATCGATTTCTCGGTTTCCGGGTTCGGTTTTGCTCATCCCTAACTGATGGCACCTAGATCAATGATGACACCCAACTCAATGATTGCACCCAGCACAACCACAGTGCATAGCACGATCATGACACTCAACTCAATCATGGCTTGCTCTGTACCCACTTCCCACACTCACACACCCCCAGAACTTCCCATGGCCTAGTACTACCCACCTACATCCTAGACAACACACACGAGCTACAATAAAGGATGTACAACTTTAATACAACATAGTGATGAACTCACCTCGAAGCAGCAAAAGAAGAAATCTACACAACGACTCTGAAGGTCCCACCGAGCTCTACCCGCACACCTTATACTGATATAAGGTACAATAAGTTACTACAAAGCATACTAGCTAATCTTGCTATATATATAGATACTTGTAGCATTACTTTCCTGTTATTAAGTTACATTTCAGCTTTTAACCGCCAACCAAGGAATTTGATGCTACCCATTTTAGGCATCCTAAACCTAACGTATTTAGGATATTTTTGCACAGCCACTTAGTTCATTTTTTTTTAGGATTCCAGGGATATAAGGCACTCACTCTAACTATTTTTCTTCTATTTTCTATGAATTTACCAAAATCGGGTATCTAAACTATCAAAACTCAGACCAGGTTGCAAATCTTGCCACTTTCAACCTAGTAAGGGTTATCCATAAATTTAGGGGGAAATAACGAATAAACTAGACCCTAATAGAAGACCACAGACCTGACCTCAAGTCATTTTCATTATCCAAAATTTATGAGAAAAAGTAGACTCAACAGATTAGACAATAAGCTGGACCAGACCCCAAAGAATCTCCAAGATCCAAATGGGCTAAGTATTAGGTTTTGAAACTTGGTGTGGACAAACTAGACACCCAACCTAAACTAGGGCCATTGATCTCATCGCTAAATGAATTTTGTACAAATTTTAATGATTTTCCAAATATAGAGGACTGAATCTATCAGGACATTGGACTAGTCATTGTAAATTACCAATTCAACTTAACCTAGGGTATGAATCAACTCAAACCCTTTTGAGGAAAGAAACTAAACACCAAGACCAATTCGAGGACATAATGCTTGACCCAAATAGACATACCCACGATTTTACATGATTTTCTAAACAGGCCCAAAATCAGCAACATTTACTCAACATTCCAACAACACACTAGGGTTAAGGTTTTCAACCCTAAATCCATCACCTTTATTAAACCTTTTAAGGTCTGAATGGACTTCAAAGGAAACTCAGAAATGAAAAAATGACATGCACTTTATTAAGCTGGACTGCATGCAACACTAAATCATAAACACATCAACACACATAATGGTGCGTGATGTGTGGTTATCAGCTAGAACCACCAAACCCAAACCATACGGGACCAACACATCAAGTTAGAACCATGAATTAGATGTGAACTTTAAGAACAACATTACCTTACACATACACACACAAGCCCACAGTGGGGTTGTGGTGGTGGTGGTGCACCATGGTTAGAACAATGAGAAAGAAGGGAAAAGACTTACCTCTATGAGCCACTTATAGCCTTGATCTACTACTCACAGTATTCTTCTTTCATAATCACACACACCCAACTTGCTTTCCCTCACCAAAATCCACAACAGCAGCAACAAAGAAGGACAAGAGAGAGAGAGAGAGAGAGAAAAACGAGAGAAGAGAATGAGAGGCAGAAAGATCATGACACACTTGGGTTTTTATGAGCTTCGCCTGAGAATCGATTATAACTATTGAGAACAACATGGACGGGCTTCATACAAATCGAGGCCTCACGGCCCTAATTTGTCATCCCATCAACTAACTAGCTCAATAAAAAATTCCCATGCATCTTTCCCGTAATTTCAAGATTAGTCCATTACTTTGTGGTATTTAATTTCTTTTATCTCAATCTTAAAACACTTCACCTATTAAGTTTCCAACAATGACACGTTAACCCCTTCCTATTAAACTAGAATTTAGAATTATCATAATCATCATCATCATCATCATTATTATTATTATTAGTTATGCTTTAAAATTAATTCAAAAATACGAACGAACCGTAAAATGGGGTGTTACACGAGATAGTCTCCCCACTGATTCCTGTCGCGACTAACTTTGAAATCAAGGGGCAGTTTCTGCACCTACTACGGGAGACTCCTTTCCACGGAAAGGAAGATGAATATGCTAACCAACACATAGAGGCGGTGCTGGAAATATCTGATTACTTCATCATCTTGGGTATTAACTAAGATGCTAACTTGAGGGTGTTTCCAATAACACTTCATGGAGTTGTTAAGTGTTGGTTGAAGTCCATCCCAGCCCAAGTTGTTATCACATTGGCTCATCTGAAAGACCGCTTCATCTAGTCGACCCTCTAAGATAGCCAAGATGAAGGCTAATATCCAAAATTTCCAACAACATGATGACGAGACACTCTATGACGCTTGGGACAGATTCAAAGAGATGCTGCAAAACTGTCCACAACACGGCATGAATGCTCACCAGGTGGTCCAAACCTTTTATAATGGGAAAGATGTAACCACCAAACAACTTGTTGATTCATAAAGGCCCGATACCGAAAAAGACTCCAGCCGTAGGGTACTTATTAACTTAGGAATTAGCCAACCATTTTCACCAATGACATTCCTCGAGAGATGCATCCCTAAGAAAGAAGTCATATGGAGGCAAAACTGATAACTTGGAGGCACTGAATGCCGAGCTTGACGCCTTTGGAAGAGACATGAAGAAAGTTAATCAAACTATCTGCGTTATGCAGGTTGGCTGTGACAACTATAGTGGTCCTCAACTAGCAAATGTTTTACCTTTGGACGAAGATAAGAATAAGAAAGCCCGATTCTGCTATTCATCTGGGGACCAGTTCGATGATAGGAAGTTCTATAACAATAACTGGAAGCCATATGATGAGTATAAAATGATCAAGCTGAGAGATACAAGCAGGAATGCCAGGGTTTCTATAGAAGGGAGCATCAGCAGGAGAACCCCAAACAACCTGAGAAAAAACCTAGTTTTGAAGTTATGATCGCTCGGTTTGCTAAAGCTTTAGACCTGATTGTAATATTGTGTTATTAAATTATAGAGGTTTTGAGTTAATCTTAGTGTAAGTAAGATTTGTTAAGTTGTTACATGAGTTAGAATGATTAGAAGTTCATTTGGGAAGAGTTTGAACCTTAAAAGTGTCAAAAATAGGTTACACGGGTCGTGTAAAGGAGTATTACAACTGTTTTGGCGATGCAGTAAGTTACACGGGCGGTTTTTATTAACACGGGCGTGTCAGGAAACTTACACGGGCCGTGTTAATTTTACACGGACCATGTTAAACTGCAGACCAATTTTTGAGAGCAGTCTGTAAGTTACACGGGCCGTGTTAAATTTACACGAGCTGTGTTATGCGCGCAGACCCACTTTTTAAAGTTGATTTTCTTTCATTTTGGGGAAATCTAACTTCGACCAAAACCTCCCAAAAACCCTAGAAACTTAATCCCCAACCTCTAAACTCGAATTTGAAGTCTATAATTCAGTAATTGAAGCTAGGATTTGATTCCTTACGGTTGAAAGGCAATTCCCTTCGATTTTGACTTTGTTTTGACGGATGGATTATGGGATTTGAGATGATTCCAAGTGGTTTTGATGAACCACCTGTAATTAACTGGTATTAGAGTGAAATTGTTTGGATTAGTGAGTGTAAAAGAGTTATATCATTAGACCTGAGCTAGCAAAGAGTTGTTTGTTGCATTTCTAAGGTTATATGAGTCAAAGTGGCGAAATTGAAGGCTACAGCTAGGATAGTATTACTATCTTTTGATTGTAACCCTATCTTATGATTCAAATTCTTGATTGTTATTGATATTGAGTATGATTGAGATTGTTGAATATTGAGTTTTGACCCGAGATATTATGATACAGCTAAGGCTAGACAGGAGCACGGTACACGCGGTTCAGGAGTTCCACAGAGTAACCCGACAACAGGTGAGTAGTTATTTATTAGATGATTATGCCTTATTGTGATGTTGTTTACAGATAAGAAGTAGGCTATGTTTTGATTTGGTTGAGTAAAACCAAATTTTGAGTATATGGAGTAAAGAGTTATAGTGTGTATATCACACTAGGGACTTAGATAGTCCGTTGAGCATGATTAAAACGAGATGATGAATGATACAAACCAATTAACCTTTAATTACTCATTGAGATTTCATAGCTCATAAATTGTTTGTTATTTTTGTTTGTGTTAGGTTTTGGTAATGGCGATCGGGGGAAGCGTGTCTCAGAGGGATAGCTGGAATAGAATGGACTTGGACTTGAACTTAGTTGTTGTTTTGAAATTTGTAATTTGACCCGGTTTTTGAATGACAGTTGTAAATACTAATGTAAATAGTTTTAGACTTAAACTATGCTTTTGGTAACAACTTTGTATTACTCGTTTCTTAATTTGAGTTACACCCTTTAATGTTGTATTAATGTGATAAAAATCAAGGCGTAATTCATTTATGAGAAATCGGGCGTTACACTGAGGCATAGGGAAACGAAGGAATTAGTACAAAGATTAAAACTTTAATGTATATGAATAATTTGTAATAGATGACCATTCTTTACAACAAGTTAGTTTTCATGGCCATTGAAATTAACCAGAACAAATCTTGCACGATATGGGTGAATTGCTAGTAATAAAGTTTGGTAATTTACATGACCATAGTGATCAATAACTTTAGAGTCATAAGGTTGGTACTCTGACCAATAAGCTAATCATTTTAGGAATCATTGAATGACTTTTATGAACCATTGCATTGTTGAGATACATAAAATTTTAATGCTCTAAAATGTTGATGGCATAATTTTTATGACACTCTTTTGTCTGTCATAAAAATGTTGTATGTCATTGTTGGTTTGTCATTAAAAGTTATTTTTCTAGTAGTGACACCAAAGTTTATCATTTTTAATGCTCTAAAAACTAGTAGACATGCCGATATAAAAACTAAATCCTTTTATGTATGCATATGAATGCATCAATGCATCTATATGCACCATGCATGCATATTGACTTTTGTTTTTAAAAAAATGATACTCTAAAAACAAGTAGACATATTTTATACATACTGCATGCACCAATGCATCCATATGCATGTATACCGACTTAAACATATTCAAAAAATGATACTCTGATATAAAAATTATTTTTTATGCAATCATTAGTGCATACAAATAAGTGTATCATTGTATTTATATGCATCAATAGTCTTCCCTCCTTAACCCTAGAAGATCATAATTGATTAGTATAAGATTCCTAAACAATTATCTAAATCAAATCTAAAAAAAAGTTTTCATAAGTAAAAAATCATAGAAATACACATTTTTGAGGCCCTAAACGATCCTAAATTGCCGGAAAAATACCACATGTCACAGTGAAGCGTTGGGTTTTATTAATTGGCCCATTTTACATGTCGTGTGCGAGTTCATCCAATTCTGAGCTGTCAGATCACTTCAACATATTTTTCGCTGATGTCATCATATTTTCATTCATGTTAATGCTGACATCATCAAGCCATGCATATAAATGCATCAATGCATTGGTGCATATTGACATTTGTATATTTTTATGTTCTTTTAAATGATAAATATTTTTATAAAAAATAATTATTTTTATGAATGCATCAATGCATGCATATCAATGATATGTATATCGACTTTATTTTATTCAAAAAATATAGACAACTATATAAAACATTTATATACTTTTATGTTCCATTAAATGATAAAAATATTCATATAAAATAACTAAATATTTTTATTAGTGCATCCATATGTATGCATTAATACATATACATGTTGATATACTTACAAAAATATTACCGCATATGAATGCATCAGTTGATATAAATGTTGATATAATTATGAAAATATCACATCTGTTTTTGAAATTTATGCATAATTACAAAAATGTCGCTGTCTCTTTATGATACCTTTTACAATTTGTCTGGGGTGGGGGTGTAGGTGGGGTTGGGGGTATGGGTGTGAGTGGGGGTGTAGGTTTGGGTGTGGGTGTAGGGATGGGCATGTGAGTGGGGTGTGGGTATGGATGGGGGTGGGGATGGTGGTGTGGGTGCGGGTATGGGTATGTGTATAGGTTTAAGTATGGGTAGGGTGAGGGGTGTAGTTGTGGTTAGGGTGGCGATGGGGTGTAGGTGTGAGTGTGAAGGTTGGGGTTGGGGTGGGGATAAGGTGGGGTTGGGTGGGGTGGTGGTGGTGTTGGTGTGGGTGTGGGTGTGGGTGTGAGGAGGGATCGATTGTAGGTGAGAGAAGGGTAAGAAGACTTTTCTATTCCACGTTGTTCTACATTTTTGGGTGGGACTACAATTTAATGAATTTGTCTCATTTGACTTTATGATTGTTCCAGTACCGTTCACGTCAAATACTATTTCAAAGTAACTTGTTATGTTCTGTTTCATCCAACAGTACGTACTAAACGCTATCTAACTAAACCAATAGTGGTAATTTCATTGGATTATTTTATTTGAGAGTATGTTGAAGCAAAATGATAAAAACTACTTGACGATGGAGTTCAAATAACAAAATGGTTGTTAATTAGAACCACATGCGAGGGTTGAAAAGTCGGTAGTTTCTATTGAAAGGGCGAAACGGTGAAAGCAAATTGTCGGACTAAAACCTGTAAATTCAAATTTAGGAAAATTTTCTATTCACGGTTCGTTTTCCTTAATCATTCACCACTAGACTATTATTATATAATTCTTTTTAACAGAATATGCAACACTCCATGATTATGAGTGGATAAATGATTGTACGGAATGGAATGAATGAGAGTCAAGCTTGAAGAGTCTTGTCATTCGATGAATCAATATCATCACAAATAAGAAGAATATCAAAATGAGGGGTTGGCATCCACCCGAGCCTTGCTAAATGAGTTCGATGTTAGATCAACTTGATGTACCTTCTTTTGCAATTGAAAGGTCGAATTTGGTATGATGTTTCCTATGTGGTTTAATTGCCTTCCCATTATCTTCTCCAACCATCGAGTTCGGTTGAAATTTTGTTTTTATTCGATTTTTAACATAGATTTTTTTCTTTTTTGTTTTTGTTGTTTAAGACAAAATAAAAGATATGACATTTTACTTTTTGTTGTAGTTCTTTATTTGAAATGAACATGAAGGGATATATTAACCAAGCATCCATTGCATCCCAAGACAAACAATTTCTTGATATTTGATCACCAATTAAGATTGCATATATAATTCATTTTTACGTTACCATATATTGTTATTCAATTCTTTTTTCTTTTCGTTCTTATATTTTTTTCATTAATCTTTAAGTTCTCAACAAGACTACAATGCAACTTTCTATGTACAAAACACTCATCAAATAATACTTCGCCAGAGTCTCTTCATACTTCGACCTTGCTTTTAGCAATTTCAATTTTTTCTTATTTAGTCTTATCAAACAACACGACTTTGCCCTCCCACAAACTCAACAAGTTGTTTGAGAAATACATATTTATGGAGGCATAGAAGAAGGGGAGTGAGAGTGGGGTGGCATATAGATAAGTGTGGATTGTTGGATGTGCTGGATTGCATTAACTTTGTGCTTCAACTTAGAACCAACATTTTCTTAGGTTTTTGGTATATTTTATACACTTAGTCTTCACAACTCTTGAGTTGGTCCACATCATCCTATATCAATAACATCATATGAAATCTAAATCACAAGAACCATAAATTATATTGGAACTTAAACTTCCAAACTGTAAAATTTAAATCAATACACAATGCCTAGCGGCCATAAGAACCCTAATCCTTATTGGAATTAAACCTCCTACAAGAACCCTAAATTATATTTGAACCAAAACTTCCATAAGATACACAACACGACCTAATGACCACAAGAATCTTAACCCATATTGGAATTTAAACTCCCATACGAACCTTAATTATATTGGAACCAAAACTTCCATATGGTGAAATTTAATAACTACCGCTCACAAGAACCCAAATTCATATTATAATGGGAACTCCAAATTGTGAAATATAAATCAGATACATAGTTATCCGTGCCCCCAAGAACCCTAATCCATGTTACAATTGAAACTCTTTATTGTGAAATATAAATCAGATACACAATTATCGGTGCCCATAAGAACCCTAATCCATATTATAATTGAAACTCTGTATTATGAAATATAAATCAGATACACAGTTATAGTACCACAAGAACCCTAATCCACATTGGAACTGAAACACGCATACTAAGACTTGCAAAAATGCCATCTTTCTCCAAACCTAACTAAATACTTTGGAACACACCAAATACAGATTATAGTTACACGTAGAGAATTTAGTCGACATCAAATTCGATCCGGTACTATGGTACCACATCCCAATTGCTTCGTGGATAAGTTGGCTACCACCTCTTACGTCGACTCCAATTTCCCGCGCACACAACTGTATCCACAATTTTCAATTATATTTTGGCATTATCCAACAACTAGACGATTCATGTCCTTGCATTCCGATTTGAGGACCATTCATAGTGGAATAATTTGTGGTCTGCAATAGTGATACCAGTACATTTCCTTCAACATCATTTCACATGAATGATCATAAAAATAAAAACTATTGGTCGGTTCTTTATACAAGTGGTTAGTTCTTACACAAACACACATTACAATCCCCAAAGATCCCAACTAAAAAATCCTATCTTTTTACTACTGGAGTGTGACAATTTTTCTTTAATGTCCTGTAACTGATCTTTAAGATCTTTGTTTTCTGTTAACAAGTGATCGTATTCTACATGAAGCCCTTGTAATTGACTTTTTAGGTCTTCAGAATTGGCTTTTCTAGACTGAATATCTTTCTCCTTTCTTCCACATTCCGATTCCAGTTTTGTCATCTCTGTATTTAACTTAGATATAGCTTCTTTAATGGATTTGGCCAAATGTGCATTCTTTCTGTCGATGTCTTTATAGGCCTGGTTTTGTTTCCTTTCAGCTTTAATGGTATTTGTAAGACTGATAATTTTTTTCATTCGCTGTGGTAGGCTGTCTATTATTAGCAATAGAAATAGGGAGACACCTGCATTAAGGCATATGATTTCTTATAAACGGTTCACCAAGTAATGGAACTTTAAACTAGTCATCTAAAATTGTAATTATACCAGCACAATGTAACAATCAGAATTTCAAGTGAAAATGATGATGATAAAATATGTTTACTGGGTTTAATGAAATAATTAATGTTTATGAATAAGATATTTATTTGGGTGTTATTGGGGATTATAAGAGTGTAAAGGACCAAGTTGTTATTTTAGTAATCTAGGATTAAAAGTTGATATTTTGCTGAAAATATAAATAGGAGGAAATGGGTGGTTGAGATTGTATATTTTAAAGTTGTGATTCAATGGTTGTAGCAAGAATCGAAGTTATAGGCACAAGAAAAAATCGAGGAATGTGTTAATTATAACCACTTGAACATGTATCATCAGATTATAGAACTTTCAATCTATGTGGTTGAATGCAGGGCCAACATATAATGACAAGGAATTCCTCGGTTAACTAACAAAAATATCATATAATTCTTATATTTTCATGTTTCTTGTAATCCGCAGTTGTATAATTGATTTCTATCTTTGTTAACGGTTCAATTTTACTTGCGAGAATTCATGTAAGGCACATAAACGCTGAATCTAAAGTACATTTTCACTAAGAAATTTGTCAAATTATTTTAGGTATAGGAAAATTATGTGAGCCAGCCAGTTGCTTGACTGATCGATTTGGGCATATGATTTAGAACTAGGGTCTATGGGAAACAATATTCTTGCGAATAATTGGTTCAGATCAATTACATAAGAGTAGATAGTCAATCTATAGAACAAGAAACCAAGCCGATTAAGGGAAGTGATGGAAGATTACCCATGAGAGAAGCTTCGAGTATATGGTAGGCGAGAATGACGCGATTGGGGGAAACAACGGCATTGACAGAACAGCTACGGATTTCCACTATGGTGTAGATATTGTACATCATTACTAGGAATACGGTGGCGCCGAAAGATTTTACAACCAATTGAGCTTTCCCTTGTTTAAATCCACCTAAACCGGCAACTAGAGGCTCTCGGATCGGGGTTTCGAACAGAAGTAACAGAATTATCATCATTTCGGCGAATAAAACGGTGAATAACAGGTAAATCATTGTATAATGGTTAACAACTAGGTGTGCGCTAAAACCCTAAACCGATCGCTAGCCGACAACAACCCGCTCTTCAGTTCGAACTCTGGGTTCGTCGCCGTCCGGGATTCCTGATATATAGGCTAGAGAGGTCTGATCGGAAATCAGACGCACGTTTGTTCAAGGTTTAGATTCCATTTCCACGGGGAGTTCTTCCGGATTTCTTGAAAATTTCATTTTATTTTTATATAGAAAAGATTTACATAACATACATAACATAAATACCTAGATTCTGAAAAATTCTTGCAATTATTGCTAATGAACGAATAGTCACAATATAAATATAAATTTTTAGCAGTAAAATTATTATATTATGTAAATAAATTAAACTAAAAAAATATAATTTTCTATTTTAACTAACCATATATATCATGTTGTAATTCAAATAAAAGTTCTTTGTTATTAAACATATTGTTGGATGCATTTTTTCTGGGCCATTTTACATTCCTTTATTTATCTTTTTAGTTATTTTTCATGCATTTTAATTTATATTTTGGGGACATCGATACTTCATAAATTTGTGTGTGATTATAGGTGGAAAGGAGCTCGGAGCAAACCAAAACAAGAAGTGGAGCACAAAGCGGAGCGAATGAGGCTTGGATCGAGGATTTGGAAGAACTGGAAGGCTTGGAATGGCTATGGAGCGTTGGAGCTTAACTTGGAAATTTTTTGGAGTCAAAATATTGAAGAAATGGAGCCTGAAGACCCACACAGGCCGTGTCACCCTGCACGGGTCGTGCCAGACCCCTACCCACTGTTTTGGTTATGAAGGGATCTCACACGGGTCATGTACACCTACACGGGTCGTGTGAGACCTAGCTAGAAACTGCATCGGTTCATTGAAGATCCTACATGAACCGTGTGACTTTACACGGGCCGTGTAACACGTAAAACTGAAATTACGCAGCAGTTTTCTACATGGTTTAAAGGGTGGTTTTTGGGTCATGTTGGGGGGTCACACACATTTTGGAAAGAAGGACACGAATGTTTAGAGCATATTTCAACCAAAAACATTGTAAAACACTAGTTTATTATTTGAACATTAAGTGCATTTGGAACATTTTCTACTGTTTGCATCTCAGAGATCTTAGCCGAGCATGTGTGGCTAGATCTCTAGGACTTCCGATTCTGTCAAACATGTGATCTAGGATTTTTAATCATTCGGCTAAGATTATGTTTATGTTTTCATCTAATTGTTCAAGTTTTGCATTGAATGTTTTAAATGATTCCTATGTCATTTCGTATTGGCTACTTGAATTGATGTTTGAATCATGATTGATACTTTATCTATGAAATCCGTAATTGTTTCATGAGTAAATATTAGTAGCAACACCAAAATTAGTCTCATGTTAAGATTAATTTAGGTGTAACTTGAATTGCACACTTTCACGCTTCCGAGCTTATGAGAAGTATCAATTGTTGATTGTTTTATTCACTCGAATCTTAATGCGTTTTTCTAATGTAATCTAATAGTCTGTTTGGATTATGTTTAAAGAAAAATAGATTTAACTCAAAGAGCCCGTTTTGATTAAATAGTTAGTGAATCGAAGGTGTTAGAGCTTATTAATGCTTTCAAAAGCAATCTTAGATGAAATGAATATAATCTTTGGTCTTGATTAAACTATTGTATCAATCATGTGAAACGGAATCGGAACCTCATTTTATTGTATTCTTTAAATTATTTGTATGATTAATTTTATAATTTTCAAATTACAAATTCCCCCATCTTATTTGTATCTTATGTGAAAATTTGGCATCATTTTAGACCCTTGTTCCTGAGGTCCAATCCTACTTATCTTATACTGTATTATTAGTAAATTGAGCAGGGAACAAATTATAAAATTCTTATTTATCTCAATTTATTTGTTGAGTTTGACGTCTCAACACATATCCACTACAAAATCTTTTATTTCATATTCTCTAAATAGATACAGGGAATTTGTATTTCTGTATCTGATTTGAGAATTCCGGCCGAAAATTTAATGCTTATTTTTTTTTTCTCCTTGCGCCTCTGCATATCAATGCATATGCCCAACATATTTTGTGCTAGTAACTATGTAAGTCGTTGTATAATGTGGCATTTTAGATTTCTCCAAGGTCTACACAGCTCTCATCCGTTTCTTGTAAGAAGATATCTCTCTTTACTTACTCATCGTCCTATGTGTCAAATAACTTTGTCCTTTGAGGATTTACAGGAGATAATTTCCACAATATCATCTTAAACTTGCAATCCTGTGACAACTGAATTAAAAAATTATCATAATTTTAACAAGACCAATTTAAAGATAAATTTTTTGTATGATCTTAGTAAGATCATAAGGGTGGGGGGAGTAGATCCCTCCCATCCCACTGAACCCACACGTCACGTCAGCTTTTCTCTCTCCTCTCACTTCCATTTTCCCCATCTTTCACCAATCTTTCACCCATGGAACCAGTACCCACTGAACCCACTGAACCCACAATGCCACATCATATATTTGATATTTAAATGTTTTAATTAAATGAATAAATTAATTTTAACACTTAATTTAATATTAGAAATAATAATAAAATGCACAAAATTTAAAGAAAATTCAAATTACATTTAATTAAAAAACACACCGGTACAAGAAAAAAAAAGCCTAAATACGGAAATAAAAATCTTAAAAACGGAAATAAAAATCCTAAAGTTCCCACCCATACATTTCTGCAATTTCCTGTTTCTTCCCAAGAACCAATGCCAATTTTGATCCGGTCAAATGATCATGTGATTTAAGGAAGAATTTTAAATCTTTTTGTTCACGAGACCTTTTGAGCGCTTCGATCTCTTGCTCAAGGAGGGCCGATTTCCTCGTCAATTCTTCCTCCTGTTTCTCCAAAACAGCCATTTTCTTTGCACGGAGGGTTTCCTTCTTCTGCGCTTCTGCCTCATTAATATTCGCCAGTGCGGATATCTTATCGACGATGGTCTGATAACCATCTGGCATTGATGAAGATCCAGCTACATTTTTCCCTTTTCTTTGCCGGGAATGTGATGATGGTTGTGGGGAAGCTTCATCAAGATCGATTGGTTGAGGCGAAAAGTGTGCATCAGAAGGAGAGTTGGTGAATTGGTTGGAGCCGGATGTCTTACTTCGTTTGGCGGAATGATGTGGGGAATGCATCCCCATTTCTTTGACCGTTTCCCATTTGGCATGCTCTTTGAGTATTTCTCATGCCCCTGTATGTGAGAAACTGGACCGGTACAATTTCCGGTACTCTGAATGGGTGGCCTGTAAAACATCCGCATCCCCCCTCCCACTGGCACGCATGTTCATTTTATTGTTGTAAATACAATTGAACTTATTTACCTTATTTAGCATATCTTTGTACTTGGAGTTGACTTGATGCTTGGTCCGATCGGTACCTGGAATTTGCGCCTGGAAATGTTCCAAAACATTCTGCCAGAAAGAGTCGGACCGTTGGGTGTTTCCGCGTTCTTGGTCCTCAGAACAACTAATGTATGCCTTCGCCAAGGCGATCTCCTCCCTCTCCTCCCAAATTCTGCGTTTTACTCGGTGGGTGTAATTCCTTTTACGCGTAGAGGGTTGTGTCTCTGGGACAACCTCCTCTGCGTCCTCCTGGTCATCTGCATGCTGCTCCTCCACTTGCTCGTCCTCTTGCTCGTCCTCTTGCGCGTCCTCTTGCTCCTCCACTTGCTCGTCCTTTTGCTCCTCCTCGTTATCCGAGGGTGGAATGGTTTCATCACTAGACTCCACTTGGTTACGGAAATGAGAAGTGTCCGGGACGTAGCATTGTTGGAATTGGTTGGGGTATTGTGGAAACTGAGTTTGATATTGTTGGAATTGGTTGGGGTATTGTGAAAAGTTTTGTTGGAATTGGTTGGGGTATTGTGTGTAACTGTAAATGTGTGGGGATGGGGTTGGGGGAACTTCACGGCTCCTGCTTTGTGAGGAACTGCGACGTTTGGATTTACCACGATTTGAATCCATTTTATAAAAAAAGAGTTTTTTATAAAATAGAGGGCAAAGGGTTTTTGAGAGAAAATGAGAGAAGAAAGAAGGGTGAAGGTGTGATTTGTGAAGGAGTGGAGGTGTGGTATTTATAGGGATGAGGGGAATGTAATTTTTTAATTATTAATTTTTTTTTTATAAAAATGGATGGGATCATCGGGTTCACCATCAACCCTCACCCGCCACATTGCCGAGCCCGCTCAACCGGCAAGGAGGAGGGGCAGCGGTACCGGAGGTACCGGCGGTACCGCCCCCATCCCACTCCATCTATCATCGAGCCCGAGCATTACTCCGTCCCCCCTAATATCTTTTCATATGATCGTTAAAACATCTATATATTGAAAGAGTTTAAAAATATCAATGAAATGATATTTAGCTTTTATTTATTTATTGCGGTTTTATTTAATTTATTAAAAAAACATTTTAAACTGATATATCTTATTGAAACAAAATAAAAATAATTGATATTTAATTTTGTCTTTTTCATTGAGGCGGTTATTTTATTTTAATGGAACGATTTGATTGGTTTTACTTTAAAATAAGAAAATAATATTAATGCATCATTCATTTATTTGCCATGTTATATTAGGTAATTAGATTTATAGTTTCGCTTATAAGCTTATCATTCATGTTTTAATTTTTATGTTTGTGAATGGATTGATGTAGAGTATGATATGAGTTTTTTTTCATACTTGTATTCCTTAATGCTGAAAAGCTAAACATAGATCCATAAATTTTGATGTTTAAGTTCGGATTTTTCTATTAATTTGATCTATATAGTTAACACTTGGTATATTACAACTCTTACAAAAGAAACTAGTTCAATCGTGGTAGCCTGGTAGGCTCTTTCGATCCTACGCTGTCTTACAATTACTATCTTGCAAATTGAAAAATTACCATAAATAAGATCTTGATCTTGATAACTTACTTACAACATAACACCAAATATTTTAGATATTTAACAAGTAATATCTATTTATTTTGAAAAACATTTAAATTAAGATATTTGCGTATTATTTTGATTACCATTGTATTAGTCTACAAATTTTATTATTTTTATTTTTGGTGTAGATTTTAATTATTAAATGGTTTATTTCTTTAAAATTATTAAAAGTTAAATAGTGTATTTGTTTAAATGAGAGTGACATGTTTTTAAAAACCGATTCAACTTGGGTCAGAACTCAGAAGTATGTAAGTTGGGCTGACCCATTAGATTTAAACATTTACTCCCTCTTGAGTCTTGTCTTTATCCAATTCTTTATACAATAAGACGACACAGATATAAGAACAATAAAACCAACATATTACAAAATACAAATTACAAACGCATTAGAATTTTGAATGGCTTATCGTATCCTATTGTATCCCAAATACAACATTGTATTTTGGATAAAAACAGATAAATTGATTACTATTTTAATTATTCAGATACTATTTTATACAAACGTCTTGATATTGTTATAATTTGTAATATTTATTTCATAGTGAATACGTTTGTAATTTACCTCAGTATTTCATAGTGCGAGATACAAGTATATGCTCACATTTACTATTGCTAAATACTTTTATATAGTAACTTTAATACACAATTATTAGAGTTTGGGCATACAACTATTCTAACTGTTTTAAATTTAAACGATTAATAATTTATATAGTATAATAAATTATATATTATTTATATATTATCCGTTGTTTCAGAAGTAAATGCATATTCAATTATATAATAACTTTGATACAAAATTATTATGACGTAAATGGCACACTTCCAATCCAATTACACACTTTTACATATTTCCAGTACAAAACTTGAGTACTTGACCATTTGTATTGTGTCAACGGTGATCACTTGCCACCACCACCGCCGCCACTGCCGGAGCCGCTGCCGGTTCCTTTGCCGGCACCAGCACCCACTCCCACACCTATTCCGATGCCTATTCCGACTCCGAATCCTCCCCCTTTTCCACCACCGGCACCTGATCCTCCACCTAAACCACCACCACCACCACCTACCCCTCCCCCAGCTCCCAAACCACCCCCATGACCCGAACCACCTCCAATGCCGCCTCCTCCACCACCGCCAGCGCCACCACCACCACCAACACCTCCAGCTCCACCTACTCCTCCCCCAGCTCCAAACCCGCCTCCATGGCCTGAACCACCTCCAATACCGCCACCACCACCACCACCTCCACCTCCACCTCCACCCCCACCAGCACCAACTCCGCCAGCTCCACCACTAACTCCTCCTCCGGCTCCGAATCCACTTCCATGACCAGAACCACCTCCAACACCACTGCCGCCGCCGCCTCCACCACCACCCCCACCAGCACCAACTCCGCCAGCTCCACCACCAACTCCTCCCCCGGCTCCAAACCCACTTCCATGGCCGGATCCACCTCCAAGACCACCACCGCCGCCTCCGCCACCACCGCCTCCTCCACCCCCACCTGCTCCGACTCCTCCAGCTCCACCACCTACTCCTCCCCCAGCTCCGAATCCACCACCATGACCTGACCCACCTCCAACACCGCCTCCTCCACCACCACCAAGTCCCCCACCACCTCCAACACCTCCTCCCGCTCCACCACCTACTCCTCCCCCAGCCCCAAACCCGCCACCATGACCTGACCCACCTCCAACGCCACCTCCACCACCCCCACCAAGTCCTCCACCTCCTCCTGCTCCACCGCCGACTCCTCCCCCACGACCACCACCTAAACCACCACCTCTCCCTCCACCCCCACCAAACCCACCTCCTCCACCAATCCCCCTACCACCACGCCCAAATCTTCCACGACCACCACAATCTCTTCTCCGACTAAAGCGACAGTCGTCATCATCCCACCGAGCTGTTTCCACATTACCATCCCCAAGAGCCAATGCACTCAAGTGGAAGACAATGGTAAGCCCTAACAGAATCGCACAACCCCATTTTCGAGAGAAACCCATTGATGCGTCTGCTTACACTTTGCTCTTATTTGTTGTTCTTTCTCCCATGGATCGATCCATATATATACAACATTGACCTCAACTTGCAACTTTAGATTAGAACTCACAAGTATACGTAAACCCATTAATGTTGCATGAACATGCGAGGCGTTGAGGCGTTAGTTGGGGAGTTACTATCAAATTTAATATCAACTGATTAAGTCAAATGACAAAAGCTAGATAAAGTTCTTTGTACTAATTAATAAAAGGTTTTCTTTGATAAAACATATATATCTAAATATAGTTGACTTTATTTGAGCTATATCTTAGTTATAATATATACAATGATTAAAATAAATAAAATGTTACAAAGTAAACCAAGTATTTTTTATTTTTTCCAAGTTTACTTGAAGCATTTAGAACATTGATCATAAGTTGGTTTATTCAAAAGATGAATATTTTTGAATGGTAATTATTGACCGGGGTAACACGTTCTACATAAATATATATTTTTTGATTATAACTCATTTAGACGTATATTCAGTTTATCCCCATTTATTTTGTAACATATACCTTGTACATGGTAAAAAAACATTTCTTTATTGACTAAAATGCAATCTGAAAATCTTAAATTTCAACTTATATATAGTAATCAACTTAAATGACAAAAACTTCATCTGTCCAGTTAAGTTTTGGGGGGTTTTCTTTTCTTTTTGATTATTAATGAACCTCTCATGTTTACAATATTCTTTTTTGAGATTTTGTTTACAACGGGGACAAGATTTGAGAGGCATACTTTTTAATTATTCTCACATATGATTTTGACGATGCAAATTAAAGAAGTTAATCCGTATCATGTTGACAATCCAAACAAAACTCGTCTCAAAGCCCATGACGTGAGGATAAAACACGTAGGACTATCAATATTTTAGGCATGCCAATATTTGAACACCGAACCTATTTTCTAGAATCTCACACCTAATTAACCACTAGGCTCCAATCGTAGGGATATGATTTTGACAATGTAGAGATGTAACAAAAAGCCTTTTAAAAATTTTGACTACATATATGTATAAATACGATGTTTGTGTACGTATATACGAATGTGTATACATGTGGTATGTTTTAGACTTGGTCAACACCGACACGGGCTCTACACAAAATTCAAAAGTAGTTCGACCGTCATCAATGTTGGAACTGCACTGTCCTGCACCAAGGGCTTTGATTTACTTCTATGTATTGGATTTCTTTTTCTTATTAAATAAAGTTGTTGGACTGTTTTTGTGGATAAATTATAGTTAAAGAAGACAAATAACTTAAAAAAAGCCGTGTTTTTCAGTTGTTATAAATGGAATTTAATGGATTATTTTTAGTATAAAAAAGTTTAAATCAAAATTTTAAATAATTACTTAGATAAAAGAAATCAACTTAATTACCATGCACTTTCGGGTTTATATCAAAGGTTGTGATAAATTAAAACGGGCCAACCAATGAGCATGTTATCTTAAATGCAGTGAGTAGAAAAAGACAACTTCTTATATGCACTTTATTTAAAAAAAACTTATGTATTATATTCTTCAATTATTTGGAGTTGTCTAATTCAGTTATTTTTCTAGGTTAACATTAGCTACGTTTACAAAAATCAAGCCTTTGTTCAAGCAGTATGGTGAGATGCTTACCTTCAAAATGATGAGGATTCAAGTCTCGTCTGTTACATATGTGGAATTTAGGAGTAGATTTGTGTGAAAACTAAACAACGTTTGAAGTCCACAAGTCTAGACATGGCAAATGTGTAGTGTCGTGTCGTGTTAAGTCAAAACATTAAACGGGTTGAGATAGCTTGACCCTAACCCGACATGTTTAATAAACGTGTCGTGTCGTGTCAACCCGTTTATTATCGTGTCGAGTTTGTGTCGGGTTAGCGGTTTTAGGGGTTAGACCTTGTAAATGTGTAATATCGTATCATGTTGAAATACTAAATAAGTTAAAAGATAAAAGTTGTTGAGACATGAATGAAAAAGAGAAAAACTGAAAAGAGTAGAATTTGGGAGGCGGAAGGCAAAACGATCATTGCAAGTTGAAAGGAAAAAGTGGAAATAATAGAAGTTGGAGAAGCGGATGAATGATCACGAAAATGAGAGAGTGGCCGAGGGAGACTGTAAAGTATATGAGAGAATGAAAAAAACTAAAAATTAAGTCTTGGCTTAGGAGAGAAAGTTGTTATTATATTACATAATGAATTAACCCAAAGTTCTTCATTCATATTTTGTTTTGTTTTGGGTATGTACAAATTATCCAAAAATTTTAAAACGCTTGTATATAAGTAAAAGGGTCATGTTTGTGTCATCTTCTAGTTGAAATTCTCAACCCTAACCTTACCCATTTAATAATCATGTCGGTCGTGTCAACCCATTTAATTAAACGTGTTGAAATCTTTTACCCAAACCCGTTTATTTTGTGTCGATTTCCAGTCATGTTAACGTGTCGTGTCAGTTTTTGCCACCTCTACACAAGACAATTGAGAGGGAAAAACAAGGATATTCTGCGAATGAAAACATGAATTTCTTGAAATAAAGTGAAATCGAAGAATCAACGAAGTCTAAAGGTTAGTTTATCAAGCCTTTTTCTTGATTTGGTACGAGATTACTTACACAACAACTGGAACTGGATTTTGTTATCATAATGTTGAATATAACAGATATGACATCCACTTTAAATGGTGACGTCGATGAATAGTGACGGTGATGATGACTTATACTTAACTTTGTTTGATTTTGGGGATGATATGTTTGGGGTTTCTTTGGACAAAGAATATGGAAAATTGTGCTCTCAATGTCTCATACAATGTACACAACCTTATGCTCAATTAGAATATAATGAAACCCCACTAGGCGGAAAATACGAAAGCCTCAAACAATTAAAGTTTTGTGTAATGTGAAAAATGGCAATGGTAATGAGTGTCCTTACAGATTCTGGGCACCTTCGATTGGGAATGAATGAACTTTGCAGATCAAATCTTTAAAAAGAGGCACGTATTTGCACAAATAACAACCTTGGGTACCTTATAACTATATGTTGGATTGCAAAACATTAAATTATAGAAAAAGTTCCCAAACCCCTAATGGCACTCAAAGAAATATAAGTTGGGATTTCGAGGAAGTCCTATTGCAAGGTTAGTGAAGGTTAGTGCCGAATGACAAGGGCTAAGGCGTTTTGCCTAATTGATGGAAACTTTTTGACCTTTATGTAAGACTATGAGATTATTCCCACCAAATCATGAGGTCAAGCCCTGATAGTTTTCTACAAATAAGAGTGCATGTTGATCAAGATGCAAATTGTTTTCAATAAATCTACATAGGATTAGAAGTAGTTTGTCGAAGAAAACAACTTACCAAAATACATTTCCCTCCAAAAGAACGTACGATGCGAGGAAGGGTTCGTGTGTGTGTGTGTGTGTATATATATATATATATATATATATATATATATATATATATATATATATATATATATACACACACACATACACACACACACATTAAACTCATAGGTAATCAAAGTATCCAGCTATTTTAGCTCAAGAAAAGCCATATACTTGCCATAACTATTTACAATGAAGTCATAATGTTAGAACATGCAAGAAAGAAAATCAAGTACCCTCTACTAAGGTAAAAAGTGTAACATCCTATCATATAGATAAAGAGAACTGAGTTGAACCACTTTTATGACCCAAATAAACAAATAAAAAATTATAAACGTATTTGAGTTTGACATTTATGTATTGTCAAGGATATTGATTTGGGCTTCCGATGATGTTATTCTTAAGATAACTAAGTGCAAGTAGAAGAAAATGGTTGAAAGATGTTGAATATGTGTTATTTGCATATTCATACGCAATAGTAAAGGAAAGAACAAACTTTCGTCAGTAAAGAACTAAATATCCTAAAAAGGATAAAAGGATCAATACAGCCACAAAGTGATTGACATTGTATTTTTGGCACCTAATAGGATAAAATGGAATAAAAATGAGTTTGGTATTGAAACTATATTAGTAACAAACTATATGGCAAATTGTAAATTAGACAATTGTTACCATTTTTAGTAACTTAATTTGTTTACAGTAGATTGCTTAAATGAGTATAAAGTATAGAATTGTATAATGTTTCTCAATCTGACTATTGATATGGAGTTATAAATATACTAAACATTAAAGTTACACGAAATACATCCTAAATTAAAAAAGCACCTTATGAAAAGTAGGATGCCTAAATAGGAAAACATATGAAAATGTGTTAAATTTAAAATTGGTATAAAATTGGTATAAGAGGTCTTAGGGACCTTCATCCATATTTAAAACATTAATGGAATGTGCTTCAGATAACTAACACCCGATATAGCACAAATATGCAAGTAAAGGACACTTCATGAAAAATATGGATAGTAAGTCAAAATTTTGGAAAAATGCCAAAATAGGTTTAATGTTAATTAAGACATGTTCAACTATTGAAATGATTGGAATGATGTTTGAATAAATATTGAAACATAGTCATTATATTATTATGGTATTTTAAGCAAATTACTATATTAAAGTAATATGGCTAAAAAGGGAAAAAAGTTACTATTTGTAGAACATGAGACTTAAATGGCATGTGATACTTGGAAAACATAATGATATAATTAGTTTAGTAAAATATTGAAGCTAAAATACATAAAGGAACCTAGTTAAGTTATAATTGAAGGGCTTTATGCAAATCTATGAACTAAAAAACCTAAGTTCACATGCAACCTATAAGGATCTATGTTTTCTTCTAATTGAACATATAATAAATTCCTAAAGGCATAAGAAAATAACTAAAAGAATAAAATAAAATAAAACTAACATTTTAGGATTTCTTGGAAGCAAAGCAGCACAATTGTCCTGCCTCAAATGAAGTCACACCCAAGAGCTAGGGAGGGGAGAACGAAATTCTAGAGATATTAGGTCAAAGTTGGTGCAGAATAATGAGGGTATAAGGCTCCTTATTTATAGCCTCCAGCAGATAACCAGATAAACCTTTAAAGATAAACCTTTTTGAATTCAAATTAAGATAAACCTTTATCTTAATAATTCAAACATATTTATCCCTTATTTATATAAAACGAAATCTATATATCAATATATAGAATTCGCTGGTTACCTCACTCACTCAGAATGTCACTTACTCAACTATTGAATAATTACAGTTTTAGTCCCTGCACCTTTAATTAATTAAATTAATCACCAAATTAATTCCAATTAATTCCAGATTAATTCCTAATTAATTAATATAGTTTCTAATTAATATATTATCACTTTAATATATCAATAAACTATTTATTTAATTTCTATTGATTTATTAATCACATAATAAATCAATCTTTCTCTCTACTGAACTTTCTACCAAACCTCCTGCTATGAGGGCAACCCAAATGGACTATACTACTATTAATTAGGTAAATACTAATTATTAGTCATGGCTTAGACACCTAATCCAACAATAATGTCCTAATGAAAAAATGTTGTTTAATATAGCATGTTAGTATTATGTAATAATGATAGGCTTATAGAAATGAATGCTTAGGTAATGAAATACATATGAAATAACACTAAGTGGTTATAAAACCTTTAAATGATGGTAAATGATTTTTAGGTATAGAATATGTATAACACATGATTGAATTGCAAGGAAGTACATTGAGACTAGATTTCTATCTACTCCCAAAAGTAAGTACATAAGGATTTTCCCAATTTGGGGTACATGCCACAAAACTATTATATTTGCATTGCATAACATGATGTGTAAATGATATGATGAAAATGAAATGGTTCCATGTCATATGTACTATGTATACATGACTTAATGACATTGTAGTGGAATTATTTTCTTGATACCATCCCAATTAGGGATGAGGGGAACTATTGAGATGTTAATACCCATTCACGAGACATTGTTTGGTGACCTCCAAGGGAACATCCTTGGAGGAACATGGATCATATTGAATTGAATTATTATGCCTTACACGATTATGAGCCAACATAAACTAGAAATAGTAATATAAAGTCCCCTACCCTTATGAGTGCTTGAATCATCTATTTTGCCTTACACATCATAAATACATGAAAAATGTTTTAAAGTAAATGTATTTGGTTAATTTTTTGAAATTTATATGTATCCTACCAAACCAATGTATATCATGAGATGTTTTTATCTGATGTACTATATTATTGACACGTGTTCTCAAGAACATGTTTGCTTAGGATTAGAAGTGAAGAGGTTAAAAGTTTAGAATTCGCACGGGATCTCTACGGATAGAAGTCATGACCAAAAGATAAATAATTGCACAGACATTATCGTTTATGTCACAACATTTAAGGGAGATTGTGACGTCCTTTGTTATTTGCAATTTTGATTTTGTCTGCAATAAGAATAATACCTTCCTCATTAGTAACATCTAGCTGAGAATTAAATGAAGACAAATATGTAGCACTTGTTACATGAGGACTTTATTCAATGGATCTACACACATCTGGATCTAAAACAAAGAGATAATCTTCCATCCGAATATCCCAATGACTGTATACTTTCTGCATAAGAATTCGGCCTCTTGTGTTTGAACAGACGCTATTAGCAACATTGTGTACACCTTGATTATGAGAAGCCATTGAATCCTAAAATGATTCAACAACATATCAAGCAAAATATATTCTAATAAACGAAATAAAATATAAGAACAATAATAGATTTAAGAGATAAGTAATAAATTGTGATTCCAAAGCAGTGAGTGAATCTTGCTTTGATACCGATTGTGACATCAATTACAATAGCAAATGCGAAAATTTATGAACAATCGATAAGTATATTGATCGGAGAAACTAGTTTCTCCCTCCTCTTATATCTAAATAACACCAACAAAGTCGGTGAAGAGTACATTGAATAAAAATACTACACGTCAGATAAAATGCGCATCATATATATATATATATATATATATATATATATATATATATATATATATATATATATATATATATATATATATATATATATATATATATCTTGAAAATTAAAAAGAAAACTCGAAGGTTTTCGGGTCCAAGATCTTTCGCTCAACAATAAATTAAGATATATAAAAAATGAAGTGATAAAATATAAATGAACGATGCGAAAAATATAAATGACTTGAAATATAAAGTTGCAGAATATTACATAAATTATAAAGAACTAGCGCGGAAATTAAAAGACAATAATTTAAACGATATAATGTAATTCGATATTTCATTGATATAAAGAAAGGTGTTACAAATTTATCATTTAGCTCAAACACTCTTTCTAATCTTTGATGAATTACATGGAGATCTACACACACTCAAAGGAAAAGGAAATAGAATATTTCTTGATGTTCATGCGGTGGCTGGAGAGAATTCTCCAGCCAGTCCTCTAATTCTTTTAGACTACATTGGAGTGATAGTGTCTCACAATCTCTTAGTTAATCTCTCTGTCTTCATGGCCCAAGACTCCTATTTATAGGAGAAGAATAGATCTCTTCCAGATCTCAAGTGCAATAAGAAATAATAAACTAATGCTAGACTAGGTTGATATTATGTTACTAGGGAACATGCCTATAACTAGCCTAATTAGGGATCTTTTGGTTACCCAAACTTGGATTCTCCAATTTTGGTTCTCAACATGTGTAAGCACCTCGACTTCTATTAAGCACCTCAAGTTCTGATAAAGTTCCTAAGCTCCTCAATTCTTGATGAAGTTCCTTATCTCCTCAAACTTCAACATCTTCGACATTTACACTAACTATATATATATATATATATATATATATATATATATATATATATATATATATATATATATATATGTATGTGTGTGTGTGTGTGTGTGTGTGTGTGTGTTCATTTTAGAATGATTAGTATTGTGATATTATGATAACAATTAAGGAGGATTGTATTGAAAAAAATCAATGACCATGGAGTAATAAAATCCTTATATAACTACAGCGATAATTATGGATAAGAAGAGTGATAACTATTCTCTAGTATTTTAAAAGTTGTCCTAGTCGGTAGTTGGATGTTTACTGAGTAAGACTAGAGTTAATCAACCAAACAAATTGGCTCGATCAAACTTGGTCCAAATCTGTCATTAATTGGTCAAAGTCGGTCAAAACTAAAAAATATAAGAATTTCAACAAAATTTCTAATACTAATAATCAATAACAAACCTTATGGAGCTCATAATCAATGCCAAAGAAAGAGAAAATTGAAAGAAGTTCATATCATGAAATAATAAGAAAAAGAATAAAAGAAAAATATGTTAATTAGAGAAATTATTAGAGCTCAAATGTACAAGTACATAAATATGAAAAAAAATATCTAATAGTTTGTCTCCCCTCTTACATATACATAACACCAACAAAGTTGAATGAGTAACACAATCAATAGAAATACTACATGTCAGATACCCTCGTGAAGTGGTTGCAACAACCTACTCAGACTAATATATGCCTACTATGTTAGGAGCGCTTCAAGTTAAGCTTCATGTAATGATCTGAATGAGCACCCGAGATAGCATTCGAACATCTAAGACTTCAAATATGCAAAAACGTTTCTTCCAAAAGATCTGAAGGACATCTTTAAATGTTAAAAGTTTGACACAACATTAAATGTGCATCTATAATATATATATATATATATATATATATATATATATATATATATATATATATATATATATATATATATATATATATATATATATATATATATATATATATATATATATATATATATAAAGTTAAAATTATTTGAGAATGATAAGTATCTATAAAATATGATAACAATTAAGGAGCACTAGATTGGAAAATCAATGATCATGGAATAGTAAAAACTACGACAACTAAAGTGATGTATAGTGGATAAGAAATGATTACTTTTTATTAATGATGTAAAAGTTGGGCTAGTCGAATCGACTAGTCGACATTTTTATGTTGGGTTGAAAAAAATCAACGATTGCACAGCAGTAAAAATAAATTGTAGGAAATTAATTACTATAAAAAAGTATTAATGTCCTCCAATGTTGTAAAAGTCGACATAGTCGGCTGACTAGTCAGTAGTCAGACTAGAGTTAATTAACCAAGCATATCGAACTGGCCAAACTTGGTCCTAATCGGCCATAAATCAGTCAAAAATAAAAAATAATAAAAAATATGTCAAATTTTTAACAAAATATTTAATACTAATAAATAATAAGAAACATTATGGAACTCGCAATCAATTGCCAAAGAATGAGAAAATTGGACAAAGATCATATTATGGAATAATCTAAACGTAGAAGAAAGTGATAATTAAATATTTGTAAATGTGCCTTTATCTTTTGAGTTTATTTAACTTATTATGTATTGATGATATGATGATTGGTAACACAAATTCAAATATTTTTTTTTGGAATCGGTAAATACTATTATAGCTAATTTTAATCCTAATCCACTTAATCCTTTAGCGGGATTTAAACCCAAGACCTCAAGTTGGCCGGACGTACACCTGTGCCGCTAGACCATAAGATCTTTTGGCAATTTAAATACTTAAAAATAACCGTCTTTTATGTTAATATATAGGTAACATTTTTTTCAGAATAATAAATTTCTTTACAAATTAGGGTTCTTGACTAGGTCCCGATTAACCCTCAACTAGTCCTTAGTTCCCAGTCTAACGACAGACTAGAGCCTATCGACGTTTAAAACATTGCTATTGTCATAGCAATCATTAGATTCTTTAAATCCAGTGTTCCAAAATTTTTTCACAATCTCACAATAGTTATAATTTTCATATGTTCATAAATAAAAATGTATGCATCTATGGATGTATGTATGTGTGTATGTATGTATGGTCAGAATCATTTGAAAACTTATATACTCATGAGAACTTGAGAACTCCTAGAGTAATTTTTTTAAAAATTAGTTAATGCACTAAATCATTTATATTTAAGACTCTCGTCAAAGAGCATTTGAAAAAAAAAATATATGTATATATGAAATGTGCATATTTGGACTTTTTTGTGCACACGTGTACCTTTAAAAAAGCAACATTTAAATTTTTGACGAAATGTCTTAAATATAAACGATTTAATGTATTAAGTTTTTTAAAAAAAAACTAATCTAAGAGTTTTCAAGATCTCATGACCATATATATATATATATATATATATATATATATATATATATATATATATATATATATATATATATATATATATATATATATATATATATATATATATATATATATATATATATATATATATATATATAATATCAGTGTTGTAAAAGTCGACCTAGACGGTAGGCGGACAAATTCCGCCTACGATTAATGGTAGGCGGTCAAGTTAGGCGGATTTGGTCAACGGCGGTCAAAATCGGGTTTAGGCGGGCCTAGGCGGGTCTGGGCGGGTGTAGGCGGCAAAATTTTCAATTTTTCAAAATTGTAAATTTTCAAAATTTCAAATTTTTCAAAAATTTTCAAATTTCCAAAATTTTCAAAAATTATCAAATTCTCAAAAAGTCAAACTTTTAGATTTTTAAAATTTAAATTTAGAAAATTTCAAACTTTCAAAATAATAATATGTTTTTTATATTTTATTTTATTAGTAATTTCAATTTTATATATTTATATATAGAGAGAGATAGTTTTGTCATAGTTGGCTTAATAAAGAAAGCCATCTTTAATGAGCATCCATAAAACATACTAGTGGACGAGTAGCATTAACTGCTAATGGGTTTCAATATGGCCAGGAAGTATAGATGTTTCTATCTTTTAAAATAATATTATTCTATCTCAACTCATATATTAAATTTGATATATAAAAGATAATGCTTGATAAAATTTACGAAACTGTCGATATAGTGTAATTAGAAAGTTAAGTCATCAAAAGAAAAATCATCTAGTTCCATACTTTTAGGCGTATTCATGCATCCAAAATGTTGAAAATGATACACTTATAGGAAACTTTGTGTTGATTTTTCTCAAATTCATATAAAAAATAGGGTCAGTTTGATTTTAACCCAACAAACTAGTAGGGTTGTTCCAAGCCAATTTGGGACCTAAAGCAAAATAAAAAACGATCCCTTTACAACAATGAACAAAATTTGAAATAACATCAAAATAGAAATTCATATTTCATTTGGACACTTTCAAAAATCATAAATTCAACATTCACTTAGACAATTTCAGAAATAATCTAGTTCAAAAACAGAAATCATATTTCATACAATTCAGAAATCAAAATCTGTAAAAAACCACAAATCTAACTTTTATTAATGATCAACGTTTTCTTTTATAGCAGAAAACTCACATCAAATACCTAAAACTATTTTCTCTAATTGCAAACACTCAATAATCTTCAACAAAGAAACAAATTACAAGAACAAAATATTAAGAACCAATTTGAGCTCAAAACCCTAGATCACAAATGAACGAATGAGAATGCTTCTGAAATTAATAGCTACACAAACCAGCACACACAAAGTACATCCTTCACGTTCCAGCAGTTGACACAATCTATCTCTGAATTACCTGCATTAACCAAAGCAAGTTAGAAACCGAAATAATTAACGCAGGTTGTTAAGTTTGAAAACGAGTATAATTTCAACAAAATCAGAAAATACAAATTACAGAATCAGAAATTTTCATAAATCATAAACCATTAAAAAAAACAAAATTAGACCATTTCAAAAATCCAAAAACACTTCAGAAAAAGAAACTGCAGTATTAGACCATTTCAAAATCAATTTTAGAAATAAAATTCAGAAACTCACATTACAATTTCAGAACTTGCTTCAAGCCTTCAATAACCTTTCACAAATTCACCTTCACGAGTTCAGTCGTTCACTCTTAAAGTTTTCGAAAATCAGAAAGTTTAGAAATTAGAATAAGATATCAGAAAGTTTAGAAATTAGAATAAGAATTCATAGTTAGCCGATTGGGGAATTTCAGAAGCATAAATCGAAATTCTGATTTATGAGAGATGAGAGAAAACTGACTTTAAAGCAAATATTTATTCAGACTTTCACGCAAGGTTTTTAAAATTCTGTGCAAATCAGGAAATAACAAATCAATCGGGTCTTATTGTTCGGTCATCAATCTTGTTACCGTTGAGTTTGTAGTTGGACGTGGCAAAAGGCTGGATTTAGTCCATCAGTTCCCTGAAGAATCGATATTATTGTTACTGTCTTATTCTTGATTTGAATTTTGCGATTACGTTTTTACCCTACTACGCAAACTAGTAACAGCCAACATGTATATAAAATGGGCCCTAGGAATTTAGAGGCCCTGGGCCATCGCCCAAGCTGCCCCCCATGGGTCGACACTATAAACTACTTGGATTTACTTATTTGGTCTCTAATAATATTTTTTCATAGTTTAGGTCACTAAACGTGTTGATTACCTGTTAATTGCACCATTTTGCATGTTTTTACTAGTTATCAGTTTGACCTTACATCTTACATGTCAAATTGTATCCACCTTAATGCCACATGGTGTTTACATACATCAACATCAATTCTTTTTTACTTTAAATTTTATTATTTTTAAAATCTATTTTTTATATATACTTTATTCTATTAATTTTAAAATCTTAAACTTTCTCAATTTAATTATAAAGCAAAAAATGAAACCATTATATTGAGTAATGTAACAATTTATTGTTAATCTTAGGTGGTGTTTGTTTTTGAAGATGTAAAATATCTTTTGTTTTTTTCCATGTCTGTGGAAGAAGATGTGGACCAAAAGTCTTTTTCCATGTCTTCGTTTTTCATAAATAAAACTGTTTGTGGAGTAATGAAGATGGAGACTAGCGTTTTCTTCTCGGTAGTCGGGTGTTGAGAGAAAAAGGGAGAGACGGGAGAGCTGGAAGAAAATCGCGAACTAAAGTTCCAAAAAAAAGTAAAAAGATAAAAATTATGTTTTTTGGAAAAAAAGACTTTTTAAGTGTTTTGTCTTCAAGAAAATAAACAGTCTTTTTGATAAACGTCTACCCGCCCGCAGACGTTTCAGAAGAAAAATGTTTTTTACAGAAAAACAAACACCCCTTAATCTCTTTCAATTCAACTCTTCCAGTTTAATTAATTTTTGTACATACTTGGGAGCCATGATGAACAAAGAAAAGACACAAACACACACATCGTGTGAGTGAGTATGTGTGAGTGTGTTTTGGGTATGTGCGAGTACGGAGTGGTGTGAACATGAAAGGAAGAAAAATCGACACATGGAAGGATACGAAAGGAAGAAGAATCGGCGCCAAGGAAAAAACATATTTGGACATCGATTGAAGATTAAAAAGATGGTTTTTGTTTGAATTTGATTGAACAAATACGTGCTTCGATGGGTTTGATTTAACAGTTTTGGTATTCAATAATTAAGGGTTCGATTCATTTGGGTTCTATTTCAACTTTATTTTAAGCTCTGGGTTCCATTTCAACTTCATTTAAAGCTCCGGATTCAACTTCATCTGGGTACCTTCATCTTCATCTTCATCTTCTTATTCTTCAGTCTTCTCTTTCCAAATTTGTTATCTGATGAACCCGAACTTTCAACCAAAACATCGATATATGATATTTGTTTGAAAAAAATGGTGGTTTTATTTGAGCCCAAACAAAGAAGATGTAACTGGTAACAGAAAAAATATATGCTTCATATTCATCAGAAAGAGAGTGTGTGTATGTGAAAGAGATTTGGTTTTGTCTGCAATAAAACATTTGGTTTTTGTTTGAACATATCTGAGTTTTTCTTTGAACATATCTGGTTTCCAATGCAATAAAAAAGAACTGGTGGTTCTTGTTTGAACCAAAACATCCATTAAAAATATGGTTTTTATTTGATCTGGTGGAAAAAATGTGCTTCATGTTCATCAACGAAGTACGAGAGAGAGAATGTGTCTGTGTGATCGAACTCGAACTCGTACCGGTAATATATGGTGGGTGGACGATGGAGGTGGCGGCGGTGGGTGTACACTGTACACCGTACAGTAGTGGTGGCGGTGATATATGTATTTCATTTTAATCTTAACCATTTCTTCAAAGAGCATGTCAACGTTCATGTGGCCGTCATGTCAACGTTATATCAATTTATAAATTAAAAAAAAATAAGATAATAATAAATTTTAAAAACAATTATAGTTTAACTGAAATTCATGTGGCCGTCGTGTCAACGTTCCTTGTTCCACATGCACTGGTTTTGTTGATCCAAGTAACAACCAAATAGCCACATCAACAGTACAACCCGTTACCTATTCGGTTTTGTAATAATAACTTTTTTGATACAATTTTTAAAAGTCTAGAGGTAGATTATAAAAAAAAAATGATTAATTAAGGACCACACAAATAAGAAATGGATTGCTGATTGAGTTAGAAGGACGTCAACCCTAAAAAAATATGTAGAATCTAAATAAAACCGTACATAAATTTCTTTATCACTTATGTTCCATAAATTTGTGGACAAGGAATAAAAATTTAATAGGATTATATTAGCAAGCCTTATTTTTTACGCATTTATGTGTGACATAAATTTATTAGTTTTGCAAGTTTGTATAAACCGTGAAGAGCATATATATATATATATATATATATATATATATATATATATATATATATATATATATATATATATATATATATATATATATATATATATATATATATATATATATATATATATATATATAGGGAAGGGTTCAAATGAGAACCATTAAAAAAATAAGAACCATGAGAACTAACCTTAGCACATCATTAAAAAAAATGAACGGATCTGATTAAACTGTTTAAAATCCCCTTTTTTTTTGTCTTTTTGGGTAAAAAAAGGGCAAAATCGTCATTTTCACAGCCTAATGCATTTCAGTCATACATTCATTCACAGTTTAAATACCCATTCATACACTGATTCACAGTTTAATACATTTACTTTTACACAATTTCACAATTTCTAACGATGATAGGAGGGAGCGACAGGGGAAGGGAGGAACTGGTGGTGGAGCTGCCATCAGTTGTGTTGGCGATGGTGGTGACGAGTTTAATGCACACATTCATAGTTTAATATAACAAAACATTCAAATTTTATACAAACATTCACAGTTTAATACGCATATTCACGGTTTAAAATGCATATTCACAGTTTAATAGAAACATTTAAAGTATAGAAATTCATAGAGACATTTCATCAAACACCTGGTGTGCAGTTTTGGATCTGATCTCATGTGGTGGTGCTGGAACATATTCGATGTGGTTATGGTTTCTCACATCGACAGGAGAGGAAGGAGATGCCGGTGGTGCACCGGACGACGGTGGTGGTTTAAATCGACCGCCTGACCTCTTTTTCGCCGACTTTTTGCAACTCCGGTGGTAGATCTGAGGTTAAGTAGAACTGCTGGTTGTGATTCCTTGCCGGAACTCGTTTCATCTCGCCAGAACTCCTAGATCTGGACGTGGAGAATGTAGATCTGGACGTGGAGAATGTAGATCTGGAGGTAGAGATGGTAGATCTGGAGACGAAAATCCTAGATCTAAATGTTGAAATTACAGATCTGGTGTCGGAATGTGTAGTTCTGAACGCCGGAGTAGAGTTGCATGAAGAAGACGATGATAAATTAGGGAGGAGATGGTGGAGGAGACGATTTCAGCGATGGCGGCGACGGCGGCCGGTGGTGGAGGCGGCCGCATGCGGCTGCGGGAAGCGGTGGTGGCAGGTGGCACGTGGTGGCTGGTGGTAGCTGTAGTCTTGAGGTTTGAATGGGTGTTCTTGGAGATTTGAGAGAGTTTTTATCTAAATGGTGTTTCAGATCTGATTTTACAACATAATGAATGTGTTTTTATGTTAAGACTCTCAAATGACTATCATGCCCCTGTTTGTTTTTGGCCATTGATCAAAACTAAAAGAATTCAATGGCTAAGATTAGTTCTCATTCTTTTAATGGTTCTCATTTGAACCTATATATATATATATATATATATATATATATATATATATATATATATATATATATATATATATATATATATATATATATATATATATATATATATATATATATATATATATATATATATATATATATATATATATATATATATATATATACTAGTTTAAAACCCGTGTGTTACACGGTTGAGGATTAAAATCGAAATAGTTTGAAATGCAATATGCAAAAAAATAGCAATGTACTTTCAATTTTATATCTATAATAGCATCGTACTTCACTTAAAAAAGAATATTGAAATAGTTTGAAATACAAAAACCTGGCAAACCAAAGTAGAAGTAGTGCTGACAGGGGAGTCGTTTGATGTTGTCGCCCCTAACAAAATCATCCATGCAGACTGTGCAAGTTGTGGGTCTTGATCAGAGAAAGGAGCCTTCAAAATGAAGACAATGATGCAGACATAAGATAGAGAAAATTTTCAAAAAGTTTTACCTGGTTTGAAGATAATCAATATCCCAAACTGTCAACGCTGCTTGTATATTGTGTTTGAGGGCGGGGAAGGTATTTAAGGTGGTGAATAGTGGTAACTGTTAGATAGGAACTGATTTTAATTTAACCAATCAATTTGGAATGCATAGCCAGGAACATACGAACCCTAGAACATCAAGCCCCATAAATCTTTTCTCATTTCCTTCAAAATTAATGAATAAATGAAATCAGTTAAACCAAAATCGATGTGACTAACCTGGACTTCTTAAACCTATTTTCTTGAATTCAAACTCGTTGACAAAATACGGTTTTAATGCCCTTCATCTTCGGAATATCTCCTACAAAACGAACTGATATTAGAAACCACAAAAGGGGATCAACTTTAAATTTTGCTTTCTGTATTTTGGATGAAAGAAAGGATATACCAAAATCGCAAACCTATAATGCTATGACCCACGAATTTGTTATTTATATATAAGAAATTAGAAGTGAAGAATCGTAATTAAAGATAACTATTTAAATATTTCAAAAAAGAATTTTATATTATTCAAATTGGATAACTTGGCATGGTTTTAGATTGGGCGCTGTAATCTATAATAACTTATAATATAATAAACAACATATATACAAAACGAACTAATATTAGAAACAACAAAAGGGGATCAACTTTAAATTTTGCTTTCTGTATTTTGGATGAAAGAAAGGATATACCAAAATCGCAAAGCTATAATGCTATGACCCACGAATTTGTTATTTATATATAAGAAATTAGAAGTGAAGAATCGTAATTAAAGATAACTATTTAAACATTTCAAAAAAGAATTTTATATTATTCAAATTGGATATCCAAAAGGTGTCAAGGTTGCTCAAAAGATCACTTTTAGTCCATATAGTCTTACAAATAATCTGCAAATATGAATTATATAATTTGTAACAACATAGCTTTTTATTATATGGACCGGGTTGGTTTGTTTGACCCAAAACACTTTTGTCCAATTTGATTTGTTACCCATATAATAATTATCCGTTTTGATTTGTTACGCATATATTTTACCACCCGTAAGAAAAGACAAAGGGAATGCAACATTATGAATATAATATGGACAATAAAAGACGTTATCATCTCACAACCATTCTATCCGATTTCAACCATCACATAATTCTATAACAACATATATGAAATATAAGATAGACATAAAAGGGACGTTATCATCCCACATCTGTTTTGTTGCAATAATAAACAAAATATAAATAAAATTTGAGTCTTTGAATAATGACATGTGGAATAAAGGCTTCTAAAAGATGACACGTGGTATCTAGAGCCCTTGTTTATTATATATATATATATATATATATATATATATATATATATATATATATATATATATATATATATATATATATATATATATATATATATATATATATAATGAGAACCACTAAAACGTTAAGAACCGTGAGAACCGATATTCACACATTAAAAATCATATTTTTTTCGCTTTTTTGTTTTTTCACACTTGTTTATTATGTGAATATGCATCAAACTTAATAAATTTCTTTATTTTTTAATACGTTTTACAATATTCACAATATAATAAAAATTTATAGTTATTAAACTGTGAATACTAAATGTAAATTTTATTTTCTTTAAAACACATCAAAATTGATATATAATAGCAAATGAAATATAATTATATATTTTTATGTATTTGATAATTTTATTTTGATAAAAAAACATGTGTTAAAAATAAAAAATACAACATTATTAAACTGTTAATTAATGGTTCTCACGGTTCTCAACCTTTTAGTGGTTCTCATTTGAACCCTTCCCTATATATATATATATATATATATATATATATATATATATATATATATATATATATATATATATATATATATATATATATATATATATATATATATATATATATATATATATTCAAATGAGAACCAAGATTGAGAACTTAACAAAAATAAAGCCACATATTACTTTATAAGGGTTTTATCAAAGGGGTTGTGAGTTTGATCGTCTACAACGCATTTACATTGGTTAACCACTTGTAATACATTTTTATAATTTGCGTCAACAGCCGAGATTGGTTCTCACGATTTTCAACTTTTTAATGGTCTCATTTGAACATTTCCTAACTGTTCAACAAATTAGTTAGACAATCACTTTTGATATCTAGTTGTAACACCACGTTACTTTCGGTAAGTAATTTTACGTTAATCATGGTGTGATTACGATATAAAATAATGTTGTAAGTGTTTGGATGGTTAAGATACCTTTAAGATAGAGTTTTCGTGCGAAAAACACAAAAGATGGGTTACCGGGGTCGTGTTGGCCAACCCGGGTCGAGTTTTCAGTCGTAAAATTCAGCAAAATAGCAACAACGTCAACCCGGGTCGTGTTACATAGGAACCAGGGTCGGGTTTTGGAACCCGGGTCGGGTTACGCGCAGATCAGCATTTTTAAAAACGCGATTTTCAGCCATTTTGGGCATTTTTCTCGAACGAAAAACCTCCAAAACCCTAGAAAATAATTCCCAAACACTTTAGAACCAAATCAGAAGGCTAGAACTCGAAGGATTGAAGTAATCTTCGGTATCTCGCTTATTGAAGGTAAGATTTACCGTTATAGTTCAATTGAACGGTTGATTTGGTTGATTTGGTTTGATTTCGAGTGGTTATGGTGAACCACCTGTGATTAGTTGAAATTGAGTGTATTGCACATGTTTGGATGTTTTAAAACACTCCTAATCTCGAGTATTAACCGAAGAGAGCAAGCTTTAAGCTTTGATGGTGGAAAAACATGATATTCATCTCTTGTTGGTGTATATATGATTATGTAGGAGCTGGAAAGCGTTGAAGGATCGCTTGTATCTACCGTAGTGTTAGCTAGGATTGTATAGAACTTCAAATCAGGTGAGTAACTCTACTTAACATGTTAGTTATAACATGTTGTATGTGTTATATGTGCCTTATTGTTGACAATACATATAGTAGATTATGTGAAAACTATGTAGATACATAGAAAATCAATTGTGGTTATATATGTTAGAAGTTGTGGTAACGATGTGTAGTAATCGGTATCGAGATGAGAATCTCGCATTCACTTGAAGTAAGGTTTACATATCACAAGATGAGTACTTTATGACCTAGTACACTTGTGATATTAGTGATTTGCTTAGCAAGTACTTAGTAATCATAGAGGAGTGTACATGATAGATATACATGATGATATATACATGTATAGTATGATATTTTGCACATGTGATGCTAGTTGATGTACAAGTATGTAGAGATTACAATGTATGAATACTATGTAATCCGGGAATACCAAGTATTGGAGGTAACTTGTTATTACAGGTGAGTTGTAGTTATATACAAGCTAATACTCTAGAGTTAAGTGGATGTATAACGAATACTTTACATGTCACATGGGGTAAATTGGATGTTTATTTGATAGGCGTCTTATAGTTACGTCCCATTATGTAGAAAGGTACAAGGTTAGAAGTGTCGGGAGCTGTTGTATGACTGTTATGTATGAGTACTTTATAGTCATAATGTTGAGCTTTTGTGGCCAAGTGATGGGATGTAATTACCCAAGATATGTTGTGAAAATTTTTACGGTTCATGCAGACCTTAGTGGTCGAGTGAGGACCTGTGCAGTTCCAAATTATACAGCCTTTTGTGGCTAGGAGATTGGATTTGATATCCAAATTATACGGCCTTTGTGGCTAGGAGATTGGATTTTATATCCAAATTATACGGCCTTTGTGGCTAGGAGATTGGATTTGATATCCAAATTATACGGCCTCTGTGGCTAGGAGATTGGGCTAGTTACCCAACGTATGTGGTTAGAGCGTTTGTGCTCATACTACAATTGTAGTAGTGGTGAGTCTTAACGACTCGGAACCGTAAAGGTTGAGGAGAAGATAGATACCAAGTCCTTGTGACTTACGAACAGAAAAGTTGTAGAGTGAAGGATTCCATGTTGAAAGTCAGCATAACATAGTACCGTGTAGTGGTACCGAGCTGTCAGTTAGGTGTATACTTGTGTTATTTGTAATACATTATACTTGTTTACCTAGCAGCTTAGGTATCAGGTGATACCTGTGTGACAACATAAAGATGATTTGTAGTTATTGGTAATGAAGTATAGCTGGTCTAATATGCTTATATTAACCAGTCCTTATAAATTGTTGCAGGAAATAACTACACCCACGAGTTGGGCGATGTATTACATTATAAATAAGTTATTCATAACTTTGTATTGTTGCTCACTAAGCTTTGTAGCTTACGTGTGTGTGTTATGTTATGTGCAGGTTAGCAGTTGTAGCGCCCGGCTCGGATCGTGGGAAGATTCTCAGTGATAACTTCTTGTAGATTCCAGAGCATACGAGTATCCAATTGTACTTTTTATATTATAAAAGAAAAAAAAATTTTTGGTATACTCTGTGCTGAAACTGGGCGTTACACTAGTTCTCATATCTGATATTTTAATATAATGCACTAATGAGTCCCATGCTATATGTTTGATCATTTTTGTAAGATTAGAGGTGATTAATGATCAAAGCATATAGATTTTCTATTGAATTACATTATGAATTTCAAGTTACTAATGTTTAAGCTAAAAATAAGATGCAATGCATCAATTTGTGAGGATACAAAAATTTGAAGTTATCTTTCTTTTTTACAGAAATTACTAATGGTAAAATAGTTTTTTATGTCTAACAGGATCAAGCGTAAGTTTAAACTAATTAGGGACTGTCCGAGTTAATTTTTAAAAATAGGTACTAAAAGCGTATTTTGACACTTGCACGAGACACGATTCGTGTAATTTACTCATATATATATATATATATATATATATATATATATATATATATATATATATATATATATATATATATATATATATATATATATATATATATATATATATATATATATATATATATATATATATATATATATATATATATATATATATATATATATATATATATATATATATATATATATATATACTTTCTAATAAAACAAACCTGAAATTACACTTGTCATTTTTTACATCCTTTAATTGCCACATGGCATCCTCATATTCTCTGCAACTTTGATTTCCCGCTCATTCTTTTACATTGTCGGGTCAATAATTATAGAAATTAAATTGCATATTTATTTGCAATAGTTTCAATTTAAATCACAATGATTCCAAAAACCGTTTCAGTCAATTTAACAATCAAAGTTGAATACCAATAATCATGGATAGAAATTATCTCGCGTTCCTTTGCCACGCTTCTCTTATCTCTTCTTCCCATTCACTTTGAAAATCATCTATACCTAATGGACCCCATTCAAACGTTTCATGAAGATCTGCCACAACTGGAGATTTATATCGAGATTGATGTAGTCTAAGAAGGAGTCTGAGGTCGCACCACCACCTTACAGGACCATCCATCATCATCGTTACCACAAGCAGTGAAGCAGACACCTTCGCCTAACCTTCTTTCTATTTTACGTTCATGAAAATCAGTAATAAAATATATGATTCCAACAAATCAGCATACAGTTTCAAATTTGAATCCCAATATCTCTCAGTCGCTTTATACTCATCCACCTATTCTCTTTCGCTCGGTACTGCTACCACAAATTATAAACCCTAATCCACTTCTACCACCGATTATACATTGTGTGTGTGTGGTCCTCTATATGTGTTCTCTGCTACAAATCGGAACCTTAGCCTACTTTCTGTGGTTGAAGCCTTCACAAGAGCTCAAACGAGAACAATAATTATCGCATCATCATATCGTTATAGTTATTTTGTTAGAACTTGTACCGATTCATATGTTGGTATTTTGATGTTCCAAATTATTCAGTATCCACATTGAGTTCTTCTACTTCATTTGTGCTCTCTTATCAATTCGACAATCTTATAGTTTCTTGTAAATACATGGTTGCTTTCTAATTTATGATGCACCAAACTTAAGGGAATCAGATAAGAACTATGTTCTTGATGAAGATGAATACGCGCGTCTTCAAGATAACAATATCCCTGACTTTCGGCGTCCGAAAGCTGTAAGTCACTTATCTTCACTTGATAATTCAAATCGTTCTTTAACAGTGATGTTATCTTGAAGACCGATTTGAATTATCAAGTAAAGATAAGTGTCACACCCCCAAACCACGATGGCGGAAACGTCTGAGGGTGGATGACTTCATGAACAGTATCACAACAATGTTTGTACAATAGTGATCAAAGCAAACACATCCATCATATACATAATTGTAAATGTTACAAGAGTTCAAAAGATTGTATGTTTTAAATACATTTACAATATGATATCAAAATACATAGTATGACGCCATAGCGACCCATCGTCAAAGGTTGTAGTTACCTTATCAATTTCCTGAGAATACAAGTAGTTTGAAAGAGTGTCAACATTACGTTGGTGAGTTCATAAGATTTTTGTATGAGAAAATCCATAATCATTTTTCCTTGTAAAAGGATAGTGTTTGAAACCAGAAAATCCAATATTTTCTAATAAATGAGTCGTAGTCTTAAAACCCAAAGACCGAGAATGTATAAGTATTTCTATACTTGAAAATAGTATTACGTAGTTGTATTCTTGTATGAAACAGTGTAAATAGATGTTTACTCGTAGACCAATCATAGATTTAATTCTGTAAAACTCATATGTATAAGTAAACCATACTTATATTTATATAACTGATAAAACGTAGTTTTAATTTCCATAGAACCAATGTGTATAAGTAAGAACCATACTTATAGTTGTTTAAAATGTAGTTTTAATACCATAAAACTTGTACGAGGAGTCTCTTTCCTTGTAAAAGGTAGTATTGTAATCCAAGAAAATCCAATATTTTCTTATGAATGTATCCAAGTCTTAAAAACCCAAAGACTAAAATGTATAGTGTAGTTTGTAGTATAAAGGCATTGAAAATGTATATTTCTACGTAAACAATTTATAAAGTTGATTTCCCATGTGAGACGCCCTATAACCATACTGTGACCATGTAGGCCTGCTTCGACGTTCTTCAGGCGTCGGACTGTTATGACATTTGTCACCTCAGACCCGTCGGTCTAGCTGTAGCTAGCAGCTCACGTGCGGGGTTGTCAATCCCGTATAGATCTATACACAAATATCACGTTCTCTTACCGAGACACTGTTATAAATTTCAGGACTTATAGTATGTACTTAAATAAGCACTGTGAAGACCCGTCTCACAAAAATGTATGTATCAATCAACTTGTTTACGTAAAGTTTGTATATGAAAAACCCTTGTATTTGCCCATTATCATTTTTCCCATGATAATATAGTAATGTATAATAATTATATATTTGTATATAATTAATTATCTTGTTCTAACGGTTATAGTAACATTTGTAACCACAAACTATTCCTATAATAGTTTATTTTTAGTATTCTTGTTGTGAAAAACATATATTTACGAATATATATGAAATAACTTATTTAAATGGTTATAAACAACATCTTTTAAGATATTTTCCATAATAGTGGTGTAATAACTTGGTTATACTCTTTATTAATTCAAATATAATATTTCATGACTATCAAATAAAGAACGGCCAGGTAGAAGATCAAATGGGGAGGCAGGACCCTTTCAACGTATAAGCCTTTCGGAAATCCAGCAACCTAGCCCAAATGATCGGCCTAGACACCGCTCTCGTAAGTAGATCATTCGATATTATATTTTGGAACTATAATTGAATTGTTGTCATAATGATGTTTACAAAATTCACATTTTGTTTACTACTGTTACAAATGAATATAAATAGCTATTTTTATAGTATAACTTGTATTCTCCCCCTTAAAAACTTGAATAAATATAAAAAGAATGGGTATGAACTCACCTCAATGTCGACTAGGATCTTATCGCCAATTGTTGTTAGATCGCCCGACTCTTCGTGCTTCTAAGTCGAACTCACTATATTTATAACTGAAATATCTACTTCTAACGCTCATTCTTCGTATATCTCTCTATACGTATCAAAGAACTTGTTTATGTGATTTGAATGGCTAGAATGAGGCTATATTTATAGTAGATTTATTTTCGTATTGCGGCCCTCAAGATACAGATATTCGACTTTTATAGCTTTTAGAATTTGTTTATAACAAAACATACCCTTAAAATACTTTTTAAATAGATTTGATAGTTTTTAATTAAAACAAATAATTTTCTTTTATAGAAATATAATCTACAAAAATCGTAGTTTAATAATATCAACTTTTTAACTAAAAGTCTTTAACGAATTTACGAAAGGGTATCAATTGTAAGTTTATTGAAAATATAGGGTTTAAATGTAAATACAATTTCATTTTAAAGAAAAAGAAAATATTAAATATAAAACTAATATCAATGATATTAAATTTTGAAGTCAGGTTGTCCGTATCGATGATACGGATTTGACGGTAAATTTTTCGTTTTATAAAACAACATAATATTATTGATAAACTTAAAAATACGTATTGAATACGTAGTGTTCGAAATGAAAATACGAATTCTTTGAGGGTAAAATATGTAAAATTGATTAAATAATGAAGTGGGGTCCACTTTATATAAAATAAAATTAAAATAAAATAATAAATTTTTTTTCAAACATCCCAATTTCAAACTCCACCAACAGGTGGAGAGACTTTTTTTTTAATAAATATATTATAATAATTAAACGTCTCTTTCAAGTTAAATTATATGTTTTTTTATCATAACTTTTTATATGTAACGTTTGGTAAAAATATAAATATATATTCGGAACCGTCGTATTTTTGTCTACGTTTTGATATAAAATTTGTAATATTCGGACGAGTTTTAAATTTTACCGTTCATTATTCACGTCGGATACTATTAACGACATAATTTTTTTTTATATTTTATATTAAAAACATCTAGCTCAGCAGAGTTTGTTCGTATAATTGATTTGAATTAGCATATGTAGTATTATAATATCCAATAATGCATCGTATAGATTATGAAATTTACATTTCACATATTGACCTAATGTACGCTCTGGTTGACTTGAGTTGACTTTCGTTGACTTAATTTGACAGTTGTCACAATAAGTGACTCACAGCTTTTGGGTGCCGAAAGCCAATGATGTTATCTTGAAGAAGCTCGTATTCATCTTTATCAAGAACATAGTTCTTATCTGATTCCCTTAAGTTTGGTGCAGCATAAATTAGAAAGCAGCCATGTATTTACAAGAAACTGTAAGATTGTCGAATTGATAAGAGAGCACAAATGAAGTAGAAGAACTCATTATGGATACTGAATAATTTGGAACATCAAAATACCAACAGCTGAATCGGTACAAGTTCTTACAAAATAAACATAACGATACGATGATGCGATAATTCTTGTTCTCGTTTGAGCTTTTTTGAAGGCTTCAACCACAGAAAGTAGGCTAAGGTTCCGATTTGTAGCAGAGAACACATATAGAGGACTACAAATACACAATGTATAATCGGTGGTAGAAGTGGATTAGGGTTTATAATCGGTGGTAGCAGTGCTGAGCGAAAGAGGGGAGGTGGATGAGTATAAAGCGACTGAGAGATATAGGGATTCAAATTTGAAACTGTATGTTGATTTGTTAGAATCATATATTTTATTGCTGATTTTCACGAACGTAAAATAGAAAGACGGTGTAACACCCCATTCTCACCCAATTTTTTTTTTTTTAAAATTCTTTACAATACAAAACATGAAATTAAACATACGGGGTATTACTCTTCTGTATCATTACCACACTTCAAGCATCACCTCCTACACTCGACTCTTCTAATTCCTTGTTTGATTACCTGAGTACATAGCATTTTTAAAATAAAAAAAAGTAAGACATACGTCTCGTGAGTAATATGGGTTTTGACCCAAAACAGTTTCCATATTTTAAAACATTCCAAAACATTGATATTATTTAATTTCTTATGAGCGCACCCATAGGTATTCCTTATTATTCATGAGCACATTTCTACGAGCGCACCCGTAGGTTTTATACGAGACGCACCCGTATAACTACTTCCCCAATAGCATGAAACGGATTCATCTATCAAGGTAAGACAACTACTTCGCGATGGGAGGTACCATCCCAGTAGTGTCTTATTGCCACCCCTACCGCAGCAGGCCGTGGTCTTTATCCGGATACTTTTTTTCTCATCATCGGGGCTCAATCACTTTATTAGTTCTCTGTATTTCTCATTTATCTTTTGTATAAATTATACTTACTATTTCACAAAAATCATTTCCAGTTTCACAAAACATTTTAGTTCCGCAGAACCATTTCCTTTCTCATTAACCATATTAACTTTCATAAAACCATTTTGACTCACAAATCATTTCTTCATAAAATTCATTCCTTTATATAAAACTTCTTTTGCTATGTACTTGAAAATCCACACATTACTCACCTTGACTAGTTAGAGAAGTCTAACTAGAACCATCCTTTTTCCTCGTCCCTCCTATTCATGATCTTTTACTCCTTAAGTACCTAAGGAGTTTATTCACATTTTATTAATAACATGTTGTACTTTAACATTCATGCTAAATGATTCTATAACTCATTAGAGTCCTTATAATACTATCTTGGGTCATAACAAGTCTATAACTTTTAAATGACCAACTTTAGTTAAGTTGTATTTTATACGTATTTTGCTACAGTACCCTCGGAGGGTCGTATTTCGATTCCGACAATTTTTCATGAAGTTTCATAACATATTAGACCTATGTTTAAAATTTGAGGTCAAACGGACAAGTATAAGACCAAAACTAAAAATCCATTTGGACTTGGCAGGGGATAAATTTCGAAACTGCATTTTGCTTCTGGCGCGAGATCGCGTCCCTACGGGGGTGCAGATCGCGACCCTACGGGGTCTGCAGCAACCAGAAATGGTGATTTTTATGGTATAAATTCCCATTTTCCTCATTTTAAGCCCTTAATTCACGACTTAATCACTAAGGTTTGTTCCATGACTAAAATCATTCATTTACTTCAAGTTTTCAACCATAAAAATCATAGATTTAAATCATTTTCCAAACATTTTCGTTTTTGCATTTTGTTGTCCAAAACCGAAATTGTCCAATATTAATCATTTCTACTGACTTATTTCAACAATTTCCACATATGGAACTCATTAAAACCCCTTGGAATTAATTTGTTCATATAAAATTGATTTCCAAGGCTTTTAAACAAAATTCAAATTTTTCAACAATAGCAACATACTTTGATGATTTTTAAGATATGTTCTTAATACTTGACTTAATTGGTTTAGAATCATTCTAGGACTAAAATAACAACTCCTTTATACATCTAAACCATAGTTTCTTCAATTTCATCACTTTTGATTGAAATCATTCCCAAAAACTCAATTTTACTCAAAAAAATCATTTTAATGAATTTCCAAGAAGGGAATTGATTTCTCATGTCTTTTATGACACTTTAGGCTTATTAGATCATTTACAATCAGTTTCAAGCTCATAATTTGATTTATTCTCATAAAATCCCGTTTTTGACAATTTTCACCAAAAATGCAAATTTTTGAAATCAATCACTTAGGAATGTATTTATACTTCTTAAGTGATTATTAGAACCTAACAAAACAATAAAAATCACTTTCAATTTCACAAACCCATTTCTAGGGTTCTTGAGCTAAAATTCTCATTTCTTGATCTTTAACACTTTCAATGGTTAAACTAGGTTTAGGTAGTGATTAAGGCACAAGTTAAGGCTAGGAATCATAGGATAATCCTCCTCTAGCCATTGAATTTTCGAAGCTACAGTAACTCATTCAAGAAAAATGGGTTAAACGACCCTAAAACAAGATTACTAACCTTCTTTGGCTTGAAATTATGAATTGGAAACTTAAATCTTCAATTCCCATTGATATCTTCAAGAACCGATCCTTAGCTCTCTCTCTCTCGTTCTCTCTAGATTTTTCTGAATTTATGAGAATTAATGATATATTTTCTCATTTTTTATATTTTCCATATTTACAGTTTTAGTCCCTGAACTTTCATTCCTTGGACTTTTGACACCAATATTAACTTTGGCCACATGAAACTAAAATTCTTACATTTTTAGTCCAAACTAGAATTATACTTTTATAATAATTCTTGTATATGGTCAAATGACCAAATTACCCTTCTCATGGTAAAATGACTAATTTACCCTTAAAAACATACTTTCTCATAAAATATACATAAAACTTTATATTATACACACATTGTTTTACATATTTATATTATTAAATTTGGGTCGTTACAACTACCTCCCCCTTATTGGGATTCCGTCCTCGGAATCATTGCACAATTACTAAATTAAGGAAATTACTTCCCCTTCCTTTTCGGATGTTTTCCGCCGAAGTTGAGTTCTAGCAGATACTTTCTTTTTACCACATATAATCATTTTCTTCATTATTTTATCTTTTAATCTTTTCTTCTTTGGTTATTTTTGATTCTGTAATCAGCTCTTAGTGGTTCCTGCTTTCAATCATTTATAGTGGATTAACATAATCTCTTTAAAATTTTATATCTTCCCAATTAACCAAATTATCATCTTGGTCATTTTATCTGTTTTCTCAACCTTTTAGTCGTTCATTCATGTTTCATACTCTTCATTCTAGTTACTTTCCTTTCTACCTCATTTCATTGACATACAATCTCTTAGTAAACTTATTTAACAAAATAGTTTCATACTTCAATATTTGTTATCATAAATAGCAATATACTTTATAATTCTTCTCATATTTTTACTAAAACAAGTGAGATTATACTCACAGTATTCTTTACTTGTAAAAATTTCAAATACCATTAAACATAATTATATATGTTTCATATTTTTTTTACAAATTCATAAAGACATCAAAATCTTTTCCTTGTATAAATTTTGTCCCTTAATGGACATTTTACTTAAGAAATATTTTTACCCTCATTTAATATTGCTTATTTATCTTCATCCGTCTTTTCTTCTTATTTCTTTACTCATTCGTTACTTCCTAGACAATCCACTGTTATTTCTTCTTTACAGAAGTTTTACAACATCCTATTTCTCTTACATTTGTTTTTAAAACCTTTAAACTTCAATTTATTCTTCTTTATCTCTATTTCCCACTACTGGCTCACTATTATTTATAAAGGATGTATTTTCCTTCTTCTTGTTACACTTCACATTTTTACTTTTCTGATTGGGACAAAATCTGTCGAATCATCATATTGTTCACGAGAATCTACTTATCTCGTTCTAAATGTGTTGAAACGATATACCGCTTTTATTTTAACAATTAAACATCATTTTTCACATACTTTTTACTCACTTCCTGTACATTATATATTACCTTCTCTAATATTTGTCTTGTATCATTCTTTACTTGTATTACTTTCATATTCAACATATAATCAACTTAAATATTTCTTTCATCTTCTTTTATGAGATTTCGGTCTCATTACTCATTACTTATTCGTATAAACATGTCTTTCTCATTTCTTCAATTTTTGTACAATACTTTTATAAGTATACTTTTCATTCTTTTCGGGTACCCCGTGTACCATTCTCATATTAATATTTTATGTCTTAATACTTTCCTATAGTACTTACTTTTCACTTTAGTGCTTAGTTTAGCACTTTATCTCTTACATATTCTTTCTCTACCGGTATTCCAATTGTTTACCATGGTTGATTCCATTTTTTTTCAACTTATAATGTCTCATATATTTTGTATATGTTCACTCACATTTTCATGCTTATTACGCTTTTCATGATATTATCATCTTGTGGTGTAATTAGATTTTACAAACCATATTTATTAATTTCTTGATTACAAAAATCAATTCTCAAACTCTTGTCCCACTCTAGACCTTTTCAAGTAAATTTTGTTTCTCTTTTACCTCTTGATTACTGCTTAGCACCCCGACTTTACCATGTTGATTCTTTGGTGTTTCTAATTTATTACATATAGTATTGCATAATTCCAAGCTCAATTTCAATATACTTCATACATACTTCAAATAATTTTATGGACATATTCTAAGTTTGACTCTTATAAAAGTCAAAGTTGTCAAGGATTTTATTACCAACTTTATATGCTTTTAGTCTTATTATGATTCTAACTTGTCAATGATATACAACTCATTGTCTTAACAACTTCTTAACACATATTTACAAGTTTTAATTCGTATAATACTCATATGTATTTACTTGATTCTCTTTTGATTTAAGATCTCAAATTAAGTACTCCAACTATATATTATTATTATTATTTTTTTATAGCAATTACTTGATACTACTCTCAACCACCACTATCATTCACTGATAACATTTCATTTTAACTTCATTTCTTTACACTCCTTCCTTTTTCGTATTTTTAATACAGTATACACTATACATTTCCTTACAACATTATATTTTTCATATTTCATATAAGACTTATTTCTTATATGTCTTTAGATAATACATAACTCTCATTTATTTTTCTTGTTATCTTTCGTTCATTTGTATTTTGGGCTATATGCCAAATACATTATCTCACTCTTTTGCTTTATACTTTTATATATGTCCCTTAACTTATTCATTCTTTTATATTTACAAGCACATATACACATATACACTCTTCTTTATGTTTCATCATTACCAGCCATGTACTGACTATTTCTCACAATCTTTGGACACTTTTACTAATTATATTCATTCACATTCGAAAGTGGTAACTTCCTGTCTATTTATTATCATTCTTTTCTTATCTTTGATTATTTTTCTAATACTTATCTAGACATTTACCTTTATTCCTTACCTCATATTATTTATGACTCTCAGTAATCTTTCTCACATGCTTTCAGGTATCCTTTTATCATTTACATTTCTTCTTATACTTATTTTATACGATCACTAGGTCTGACGTCAATAACCATTTTTCTCATCACCATTTTTTTTAATAACTTTCTTTATATTCCTCTCATTATCCTCATCGTTTGTCTTATCTTTAAGTTCTTGCCTAACAACTGATTAGGCATTCAACCCCATTTCTCAATTCATTTTCTTATAATCGTATTATGTTAATGCAAAATACTCATAGCCTTTAATAACTTTCCATTCAGGTAACTTACTTCGTTATACTACTCATTATAGCATTGTACTTATGACTTAATCATTTGTTCCAACCATTAAATGCATTTATTTATCATATTTCCTTCAGATTTGGAAGTCACGACTTCTCATTTCTAGATTTTCGTTTCTGTCTTTACTTCATTGTCTAATACTTAATTAAGTATGTTACTTTCATTTTATAATAATGTATTTGATCATAGCTTTTAGTACATGTACTTTAATTCTCTGGTTGTCCCTGGGAGACACATCATACTACTTTTCCATATTTATTCTTTACCCTTTCATACAACCATTGGGTTTGTCTCTGATTACAAAGCCCAACTCGTTTCTTTCTTTCCTTTCTTTTTGTTTTAGGAGTTTCCTTCATATATCTATCTATATATTCATATTTTTTTTCAATGTTTCTTTCTTTAGTCACTGTTGTGACACTACCTTTATCTTTATTCCATAATCGTAACTCGTTTCCGTTAGACAATGGAATTTTCAGTTATACACTTTCTTTTATATTTGTACTACAAAATCTAATTTTTTTCCATTCAAAACTTTCAGTATATTTATACCTTTTTGGTCACGTTTATCTTACTGTTTCCTTTCAAACTGCCTCGCGTTCCATTACGCATACTTTACATTATTTTTCATATGGTAGGGTGGTTATCACAACCACATATTTGGATTTTTTTACCTTATTACCCTTCACACACTTGTTATCTTTAATTTTAATTCTCTTTATTCATACTTTATAATAATTCACATATAGAGTATGGGTTTTTCCCCACTTCATACCTCATACTTATTATTTCATCTTTAATTCTTTTCAATCATACTTTAACAATTTCAGTCATACTTGATTTTATTACATAGGTATACCGACTCTATACTTCCCAAATCTCTTACACTCATCCCTTACAGATTCACATGATTCCTGTGTGGTTCCACCAAACTCAAATATATATCCTGTGATTATGATAGTACGGGCCTATAATATTATAACCACCTATACATATTTGCTTCCAGCTTTACCACCAGGACTCATGTTCCACTGTTTCAGGTTAACCCTCACTTCTTTTTACTTTCAACCTTATATTAAAGTATGTATCCTACTTAACTCTTACACAATTTAAGTCTAGGTTCAAGTTTTGACACCTAGTTCGCTTAAACTATGGCTCTGATACCAAATTTGCAACACCCCATTCTCACCCAAATTTTTTTTTTAAAAAAAATTCTTTACAATACAAAACATGAAATTAAACATACGGGGTATTACTCTTCTGTATCATTACCACACTTCAAGCATCACCTCCCACACTCGACTCTTCTAATTCCTTGTTTGATTACCTGAGTACATAGCATTTTAAAAAAAAATATATACGTAAGACATACGTCTCGTGAGTAATATGGGTTTTGACCCAAAACAGTTTCCATATTTTAAAACATTCCAAAACATTCATATTATTTAATTTCCTATGAGCGCACCCATATGTATTCCTTATTATTCATGAGCACATTTCTACGAGCGCACCCGTAGGTTTTATACGAGATGCACCCGTATAACTACTTCCCCAATATCATGAAACGGATTCATCTATCAAGGTAAGACAACTACTTCGCGACGGGAGGTACCATCCCAGTAGTGTCTTATTGCCACCCCTACCGCAGCAGGCCGTGGTCTTTATCCGGATACTTCTTTTCTCATCATCGGGGCTCAATCACTTTATTAGTTCTCTGTATTTCTCATTTATCTTTTGTATAAATTATACTTACTATTTCACAAAAATCATCTCCAGTTTCACAAAACATTTTAGTTCCGCAGAACCATTTCCTTTCTCATTAACCATATTAACTTTCATAAAACCATTTTGACTCACAAATCATTTCTTCATAAAATTCATTCCTTTATATAAAACTTCTTTTGCTATGTACTTGAAAATCCACACATTACTCACCTTGACTAGTTAGAGAAGTCTAACTAGAACCATCCTTTTTCCTCGTCCCTCCTATTCATGATCTTTAACTCCTTAAGTACCTAAGGAGTTTATTCACATTTTATTAATAACATGTTGTACTTTAACATTCATGCTAAATGATTCTATAACTCATTAGAGTCCTTATAATACTATCTTGGGTCATAACAAGTCTATAACTTTTAAATGACCAACTTTAGTTAAGTTGTATTTTATACGTATTTTGCTACAGTACCCTCGGAGGGTCGTATTTCGATTCCGACAATTTTTCATGAAGTTTCATAACATATTAGACCTATGTTTAAAATTTGAGGTCAAACGGACAAGTATAAGACCAAAACTAAAAATCCATTTGGACTTGGCAGGGGATAAATTTCGAAACTGCATTTTGCTTCTGGCGCGAGATCGCGTCCCTACGGGGGTGCAGATCGCGACCCTACGGGGTCTGCAGCAACCAGAAATGGTGATTTTTATGGTATAAATTCCCATTTTCCTCATTTTAAGCCCTTAATTCACGACTTAATCACTAAGGTTTGTTCCATGACTAAAATCATTCATTTACTTCAAGTTTTCAACCATAAAAATCATAGATTTAAATCATTTTCCAAACATTTTTGTTTTTGCATTTTGTTGTCCAAAACCGAAATTGTCCAATATTAATCATTTCTACTGACTTATTTCAACAATTTCCACATATGGAACTCATTAAAACCCCTTGGAATTAATTTGTTCATATAAAATTGATTTTCAAGGCTTTTAAACAAAATTCAAATTTTTCAACAATAGCAACATACTTTGATGATTTTTAAGATATGTTCTTAATACTTGACTTAATTGGTTTAGAATCATTCTAGGACTAAAATAACAACTCCTTTATACATCTAAACCATAGTTTCTTCAATTTCATCACTTTTGATTGAAATCATTCCCAAAAACTCAATTTTACTCAAAAAAAATCATTTTAATGAATTTCCAAGAAGGGAATTGATTTCTCATGTCTTTTATGACACTTTAGGCTTATTAGATCATTTACAATCAGTTTCAAGCTCATAATTTGATTTATTCTCATAAAATCCCGTTTTTGACAATTTTCACCAAAAATGCAAATTTTTGAAATCAATCACTTAGGAATGTATTTATACTTCTTAAGTGATTATTAGAACCTAACAAAACAATAAAAATCACTTTCAATTTCACAAACCCATTTCTAGGGTTCTTGAGCTAAAATTCTCATTTCTTGATCTTTAACACTTTCAATGGTTAAACTAGGTTTAGGTAGTGATTAAGGCACAAGTTAAGGCTAGGAATCATAGGATAATCCTCCTCTAGCCACTGAATTTTCGAAGCTACAGTAACTCATTCAAGAAAAATGGGTTAAACGACCCTAAAACAAGATTACTAACCTTCTTTGGCTTGAAATTATGAATTGGAAACTTAAATCTTCAATTCCCATTGATATCTTCAAGAACCGATCCTTAGCTCTCTCTCTCTCTCGTTCTCTCTAGATTTTTCTGAATTTATGAGAGTTAATGATATATTTTCTCATTTTTTATATTTTCTATATTTACAGTTTTAGTCCCTGAACTTTCATTCCTTGGACTTTTGACACCAATATTAACTTTGGCCACATGAAACTAAAATTCTTACATTTTTAGTCCAAACTAGAATTATACTTTTATAATAATTCTTGTATATGGTCAAATGACCAAATTACCCTTCTCATGGTAAAATGACTAATTTACCCTTAAAAACATACTTTCTCATAAAATATACTTAAAACTTTAAATTATACACACATTGTTTTACATATTTATATGGCAGATCTTCATGAAACGTTTGAATGTAGTCCATTAGGTCTAGATGATTTTCAACGTGAATGGGAAAAAGAGATAAGAGAGGCATAACAAAGGAACACGAGATAATTTCTATCCTTGATTTATTGGTATTCAACTTTGATTGCTAAATTGACTGAAACGGTTTCCTGAATCATTGAGATTTAAATTGAAACCGTTGCAAATAAATATGGAATTTAATTTCTATAGTCATTGACCCAACAATGTATAAGAATGAGCGGGAAATCAAAGTTGTAGAGAATATGAGGATGCCATGTGGCAATTAAAGGATGTAAAAAAATAACAAGTGGCATTTTAGGTTTGTTTTATTAGAAATGATACATATTATTTAAGGCATAATTTACGAAAACGTACCAAAGTTACATAAAGATCAATGTATAATAGAATACTTATAAAAATGGTATTTGTTTTATGAAATTTATAATTATCCCCGTCTAATAGCGATCTTACAAACCATTCTATATGTTGCACAAAGTTACATTAAGAGTTCTTATTTAATAGCAAATTTATAGAAAAATTACCAAAATTGTTATTGCATTTAAGACAACTACAAAAATAGTCTTTGTCTAATTGCAAAATTTGAAAGTGATTGCTATTTTTAAAAGTATTATAAATATTGTGATTGTCTAACAATGAAATAACAATAATGATTTCTATCTTTCATAAATTTACAGAAATAGTCTAAGTCTAATAACTAATTAACTGAAATGCTCTTTGTGTTTCATAAAAATTACAAAAAATAATCTCTTTGTAAGAGTTAATTACACAAATGGTATAAAAATATAGAATTAATAAACTCAGTGCAACGCTCGAACCATTCTACTAGTTTTGGAAAAATATTTAGGCATCTTTTATGCAAAAAAGAAAAAGAAAATTGTCACGGGATTCGAAACTTAGTCAATTGTGATTTACATGATGAGTTGCGAAATAAAAATTTCCAAATTATTGTAAAAACTGTCATAATTTTGAAGTACATAAAATTATAAATTCAAAGAGAGCATTTATATCTGTTTGGAAGTACCGTTGTTGCTAAATTCTTATTAGGCTGAGCGGTAGGGGTGAGAATGGGGCGGTTTGGTTCGGTTAGTGGCTAAAACCGAATCATAACCATTACAATCGGTTAATGCATTTTAGTAGCCATTGGTTATGGTTAATATTGGTTATAGTTAACGGTTTTAATCGGTTAATGATTTTGGTTAATGGTTAACCATAAAAAGGAACAAAATTATAAAGTGAACCATTATGATTCGGTTAATAAAAATTATAAACCGCACCACCTTTTTTATTAATGGTAGGGATGGTGAAAAAGTCAATAAAGTGAACCATCGAGTGCTAGAAACTTTAAGAGAGTTATTTAGTCACTACAAGAAGATGGAGGAAAAAGAAAATGAAAAAAAAGACAACCGGTTCTTCATCTTCAACTACTACTTCGTTTAATGGTATTGTAGATCTTGATTTGGATGACGGCTATGCCAAATATTTAGAAACTCGAGGAAAAGGAATTACTAATACTGAATTGGATATATACTTGGATGATACAACGGAAAAGAAATTGAAGGAGAGTGATTTTGATGTATTAAGTTGGTGGAAACTTAATTCGGGTAAATATCGCGTACTCTCTAAAATCGCAAAACATGTTTTGGGAATGCCAATTTCCACTGTTGCTAGTGAGTCAGCATTTAGTACGGGTGGTAGGGTTATCGACAAATTTAGAAGCTCACTTACACCAAATACCGCTGAAGCATTGATATGCACACAAAATTGGCTACGTGCTACACCGTCAGACTTGCAAGAGACGCCTATTTATAGCCAACAACTAGAAGAATTGTTGGTGAATCTGGAGAATTTAGAAATCGGTAACCATTTAGCCATTTAGGCATTTTCCTGTTTAATTAGATTATAATATTTTGTTTCTTAACTATTGACTATATGTTAAATGTTGTCTCTTTATAGATTACTTTGCAATGGGAAAAATGTCAAGTAATGATTCGATCATGGATGAAGACTAAGACTCGATTGATGATTTTTTTAGGATTATTTTTAAAGTAAAATGCATATTTTTAAGGATTTTTATTGTTTTGTCAAAGTATGATGATATAACGTTTATTCCTAGTTTTATTATAACAATGTACTTCCCATTTTCATTTTTTATATGGAATACATTTTGCATTTTACACCCTCCGATTCAAGTAACAGGTTTGACTTTTATACCCTTCTAGTTTTAGTAGCATTCCAATAACATTTAAGCGATTCATTATTCACTAATGTTAGTTGTGGAAAAGATGATACTAAAAAGAGAATTTTGTTCCTTTTTATGGTTAATCATTATTAACCATTAACTAAAACCATTAACCGATTAAAACCGTTAACCATAACCAATATTAACCATAACCAATGGCTACTAAAATGCATTAACCGATTGTAATGGTTATGATTCGGTTTTAGCCACTAACCGAACCAAACCGCCTCATTCTCACCCCTACTTTGTGCCCACTCCGCTTAACCTTACATTGCGATATTCATAGAAGTAGCAAAATACGAAGTTTTTTCATCTACAAACGAGCCGAAGCTTCGTAAGAAAAGTAATCCGTACAATCTTAATTTATATTGCCTCCTCTTTTTCTTACATTTATATTATAAAAAAAAAATACATGTCATGTCAAAGAAAGTCTATAGTTTATAAAGATAAAGAAGTTGTGAACTCTTATGGTACCAACTCATTCTTCGATGTTGTTTAGGCCATACAAGCTTTTATGGATGAGGTTTTCAATCAATGATGTGTGATGGACCAATGTATATTGGCTTTTATACGAAGACACACATAGATTTTATGACATATAAAAAGAGGTACCTCATACAAAATATCATAATTTTCTTTTAAATCTTAAGTATCTACATCATATATTGTATTATCTTTTATAATTTTTACAACACAAAAAGATACATATTGGCTTTTATACGAAGACACACATAGATTTTATGACATATAAAAAGATGTATGTCATACAAAATATCATCCTTTTTTTTAAATCTTAAGTATTTACATCATATATTGTATCTCTTTTATAATTTTTACAACACAAAAATATACATCATATTTTAGTGTCATGATAAAAAAAATCCGAAAGTACATCTATCAAATATGTGTGTTCTTTTGAAAAAAAGGGACAAATTTCATAAAAATCTAACATATTTGTATTTAATTCTTAAAAAATCCACTATTTTATATTTTAATGCATTAAAACTATTATATTATCTAAAATGTCTAATTTAAGGTTTTAGATCGGTAAATCCTAGACAACCATAAATGCTAGGTAACCGACTCTAAAATGTTTGATGGTTAAAATCTATTAGATTAGATAGTTTCAAAAAATATGAGAGTTTTAACGCATAAAAAATATAATATAGTGAAATTTTTAATGATTTGATAAAAATATGTTGTGTTTTTTCGGAGATTTAAACTTAAATTAGATCTTTAAGAAAATATAAAGGTTTTAATGTATTAAAAAATAATACAATGACTTTTCAGTAATTTGAAGAAAATATGTTGGGTTTTTATATGAGTTACCAAAAAAAACTAGTTTAATTTTTTTATTTTTACTCTTTATTTTCGTTTCCCGCTTCAATGCTTCAACCTTGAAATCGACGGAAAGTTAGGGTTCATTCGTTCCCATAATCTCACATGCCGGCGGTTTCTGACGTTCACGGCGCTAGCGATTCAAGCAGAGCCGGCGACTCCTCATCGTTCACAGAGCCGTCGGTTTCTCCTCTTTGCGAGGAAAGATGCCTCCTCCGTCACCTTGTTCTTTCATCCCAGCCTTGGTGCTTCGTCCTTCATCAACAACATTCGACGCCTGAACCTTCTGCTATCGTTACGTCCACAATAGGTATGTGGATCACTTATTGACCACTACGTCTTAAGAGCTCACGAAATTGACTCTAAAGCCAGTCTATGATACTCGTCGAGCTTCAATATGTGATCTTATAATCTTGCATGTTAAGTGTTTGTGAAAAGTCCTCAATGAGGGTTTAGAACTTAGAAATTCGAATAATCTTTTTGAGCCGATGGATTGTAACATTATCTTAACAATCAAGTCCCTTTTCTAGCCAGAAAGTATTGGAACATGAGGTACGATGACCTTCTCAACTATGTACAGAAGGTTAACAAAAAAGAATTTCAGACCATAAAATTCTACAACTTCACTTTCTTGGTGTGAAGACAAGAGCAATTGCTAGTGGAAGTTAGAGTTTTTTTTGTAGATAATACGACTATTGATAATTGGGTCATATCTACTAATATTTCTTCCATCCTTTAGGTTTCCATTCATTCCTTGTGAGATCTTTACATTTGAAATTGATGTAATCTTCAACATTTTAGTTGATGAAAATAGGTACACTATAAACTAATTATAACATGATTACAAAATATTCAGACATTGATAAAATATGCATCTAACTTCCAATTTTACAACCCCCTTTTCCCAACATTGCAGCTAATGAACTTCTTAGAGTTTATTTCTATTATTAACATTATTAGTATTTTTATTTGTTGATCATCAAGAAAATTGCTTTTTTTTTACTCTCTTGTAGGTCGTGATATGTCTCATGTTAAGGAAGACGGTCCCACTTATGAATTATGTTCAAGTGATTAAATACCTTGTTGACGTGGTTCTTACTTTTTCATTCCTATTATCTTTTTTTTGTATCAAAAAGAAAAAAAAAATTCTATAGCAACCAACAAAATTTATCACCATCCTTACCAATTTCCTTTAATTTCACATGTTACATCAATGATCACACCATCATTGATCATCTATTTCAAGACTGGTTTGATAACAAAGATCCAACATGAAACATGCTAAAGGGCAGCCTGCCCCTAACAACTATCAAGATAAAAGTATATTCAAGTATATAATGATTTGTGTAATTGAAAAATAACATATTATTTTGTTTATATTTAACATTTTGCTAACATAATACTATGAGATTGGTGAGCAGCAAGTTTACATTGAAGGAAGGCGAGCAAATAGAAGCTTTTTTGTAACTGTCAAGCTTTACAAGGTGGAAGTATGTGTTTATTATAGGGTAAATAACATAAAAATCACTATAATTTGCCCAAAATTCTGGTTTAACCACTATATTTTATTTTGTTCCATTAAAACCATCCATACTTTCAACAAAATTCATATTGACCACTGTTCATTTTATTTTATAAAATTTAAGCATTATTTTCTTCAAAATATTATGTGAAAAGTTTCTTATCGACATTTGAAGCAAATATTGGAACTTCATTGCTGTGAAAAAGATACATAAAGTTGTATATATGTGATTTTGGTCTTCGTAAGTGCAGTTTTTCGGCCACGTTGTGAATGCATAGAGTATCCAAATGAATCAACTTAATTTTGGATGTGACGAGTGTAACAAGTGTTCCAAGTTGACGGCATAAAATTTTGACTTTTATTTGTTATAGTGGTCGCAATGTATCTTTTTGAAAATGTGAGTGATTTTTACGAATTTTTTTGAAAGTATAAGTGGTTTTTTTAGACCAAAAAAAAATATATAGTGCTTAAACCGAATTTTGGCTAAACTACAGTGGTTTTTATGTTATTAGTCCTTTATTATATATATACCTTTTAATAAATGAACAACTTATGATAAGCTTTTTTGTAACTGTCAAGATGATGTTGCCACTTTTTTGTAAATAAACAATTGAATGAGGAATTCAAAAAGGAATGGGAAGATCTTGATGATAGAGAGAAGCGGGTTTGAAAAATAGGGAGAATAAGAAGAAGGAGAAGGGGAAGCTTGAAAAGGAATGGGAATATCTTGATGAGAAAACAATATTTTTGATAAATTTAGAATGTTTATTATATTGTATTCAACATAACAACTGCAAAGTACAATGAAAGAGTCAAATTATTACACATAAAATGTCTGATTTATTAAATCAGAAAAAGATATATTCTTTTATAAAATTGTAAAATCATGACGTAAAAAATGTATGTCATATATTCTCTGCATGTATTGAAAGAGTCAAATTATTACACATAAAATGTCGGTCGTAAATCTTTAGTAGTAATTGTATCTCGTTTATGATAGAAAAAAAATGTATGTCATTTTTTATTTATGACTGAGACATCAATAATATATATTTGTGTGTCATCTACATCCTTTAGTTATACACAATGCATGTCATTAAATGACATTTTCCTAATAGTGGCGCTGCGAATAATTCAATCATATGTACATACATAAATACATGCATGGATGCATGCACGTACACACACACATACACACACACACATGAGAAATCAGTTTCTCTCTGGGTCTCCAAATTAAACAAGTTCAACACATTTTCATCCATCATGATAAATACACAACTGGAATACTGAAGAAGTATCCGATAGGAACTGTACCTTAGCAAAGGTTCCAACGAATTTTGGATACAATATGACTTTTGATCCTACCGGAGTAGCTTTTCATCAAAAGATGTATAGATGAGTGATTTGTTCACTTTTCAATTTCACATCTAGTCGACCAAATATTACGTTCTCTACATGTCAATATGCTAGGTACTAAGTCGATTTGCAGATATCTCATGTGATGGAAGTTAAGCAGATTTTCAGATATCTCAAAGGAACAAAGGCATTTGGTATTTGGTACCCTTCTGCCTTCTGGTAACAATTTCAGTCTGGAAGCATTCATAAATGCAAACTGTGGGAATGTAGACTCGGTAGAAATGCACATTAAAAGGATGTCAATTCTGCGGTGGAAAAATGGCTAGTTGGTTACTAAAGAAGAAGAAAGTGTATCATTATCCACTGCCTAAGTTGAATATATAGTTGTTTCCGGTTGCTGCTAACAAGTTCTTTGGATGAAGTCATAACTATTGGACTATAGCTATCGAATAGCATATTGTGATTCCAAGAGTGTCATTGGTATCTCACAAAATATGACAAAAACACATTGATATCATGTATCACTTCATTAAGGCCAACATTTTAAAATGAAATATTATAATGAAATAAAATGCCTAGTCAAATCTTCGCTTAGCAATGTTACACTTTCTTTTTTCAGTGGAAATGCAGATATCTTCGCCACTCAAATATAATATAACTTTGCTTTGCTCTTTTATAACTTGAAGGAATTAAGTGCAGTTTGCTTAAACTTTGCTTCATTGTTTTAATTTATTTTCCCCAAAGATTGAACTTAGCTCTTTTATGAGAGTTAATTTTAGCGCTAAAGCCATAATTCTTTGTCAGAAAACCTCTATAGCGAATGTCATTTATGACTTTTTCGCTGTTGGATCTCATTTCATGTTTTTGGCATAACATGTCACTGAAGTTTTGTTCACAGACGCACTTCCTTTGTCCTTGCAGACATTACTATCAGGTCCTAAAGTTGTTGCAGATGGCAATAAATAGAGTTTTCAAATGCTTTTTATTTGATGAACCACATTTATTCTTCATAAGAAAATCAAAATGGATATTTTTAAAAAGGGTTCATATTAAATTCAAATCATTCAATTCTTTTTAAGAAACCTGTGTGAGGACATGTGTTGCTCCACCCATAAAATCTTTTGGTCACACTCTTTCCTATTAGATATCAGGACACCATGCTTTGCCCATAACTTAGAAAAGTATGGTTAGTTTTTCAAAATAGGGTTTCCATAATGATTGTTTATAAATGCAGCTGAATGACATTAAATGCACGTCCTTTCCAATTCGGGTCTGACTCATTTTTAAAAACGATTCAGGTTAAATTCGATACATTTTCAAAAAACCATTGTATTTAAGGGATCATCGTCTCCATTAAGCCTTTCGATACATTTTCAAAAAACCATTGTATTTAAGGGATCATCGTCTCCATTAAGCCTTTGATGCTTCCAAAATTTATCAGGATATCTCTACAACTCTTTCTCACAATACTCTAAAAAATTCTCAAGCTTTTTCACAACAACAATGGTGAAATCTTCTAAAGCTGTAAAGCCTAACTCATGAAAGGCCAAAAAGGGTATAGTTATACTGTTAAAGGAGATTGTAATTTCGATTGCAGTTATCAATTATTAGGAGGATTTTGATCCAAGAAAATACGATGAATATGTTTGTATTCTCCTTGAAGTTCTTTATGTTCATATACTCAAAGCTCCTTTCACGATTACGACAAACGGAGTCCCATTGGAAGTATTATTAAAGGATGTTTCAAATGTTCAAAAGAATAAGGATTCTGAAAACATGACAGTTACATTGGCCGATGCTTCAAAAGCTTTGTTGACAAATGACATCTTTTTTAATGCCATATTTAATTCCTTGTTCATTACATTATTAGACGCCTCTCTGCTAAGACCGACAACACCGACCAACTTAGAAAGCCACTTCTTGATCTTATATGGGACATCTTCCCTGGAAATCCAATAGATTATGACACCATTATTTAGGAACATTTTCCCGTAGTTTTATAATTCCGTTACCTTTTAAATTTTCCATCGATGTTCATTCTTTCAAGAACTTTTCATATTGAGGAACATGTCTTGTTGCATCGAGTAATGATATATTTACCTCCAATTTTTCGTAATATATCCATGATTTGTTGATATTTCTTTTCTTTCTTGGTAATTATCAACTTTGATGGCAATTCAGAGGCGTACTTTTTACCTCGACATTATTAGGATTTTTCGATGTTGGATTCACTTTGTCTACCTCATCCTTTTTCTCAGCCACGAGTTCCTCTTCCTCTTCTTTTGTCATGCTTGTGCCTTTGTATATCTTTTCACTCAACCGCACATTTCCCTTCTATATGCTACATTCAACCAATTGTATGGATACCTCTCCAACCGTCAGCAAATGTGACAAATACTTAAACCATTTTAGCCATCTTTTCCTCATTTTACACCAAACAAGAAAAGAACAGATTCATGTTAGGAACAATCTTAGCTCAAAGTTGATGCAACAAGGAGGATTATTGAATGAAAGTAAATATTAGTCATAACACAACTTAGATTAAAGGGTTTTTAGCTATTCTTTCACTTTAAATGGTGTTATTTATCATTTTAAAGAATGTTCATAAACTCTAGAGTATTTAAATGTATTGCATGATTTAAATATATTGAAGAAAATTTTTAAATGGGGATAATTACGCAAATTGTCCTAATTATTAGCATATTTTGAACCATTTAAAATGGTAATTTCATGGGATAAACTAGAAAGAATCAAGGGATGTAAACGGTTTATGATATTGAATTTGATGTTATTGGAAAAGTTTGTATTGGAAGGTAATCATAAAAATTATAAGTATTGATGTGTAGTACTCTTGTGGAGGGAACCATATATTTGAACAAAGGGATACCTTAGTGTAACGAATTGTATATTGACAAACATTGTGTATTGAGAAAATGGCATTGAATGTCATAAACATTGAATTAAAATGACTAGAGGGATCAATGATCGTATTAATATTTGGAAAGGCTCATTACATAAATATAATTTATTGTTATAACTAAAGTATTATATTGCTATAATTCAATAGGATTGATCAAGCACCAAGCAAGTATAAGAGCAAACATTGTAGTTAGTTAAACTAACTACCAAAGTGAGTACATGAGAATTTTTCCACTATAGGTTACATGGAAAATAGTGTTAAGCATGCTTTATACATCTTGTTTGAGAATGTTAAAGTTTATATTTCATGATTTTATACAAAGTTAATTAATGCCTTCAAGTTGTTAAAGATCATGTTCTGGTAAATGCATATCATGACACTTATGAGTGGTTGACTTACATTAAAGAAAAATGGTGATCATATATACATCGAATGCAATTACATATAGTATGTAAGATACGAATAATAAAGATGTCCCCGTAACGGCATAAGCAATACTCTATTGGTTTGGTACCTCCCTTCACGAGGTAGATGTCTTTTATCATGATGCAATTATAGGTTGATTTGTTCCTCTTATCTTGGGTAGTTTGATGTCACACAAGGTGAAGTGGTCTTTTATAGACCTAGAACGCAGTATATAATCGTTACTTGCATGTTACTCTAGGTAACATGGTGTTCTATAGACCTATAATACGGGATGGACCCGTTAGTCTTTGCATTGAATGTGATCATGCATTACATTTATACTATTTTGCATCAAGTCATGTTAAAGCTAAATATTTTCTCAAAAGATTTTAAAGTGTAATGTGTCTAAAACCACATGTAGCTCGTAAGACGATTTTTTTCCTTATGTATTTTTTATGCCATGTATCTTAGGTTCGTGCTCAAAAGTAGAAAGGACCATGTTGATATGCTAGAAGTGCTTTTAAAGTTTAGATGAGGTGAAGCTTGTATTAGACTCCTTATTATGATCCTATCTTTTGCTATTTTCTTGCTTGCTATGGTTGTCGTTGGTATGAATTTGCAACACCCAATCCTTGTTGACATTTGAACTAAATGGTTTTTTGGGCCATATTTTGTATAGCATGTCTTAAAGTCCTGAATTTTTTTTAAAAGCATCGCATTTAAAAGTATTATGAAATGGGTTGTTACAAGTTGTATCAAAGTCATTGATTAAGCGAATTAGGTTTCATTCATCTATTGATAGGCTTAAGCTGTGAGGAATGAGAAAGAATCGAGTGTTCTAGGAGAACTATTAGTGACATATTTTAGGTCCTATACGTTTTATGAAATATTAGACTTCCATGACATAGAAATACCAAGCTATAGCTTGAAAAGTAAGTTATTTATTGTCTTTTTAACATATTGTATAAAGTATGGAATATTAAATGTGGGAATAATCCTTATAAATAATAGAAGTTGCATGGTTAGGAACATCATGATGTGCTATATCTTAACATGTTATTCGTTTTGAGTATTGTATTTATGGCATAACCTATTAAGGAATGTGCAGAAATGAATACGAAGTGTTATAGCAAATGATGAACCTAAGAAGTGATCGTATGAAGCAACATGACAAACAAGACTGAAATTGGATGCATTCTCACGGAAGTCGATCACCTAGTATCCATAACAAAGTCAAAGTAAAGGCTAATAGAAATCCTCAATCAGTTAGACTAGAAGTAATTCAAATGCTTCTTGATGACTTTTAATGGAAAAAATAAGATGAAATTGAATGCATGAACAAAGAACGTGTGGAAGAATGCACAAGAAGAATGAAATTCCAATCTCAAATCAAGAAGGACCCATAAAAATTGTAGAAGATTTCATTATTCTTCAAAGAAATACATGTCGATTTATGAGTAAATAGATAAATATCCGAACATGTTGTCTTTATTAAGTGATACATGGCTTATGAAAAAGACGAAAATATATTATTATGCAAACGAGTTACCTTCGAAATATTCAAGGTATGTAGGTTAAGCTACTACTTTAATAAATGCAATAGTTGTAGCACTAACTATCGAAAAGATAGTCGAAGAAAATAGTATCGACCAACAGACGCTTTAAGAAACAAAAATATTAGTAGAAGAGTCATGAACAAATATCAATCCGTACAATTCCATTGGGTACGTTGAGTCGATATTGTAAATATATGTGGAGCCCAATATTGTCTCTCCAAAAGAGCCCTTGTGGAGAGAGGGGAGACTCCAACATATATACAAACTTATAAGACCGTGTCGCACCAATGGAGATACACTAACACTCCCCGTCAAGACGTAGGCTTGATGAGGTTGCAGGGGTGCGGGATACCGACTCTGATACCATGTAAATATATGTAGAGCCCAATATTGTCTCTCCAAAAGAGCCCTTGTGGAAAGATGGGAGACTCCAACATATATAAAAACTTATAAGACTGTGTCGCACCAATGTGAGATACACTAACGGATATAAATAGAAAAATGTGTGAAATATGATAACAGACACAAAGGAGAATGCCTTCAGGGAATGGGACAATGCTATTCATATGGAAGAATCGGACATAAAGTGCCTGATTTTCATATAAAAGAACTATACAATTTTACTTGTCGTAAGTGCCTTGAAATGGGACATTCAAGTATCATGTGTCCCAAGAAATGAACAAACATGTTGATGTCCATACTTAGCAAACAGAGAACGGTGGGAAGAAAAATAGTATTCATGAAGTAACCAAACCTGTGTATAAGATAGAACATTTAAAGCATGAGAAGAGAATAAGTATAGTAGAGAAATATGGGTCATCAAACCTCAATAAGTGAAAGCGATATTCTTTTTATAATTCCAAATGAGAAGATGGTAACGAATGTTTGAAGTGTGGCAAGTGTCACAAAAAAGGATTCGATAAATGATCAATCAGTTGTTTTAAATGCGGTAAGTTCGGTCACAAAGTGAAGCCATGCAAATTAAAAGATGCAAGTGAAGTAGAGTGTTTCTCAAACCATGAGAATTTGAAGAATATGGACAAATGATGATGAAAATGTTGGAACTCAAATGTTCTTTTATTCAATACTCAAACTGAAATACAAGAAAAGAACAACTCTCGCTAACTATCGAAACACTCTCTTCTATGTTTTTGTGGTGCATTACAATGGATGTTAGAACATCTATTTATAGTGATGATAGTGTGCCTAATTTCTACAATAGCTGCAACCTAAAAATGAGTTCATATGAGAAATTCAACAAAGTTAGGTGTGGTTGGTGGTGGCTGCAAGTTTGTGTTTACACTATGTGTTTACATTCACATTCTCCCCCTTAAACCAAACTTGGCACGAGATTCGTTACGCCGATCATGTTGAGCATTTCATGCCATCCCCGACTACAGAATAATCGACAAGTGCTTTGTCTTTATATTTCTCGAGTTTCAATTTTGCATCCTTGGAACAAGTTGTTGGAATGCAATCTCTCACACTAAACTCCCCCGAAATCCTTTTAGCATAAGCCGTTTTCTTTAGAGACACGTCCTCCTTCTGCATCACCTTACGAAAATCGATACCTCGATTTTTGGGACTACGTTGGAGAAAACTGGCAGCTGCTTTTTCGGTCCAAGTCCATCTTTTTCGCTTACCAAAGAACCCTTCTCGTCTTATCCATGGCTTCCTTTTCCGTACATCGAAAAACTGGTGTCCTTTTTCACATTTTTCAACTTCAACATAAAATTCTTCCTCACTCGGATCATCTAATTTCTTTAGATGTGAATCTAGAATTTTATCATGCTCCAAATAACCATTAACTTTCATGGTATAATAATTGGCATACGGACGTCGTTGATGCCACAACCAACCTGTATCATATTGGGATGATAAAAGACACATTTTTCGTCTCGTCTTTAAAAGTGTCTTATAGAGTCGGTTACGGGTTCTTTTTACTTTAAAAAGTAAAGTATTACTATTGTCAAATATCCGTAAAATATCACCATCCATGTCGACTCGATTCCCGTCTTCGGTTAGTTGTCCAAGACTTATAATATTCTTTTTAAGTCTAGGAATGTAATATACATCGTTAAGTAGTCTTTGATCTCCGTTTCCGTAATCAAACAAGATCATACCTTTTCCTTTGATGTCGATCTTTGACCCGTCTCCGAACCGTATATAACCCGTCACGTTCTCGTCTAACTCATGGAACTTTGAACGATCTCCGGTCATATGATTGCTAGCACCGTTGTCAAGGTACCATTCCTCGGAATCTACTTGACTTTCTTCGGATGCAGGGATATCAACGCCGTTCTTCTCTTTTAGCGGCACCATACCTGGTGTATCTTCTTGCGAGATCGCCATCATTAAAATAGGCTCTTCATCTTCATTGGTTTGGGTGAGGTTCACCTCCTCACCTCGTTTCTTGTTTGGACACTCTGATGCATAATGACCATATTCCTCGCAAGTAAAACATTTTATTTTACTTTTGTCCTTTCGAGGACGATTGTAGTCATTCCGGTTTGCATCATACTCATGACCATCTCCTCGGCCATGCCCACGACCTCGACCGCGTCCTTGGCCTTGGTTTCCACTTTCCCTTGAAGTGTTTGACGAGTCTCCCTCGTCGGTTTGCTTAGATTGAGATGCCCACTTGGCATGTGTAAGCAATAGAGAAGGTCATTCTTCCCGTTCTTCATACCCTCGAAGTCGCTCTTCGTGGGTCTTGAGACGGCCTACAACTTCTTCAACCGTCATGTTTTTCATGTCTCCAAATTGCTCGATAGATGTTACGATTTGTATAAATCGCATTGGGACGGCTCGAAGAAACTTCTTCACCACCGTATTCTCCTCGATCTTTTCACCGAGAGATCGAATACCGGTCACAATAGTATTCAATCTCATGGCGAAATCATCTATCGACTCACCATTGTTCATTCGGATCACCTCGAATTCACTACTCAACGTTTGTACTTTAGCCTCCTTTAACCGATCAGCTCCCATATGCATCATCTTAAGCGTTTCCCATGCTTCTTTAGCCGTGTCCTTCTCGGCCAACATAAGAAGTACGTCCTCTGGAATCGCTTGGTAAATGGCCGCAAGCGCCATCCTATCTGTTCGTTCATCTACTCTTGCATTTTGAATTGCATTCCACACTCCTTGTGCTTGCAAATTCACTCGCATTTTTATAGCCCACACCGCGTAGTTTGTTTTCGTAAGCAACGGATAGTGTAACGTAACACTACTATCCCTCCCGGTCCTTTGAACACTTTCAATTTCGGGTTGAGAAAACAACGAGGTTGGTGTAGTCATTCTTGGCATATATTATCTTGAGATTTTTTCAAAAATAATGGGGAGCTACGAGTAATTTATAAAAATTACAAGGACCAAAATGTAATTTTTAGAATTTTAGGGGCTGGTTCGAAACTTTTAGAAGTATAGGGGCTGGTTTGAAGTTTTTCTGAAAAATTAGGACCAACCTGAAATTTTTCGGAAATACAGGGACCAAAACGTAACTCTTCGAAACTTCAGGGACCAAATTGCAGTTTTCTGAAACCTGCTACAGTGTCGTCTTCTCCGGTCATCTTCTCCGGCGAGATCTCCGGCGAACTGGTTTTTCCGGCAACTATTCCGGCGAACCTTTGACCGGACTTTTGGAGGTCTTCCGGTGGTCGAAAAATTCCGAAAAATATATATTCGGAATCCTGAGAACGAGACCTTTCCAATGGTGCTCTCGAAAATCGATTTTGAGACAGAAAATTTTTGACCAAAAAACCCGAGGGTGTTTAGAAAGTTGCCCGGGGAGCTTAACCAAGCTCTGATACCACTTGTTGGAACTCAAATGTTCTTTTATTCAATGCTCAAACTAAAATACAAGAAAAGAATAATTCTCGCTAACTATCTAAACACTCTCTTCTATGTTTTTGTGGTGCATTACAATGGATGTTAGAACATCTATTTATAGTGATGATAGTGTGCCTAATTTCTACAATAGCTGCAACCTAAAAATGAGTTCATATGAGAAATTCAACAAAGTTAGGTGTGGTTTGTGGTGTAGGTGTGGTTGGTGGTGGCTGCAAGTTTGTGTTTACACTATGTGTTTACATTCACAGAAAACTGAGTATTAAAATTATTTTACCTCAATTATATGTAAATTGATCTAATTACTCAATTATTTTGTAAATTTTATGATAAACAAGAAGAATTGCCATGAACACCTTATACTAGATAACACTTAATAACAAAAACCACGAGAATTGGGTTTTAGAATAAGAGTATATGATTCATTTACTTAATTGGCTCAACATAATTAGGAATATTTTACAAAACTGTACGATCAAAATTTTTGTGCCATATATGGATATAAAAGTATAGATGTCTAGATTCTGACACAACCACAGTGTGTCCTTTCGAGTTTCCTAGAAAGAGATATGACATTTTTTCCACAGACTGTCATGCTGGATGGAAATTATCGTTAACAAGTTTACGATCTTCGCTTGATGACACACAACTTACCGAAAGAGAAAGCATAAGTTATTATGCAAAAAGAATGCCTCCAAAATACTCAACACTTAAATAAAACAAGTCATAAATCAATTGGTGCATTGGTTTCATGCTAACTTAATTTACCTAGGCCCAGAAGAGAGTATGTAGTTGATAGTATCCGCTGATACATTGTCAAAATGCTTTTGTGATCAAGGATTTTATTGAGGAGGATTTCTTGAAACAACCTCCCACATATGTACATGCCTTTATCTCAAGTCTTGCTCTATATGCGTGATCCACTAGAATCCCATCTGAATGCGTTAAAATACATCATTCGTTATCTTTAGTGAATCGTCTCTCATGGTTTTTAGCTTCATTTTGTCCGTATTTAATAGACCTTTTGGTCTCTTAAACTGAAGTAGATTGGGCGGGATTCAAGACTCGCCGCTCTACTCAGACTATTGTGTCTTTTATATGTGACAATATTGTCTCCTGGTCGTGTAAATGACAACATGTTTTCTCTCGATCGAGTGTCAATGCTGAGTACCAAGGTGTTGCTAACGTGACTGGTGAGGCTCATTGGTTTCGCAACATTCTCCTCAAACTCCAGCGTCCCATATCTCATGTAATAGTTGTCTTTTGTGATAATGTCAATATCATTTATCTTGCTTCTAATCTCGTACACCACCAACATATCAAATATGTTGAAATAAATTTACACTTTGTGACTGAACGTGCTGCATATGGTTATATTTGTGTGCTAAATCTTCCATCTACACATTTGCGTACCGACAATTTTATGAAGGGCCACCCCATGAAATTATTTTTCGAGTTTAAGTTAAGTCTAACCATTTACCATATTACTGCTAAAACTGCGTGGGTGGTTTTGGGGGGGTTGGGGTGGGGGGGGGGGGGGGGGTTATCTAAATAAATGTATAGTTTAGTTCGCTTTTCACAAATTGTATAAGTGTATTTATATAAAGTCGTGCAATACATTAACTCCTTTGAGGGTTGTCATTATTTCCATCAAGTTAACCGTATAAAATATTAGTGACGTGTTAATGGAGATCACTTTAACAAAAAATAGCATGACTCAGGTGTACGAGGCAATTGGTTGAAGCCACATGTCACAATTAAGATAGTGACAACTCATAAAGGTGTATCTTTGTCATTCTCGTTTGCAAATATGCGAAATATATATGACATATTTTAAGTTTATGATTTATATTTTTAAGATTATCAATATTCTTGGATCCAAAACTTCACTTTGCAAACAGTTTAGAATCCGAATTTTGATTGTTTAATATTTTAAGATTTATAATTTTTATTTAGGGCTCCCAATTATTTATTATATTGTCACTTAAATAATCGATGTATATGACCTTTTTTTAAACAACGAATTCTAATATGTATAATATAAATCACTAACTAAAAGTTACGTCAAAATATATATCTTTCCTAGACAGTTTTTGTTTTCTTACGATAGTTTGGTGGGCTTCTTCCTAAAATAGCCATGATTCTCTCTCTCTCTCTCTCTCTCTCTCTCTCTCTCTCTCTCTCTCTCTCTCTCTCTCTCTCTCTCTCTCTCTCTCTCTCTCTCTCAATGTTTTTTCATTCTTCAATTGTTCCTCTTTCATTTTCTATTATGCAAAAAAGTCTTCATCACACAATGTCACATTTTCTATCACACAATGTGTTCTCTCTCTCTCTCTCTCTCTCTCCCTCGCCCTTTTCATTTTCTATCACTAAGCAAAAAAAAAGTCTTCATCTCTTCTCTTCTTCCGTTAACTCACCGGTCCCTTGCAGAATTTATTTCTCCATCTCTCTCCATCCCTTTTTCAGGTATAATAGAGGTCAAATATATTTTATATTATATATATTTCAGGGAGGATGAAAAGCGGCTCTCTCTTTCTGTCACGTACACTCCTCGTATTTTCTCTCATTAAAGACCTAGGTTTCTATATATAGATATTAATTCAAAAGGGTTCTTTATAATATAGAGTTATATATAGACCAAATTATTATGGCTCCAGAAGACGGTGCCGTAAAGTTCAAGAACACGGCACAAGGTAGTGGTGATGGTGGTGGAGGAAATGATTTGACGAAAGGACTATGGACTCCCAAGGAGGATGCACTCCTTGCAAAATATGTCATGGAAAATGGAGAAAGAAAATGGAATGATCTTTCGAGAAAGTTTGGACTTATGAGATGTGGGAACAGTTGTAGGCTTCGGTGGTTTAACCATTTGAGGTCTAATCTCAAGAAAGAAGATTTTACACCAGAAGAAGAAAACAAGATCTTAAAGCTTCATGCAAAATACGGCAACAGATGGTCACGTCTGGCTCGTCATGTAGGCCTCTCTCTCCCTTCTCTCTCTCTCTCTTTCCTATAAGCACACAATGGCGATGATAGAAAGTTTTTTAGACTAAAGTTTTCGAATAATTCTATTAGCTACAAACATTGAAGGTCGATCTCCATAACTTCATGCACATAAATGTTTCTATTAGTTGTTGGTAACAAATCTGTATTAATCTCTCTGAATATTTCTAGTCTTGGTTGTATTTGTTGTGATCATGACTTTTTCTTTTTTTTCTTTTTATGCGGAATTTAACTGCTGTCTCACTGATTAAGTCATCTATTTTTTTGCCCATTCATATATAGGTTTTCAAATACTATTTCAAATAATATGAAATTCTATATATTTTTTCTTTTTTAGGATCTTTTTATTTAAATTTAAAAATGTGTTGTCTAAATAATTGATTAAGCTGACGACGTGATGATGGGTTTGAATATTCGTATTTCTATATACTGGTCAAAATTGGTCAAAGAGAAGAAAAAAGATTCACGTTCTTGGTGCGATATATTGAACTTATTTTTAGAAACATGTATGTATGTTTTCTAATTTTCTTATCATCATTACAAATAGATTGTGAATTATATAAGATTCTTTTAGCAATATCTTGATATTGGCAGGTAATTGGGATATTTCATAATTGATAAAAAAGATCAAGACTCTATCTAAATTGTGCGGAGTAAATAAACAAATTTACCCATTTGGGTTCTATCATCTTTAAAAGTATAACTTCTAGTCTACCAGCTTTTTATAAATGAAATTTCACATATTTGATGAGAAAAAAATCATGTGTGCAATCGGACATTTTAATTCTTATGGTATATATATCGAGAGTACAGAATCTTGATTTTCGTGATTCAATCTTCGAATTTGTTTTTCATCATCGCCTTTGATGTAAAAGGTTTCTACTTTTTATAACTAACTAAGTTGTGTTTATTTATCCCACAGCTTCCTGGACGAACAGACAACGAGATAAAAAACTTCTGGAACACTAGATTGAAAAGAATTGTTCGTGCTGGATTACCGATTTACCCTCCAGAAATTCTATCAGAGATTCGGCATAGACACTTAAACCATCAACAAGTAGAACAACCTCAACAAAACCATATAGAGCTTTCTTCATCATTATCATTGTCATCCCCACAAAACCCCGAGTTCAGTTCATTCCCCTTTTCATCATGTTCCTCATTTGAAGAAAATCCTAATTTCAATTGCATCCCCTCTTCACATCAAGAAAACACGACCTCGTCGTCATCATCCTCAATTCAAGAAAACCTTAATGTCAGTTCCATCAACTCTATGAATTTGAACGATCCTTTGAGTTACCCACTTCTTATTGCATCTTTATATCCCCCTATAAACATGTCCCAATTCAACATTGATAGAGATAACAACGGGGGAGTGCCCTTGTCAACACCAGCCTGTCAAAACCAAAACCTTTTGAACTCACCTTATACATATATCTCTCGTCAAAGCCAGCTTGCACCATCTTGCATGAATACGGTAAAAATCGATGATGCTTTCTTCTCTAAAATAGAGATCCCTTCAATCCAATCATGCTTTCAAGTACTCACACCAACTTCTTCTTCAACCAACGTGAATGATCAATTCACTGTGCCATTAAATGGTGAAGATAATTACAACATGGATCCAGAATTACGCTTAGAGAGATATAGTGAGTTGTTGGAAGATGTTTTGAGACCATCTACAACTTCATTGAGCTCTCAGTTACCTTCTGAGGAAGATAAAGGATCCGAAAACGATCAATCTCAAGGAAGAATCATGCATGATGATATCGGTCCAAAAATGAACTACCCCAATTGTGACGTGAATTTAGAATCGGTGTTTGGATCAAGTGCTAATGACATGAACCATGTGGATGATTCAGAGTCTCGATTTTTATCAAATGGTAAGTTTCTCATTTTCAGATTGTCCAAGTTTTGATGAATCATTAATTACTAGTTTGTTAACTATTTATGATCACATTTATCTTTATGTTGGTAATATTGTTTTAGATATTAGACGCATATCAGAAGTTGATGTGTTGAACGATGATTTGGTATACTTCCCACCAACTGGACCTCCTCAAGCACTGAATTTGAGAAGTGATAGAGCATCTACCATACCGGCCATTATTTCCAATGATATCATGGCTGCAACCTGCAGCAGGAGATCAACTACTGGGGAAATTTATGTTCCGAACCATCCCAACATATACACACCATGAACATGCTCAAGAAATTATGGTATCTTCAATGGCAATCACCCCAATCTAGTAAGAGCATGACTGGGCTCGAGGCTACATGCCTAGACTTAGCTAGAAAACATAGTAGTTAAACATCAAGTTTGATTAATTTGGGGTAATATGGATTAAATAGTCTATCTTGTGTTTAATTCGTTCATTGTGTAATCAGTCATCCGGTCAGGTGTGTGTTATCATCTTATCAATTATGAACCTTTATTTAATCGGTGAGTATGGGCGTAATCTATCTGAGTTGAGTTGATTAATACAAAGCTCGAAACTTGACTTGATAAAATACTCAATCTTGATTGAGCCTTAGTTTTCAAGGTTGAGCTCGAGCTTGATAAAGTTGTTAAAAATCATAATCTTGACTTAACCCCATTAATGGTAGGTAGTTTGTTGCTATTATATCAAGTTGGTTACCGCTATCCTAACTCTCATATATGATAGTTTTATCGGTTAGGAGGAGATGTATTATAGGTGTTCATTTATTGTAAACAGTTTAGTTGATGTTATATGCTTATGTAAAAATAAAAAATAGTTTGTGATATAATAAAAGTGTGAAATTTTTTGTTACTTGTTTGAGATTTAACAAATTGGTATCAAAGCCTTTGTGCTTGATCATGGCTATGTGGTGTAGGCCCTAGCATGGAGGATCAGAGTCTTATGTTTCTAGAGGCCCATGATCGTGTAACCAAATGGACTTCACGTAAATGACCATAACTTTGGCTATAGGGCTCCGTTTTCAGCCTGCTACCAGCTGAATCGAAGCTTGGAGTGAGGAGTATAGTGTTGTAAGGTAATCGAAGGGTCGTACCTATTTTTGAGTCCTAAAAACGCTTTCTAGATGGAGTTATGGACTTTTATGGTTTTTTATAATTGTCGGGTTTATGTTTGGCCCATGGCTCTTTTTAGGCCCGTTCGAATTTATGTTTATTATTTAGAGTTTGGTTGTGTGTCCTAGCCGTTCAGACTTGATTTTAATGAAACTTGAATTTTCACTGCAAATTCCGTGTTCTTGATTTGAACAGAATTTGAGCCTAGCCATGATATTTGTTGAATCAACGTGGTTTAGATGAGGTTGTCCTAGTATTTTGTGAATTAACAAGATTAATCTACATTATGTGTTTGTATCCTACATCACTATGAATGGGAACTTTCTTCAACCTCAAATTCTGAGATTAAATTGCCAAAATTGCTACCATTGGAATATTCAAATGAAAGTACTGTATGAATTACAAGACTTGTGGGGAGTGTTGAAAATGGATTCAATGAATCTGCTAATCCAACTGCGTTGACGACACAACAAATCACAAGACATAGAGAATCAAAGAAAAAGGACAATAATGCATTATTCTTCATCTTACAGGTCGTTGATGAAGTGGACTTCAAAAGAATATCCACATGTACATCGACTAAATAAGCATGGGACATGCTTTAGAAAACATGACATGGTGAAGAAAAAGTAAAGTTGTTTGGTTTTGAAGTATTCAATGTGAATTTGACACTCTTAAGATGAAATAAATGAAGATTGTAGAAGAATTTTACAATATAATCATACTTCTAAAAATCAAATGCGAGTCAATCCCATTGAAGATAAAGGGTCATAGAAAAAAAATCATTTGCAACCTCACAAAGAAATTTGAATACATTGTAGTCGTAATTGTCTAATTGAAGAATCCAAAAATCTTTCAGGATTTCCATCGGAAGCCTTGCTAAGAACTCTTCAATCTCAAGAATTATTAATTAGGAAATTCGATGTGTCAATGGAACATGCACTACAATTACAATCTAACAATTAAAAGAAGCAAACTTAATGGTAAGATCGTGATACAAGTGATCAAGGAGAGAGTTTACAAAAAGAAAAATGGTCGTGGAAAACCCTTATCACAATTCAATGCTACCATTCTAAAGAAATCCAGATACACCATTAGATCAATGGTGGGCAATAGGAGGACATGTCGGTGTGCTCCCCCCCCCCCCCCCTCTCCTAAAAAAATCAATTGCAAGCTATGTTTTAAGAATTAGATATATGTGCACATTGCAATTTGAGAATGTCCATGGCACCGCCCCCCTTAATGGCAAACTATGTTTACACGTTGCAATTTACATAAAAACCTAAAATGTAACTTACGGCAATTCGGCAAAGATATTTACGACAATTTGACAAAGACATTTATTTCATCACTGTCAATTATAAGCGTCTCATATTCTGCTATAAATTTAGTTTAAAAAACAAGTAATTTTAATTTCTTATTAGTTATTATATATTTAGTATTTTTTTAATATGTAATTGATATTTTCTTTCAAACAACACAATTTGTAATTAGAAGTATTATTATGATTGCTTTCATATAATTATAGGCTAAATCATGAGCAAAAAAAGAACAATCGATTCTTTTTTCAAACGAAAAGAAGATATTCATGACCCACAACTGCAACCTATTTGTAATTAGAAGTATTTATATTTTAAAATCTTATTGTGAGTGAGCCCTCCCATTTTAAAATCCTGACTCCGCCCCTGCATTAGATATTCTGAAAAAAAGATAGCAGAATAAAAGGAGTCAAATTTTATGCACAAAAAATATGAAAAAGAAGGTGCCACTATGATTATGATGTTTAGTATATATGAATTTCAAATTGGAGAAACTTGATAAAGTGATAGGGGATGTAACAATTATATGATTGGAAAAAAGAATTTGTTCATGAACATAGAAAACTCTACAAATAGTGAAGTTAGAACGAGTGATGACAAGAAAATCCAAGTAGAAGGGCATTGTGAAATCTCAGTCAAAACCATAAATATGACCAAAAAGCTACCAAACATGTATTACGTTCCTAGACTCAAGCATAATCTTTTTAGTGTTGGAGAATTGGTAGCTAAGGGCTAGATGTTCAGTTAAGGAATTGTGTTTAGAAAATTAGGAAGGAATGCTATTGGCTCATTTGTTAGAAAGAATGAAAATGTCAACTTACAAAATATTTCCTTTGAAGTTTCGGGAACATATGTTATTTTCTTTTAGTGTAGTTAATAGAGATCAATCCTGATTGTGGCATGAACATTATGGACATGTCAGTTTTGGATCATTGACCCACATGTGTAAGCACAATCTTGTAAAGTGACTACCAAGAATTGGCAGTGTAGATCAATTGTGTGAGGGTTGTGCCTTAGGAACTTATAAAATGAATTAATGCAAGAAATTATGTTTCACTTAAAGGTAGCTGATGTGTCTTAACCTTCATCGATGAATATAGCAAGAAAATATGGCTTTCATTTCTAAAGGATAAGTCAAAAAGCATAACATTATGCCTTGTTGTAGTTTAATGATGTTTTGAACAAAATAGTTATAAAGGCTACTATTAGACATAATGTGAAAATTGGCGATACTCATATATTTAATATTGGGATTTGTTCCTCAATTTGTTAAAGTGTGATAACAATCCAACTCTTGGATGAATTGAATATATTTGAGCATGTTGTTACTCTTAGAAGAGTCTGATGATCTTAATCATGTTCACAGATCAAGAAACCAATATTGAACCTATATGACAATGATTTGATTTATGTCTTCTATTCAGTGATATCAAAATTGATTTATAATGATATAGCTATTTGGTGCATCTATTGGAAAACATAATGATTGATGAGTATCTTAGGTTTTACTAATTTATGGAGATCTGATTTGACTTGCACTTTCAATATTGCCGTTAATGTTGCCATTATTTATAGTGTTCTTTCTTTGGTCGTCACGAGATAGGTGATGAGACCACCAAATAATAAAGTCATGTTTGTTTGCAATATAAACGATGTAAAATTAGTAGTAGTGGCATTAGGGTGATCTTCAAGGGCTTGGTTTTAATTCAAATGCATACCAAAACATCACACTTTATTTAAATGCATTGATGGGGTTTTATAAACACATAATTTTAACCTAAAATTGTTAAAATAAATCCTAATTGGTTAACATTCAAATAATCATATGATTGTTTAGAAAGCATTATCTTAATATGTTATTATGCAATGGTTTCTTAAACTTGTTTAGGATCGATCATGGGTATCAACAAGCTACAACACCCCATTTCATTAGTTAATCTAATTTGAACTATCTTTTAGTTAAACCTAACTTACTATATAATTTTCAAATAAGCTCTTGATAATTTAGTATGAATCACATTCAAAAAAAAAAAAAAATAGAACCATAATGAACCTATATATAAGCTCGGAGAATTTACATTGTACTAAATGATTTCAAAGTACAACAATATCGTCTATTACAATGCCAGATATACTATTTGCTACCTAGACCAACTAAAAATATAATTATATATCCAAACAATTGGTTACCATTTCACCATCAAAACCCTACGTAAATTGATCAAGTTAAAAAAGAATTAAGATAACAAAAACAATTCAAATAAGGATCGTATAGATAAAAAAGAAATAACATAATAAAACAACTTTACATGTCAAATCTAAATTGGTCACATGATTACGAGCTAAATGTCAACATTGGTGCTTTAGTCCCCTAAAGTGACTAAACCAACTAAATTTGCAAAATACTACATAAAAACGAAAGCCAAATACTTACAAACAAAAGAAATTTGTTTTTTTAAACTACCAATAACCCATAAAACCTTCAAGTATTCATGCTAAAAAAAATCTCTTTGTAAATATGATATTAAAAATTGATTCCCCAAAGACCCTTATGTGTGGCCCGCTCGTAGGGGGATTTTATTTTACAGTTTTGGGCCCATACTATTGTATGGGATATTTTCCTAGGTTTGGTATGGGTGTATGGCCCTGTTAACCATATACTTCCTTTAGATATGTTCATATGGTGTGTAGAAGAAAATCTCATACAGCCATAAATGGAATACTGACATTTAGATTATAATATATATTATTATGCAAGAAATAGAGGAATCTAGGCATTTAAATTACGGTAGTATATTATTTTGTGTATAATAGTAACATATTATAATAATAACTAGTGGGTCCCCGTGCTCCGCACGGGTTCGGAATCGCTGGAGCACGGGTCCGGAATCTTGCCAAACCTTACCAATCAAACACATAACAGATTTTAATCTTGCCAAATCCAAATCTTTTGACATAGTCAAAATCCCACAATCCAAACACCACCTTGCTGAGTTGACTCGTTGAGTTTGAATAGTAACCCAAAGTTTAACATAGAAAGGGTGTCTTCTTATATTAATACTTTTCGACTTTTATCTAACTAAAAACCAAACCGCATACCTTTTCCATCAAGAAAACGATATGTATGCCACCCTTTAGCTTGTATTTCAGGAAGCAATGTACGCATCACCGCCTTCATTTTCTCATAAGCGTCTTGTAAATGATCCCATTTAGACACATTTTCTTCCATATTTGAAGCATATGCCGCCACCAGCCACCCTCTCAATGCATCCTCACCAGTTGCATTATCCTCCAACACCATATCTGTCCATCTTTGTCCTCAACTCAATAAAAATTTCTCATTTGGAAACATTTCTTTCAGCTCCTTTAATCTCGAGGGCTTAATCGTCTTATGCAAATCGCCACCCACTTTAACATTTCCCGCATCTTTTATGACCCGCCCGGGAAACAAAAGATCTTATTTGTACCTCAAGTCTGCAGGGCTCGACACCTTTCCTGTCTAAAATCATAGATTTTAGAGTAAACTAAAAATTTGATCCTTGTGCTTTATTCAAAATTGCGTATTTCATCCCTAAATAAACTTTTCACTCAGACAGTACCTATGGTATTTTTTGTTACATTTTGGTCCCTAACCAATATAAAATGACAAACTTACCCTTATCTGGTTTGTTTGACTTTTTCATTATTTGTTTATGATGGTTTGAGTAGATTACATTTTTGGTCCCTAAATATAGCTGACTCTTGCAATTTTGGTACAAAAAAGTTCTCTTACAATTTTGGTACTTGGTTGAGGTTCTTGTAATGTTTTGGTACCTATTCCAAGTAAAATGAGTAATTTGGTCCCTAAATATATCTGATTTTTGAAATTTTGGTCCCAAAATTATAGTATTTTACTTGGAACACATACGCAAAGCTTTACAAAAAGCTCAAATAATGACCAAATTTAAAAGAGAAAAATTTTTTTGGACCAAAACTGAAAAAAAAACAGCTATACTCACAAACACAAAAATGTAATTTACCCTTATTGGTTTATTGTTAAATTAAGGGAACCCAGCCACTTACACTCCCCTCCCTAAATTTTTGAGTAAATTACCTTTTTGAATTCTCCGTCAGATTCTTCAACACCTGAGGGAAAATAAATAAATAAATAAATAAAAAACGGTAGATTTGTAAATTGCAAGTACATTTCCATTATAGGTAGGAAATAATATACATTACCTCTGATATGATTAGGCGCTGAATGATGACCTGGCGAAGTGTCATGAAGTTGCGATGCAAGACTGCATGATAAAGGATTCCAATGTATGATTGCATAAAGTAGAGACCAAAAACCTGCATAAGAAAATTAAATTAAAATATAAATTATTATATTAATATAAAGTTAGCTACTAACCTTATAAACCAAACTATTAGCTCTATATTCAGAATTCTTATTCTTTTCATCTTTAATCAACTTCACAGACACCTTCCCTCCAATCTGTGTAAAATACTGGATAGCAAATAGGTACCTTGCAGTCAACCCAAACCTGAAATAAACAATTTATTATATATTAACAAATATAATTCTTTTCTTTTTTTGAATTATTTTTAATGGGAAAAAAGGTACTCACTTCACAACATCTGATCCAATGCTTTCGTACAAATGTGCATAAGCCAATTCAAAAGGAAGTTGAAGGCAAATAATACTCAAAATAATAATTGCATCATTTCTAAATCGCATCATTCTACCAAACCATTCTTCTCTTTGAAACTTTTCATGTTCTTTTCCTTTATTGCCCCCACATGTTCTAACTGATCCTACTGATGAATGGAAAGAACTCCATTCTGTATCCATGTATTTATATCCAGATTATGATCCAGCTGAATAACTAAGTTGCCACCTATTTAATCCCAAAAGATTAGAATATACACAATTAAATACACAGATTTATATAATATATAATATATATAATATATAATATATAAATTACCTAGCCAAAAGGCTAGAGTTTCTCCATTTCCAGAATTGGAAAAATAAGATTGCCCATGAAGTTATGCATATGAAGAAAAAGGGAAGCGCCAATAACTACAAGGATCTGCAAAGAAAAAAAGGAAATAGTTAGAGGTTTAGGTTTTTTTTATTGACTTAATCTGGACAGAATGACTTATTACACTAAATGATGAATTCAAGAAAGAAAGTTACATACCCAAAATCAACTAATTGCAAGATAAGTCTAAACACAGCGGGAAAAAACAACCACTTTGTGTACATTCCAAGAAAAGCAAAATATGTTGCAATCTATGAAATAAGTAATCAATATCAACATCAATAAAATAAGAAATTGATATTAAATGTTAATTACTAAGGTTGTCTGAATCGTTACTAATACCGTCTAATTAGAAAATTTTCACGTACAATTCAAGAAGAACGTTATCGACACCCCATTGTGTTTGAAGGGGGCATAGATACAAACGGTGCGATTTATTTTATTAGCTCATTGGATTAATTCAACTATTTTGACACTAAGACATGTCTTTTAAATCACTAAGCGAAAACATTACAAGAAAGAAACATTTGGTTCATGTATATGATAAAATACATAAATAAAACATAGATTTAAAGAAACATATACCTTGATCCAATGTAAGCATTCATATATGGCCCATTTTCAGCAGTAGCATTATTATGACCTGGATTTATATATGCACAATAAAATAAGGGAAAGTGGGTCACCGGTGACACATCAAAAGCACCCAATAACATTAAGCATGAAACCTAGACGTGAACAAACCAGAAAATTTTCTCCCTACCGGATCGTTTTCTGGACTGGTTCGATTTTGGTCAAAACCGGATCGGATCGAAACCAATTTGAAGAATGGAAACGAACCTATATGAACCGGATCGTAACTCGTCTGGGTGAAATCGGATTGAATTGGTTTGGGAGAAACCCGATTGAAACCGGATCGGATCAGACCGGATCCGGTACGGTTGAAACCGGTTTGGACTTTCTTTGGGCTAAGTTTCTGTTGGGCCGGGTTAAGGGTATGAGTTATTAGATTCACCTGAATACCCGATATACTTCAAGGACTAATGCTAAAACATTTAAGAGTTGAAGGTGTTACTTATAATTCTCTGAAACTTCACTAAAAGTCTAAACCAAAACACTCCCTCATATATTCTGCAGCAAACATATTGAACCATAATGTTTTTTATGTGTGGATTTGAAAACCGGATCCTACGAAACTCATTCGAGAACCGGATCGTACCAAACCGGATTTACCAAACCGGTTTCTCGAACCTACGAACCGGATCCAAAACTGGTTTATGAATCGGAAAACCCAAACTGGCGGTTTAGGATTGAAACTGAACCGGTTTCACCAAAACCGATTTTTCGAGCGGATCGCATTCGGTTTACGAACCGGTTTCGGATTATGAACCGGTTTTTTTGTTCATCTCTAATGAAACCCTTAATGATTAAAAAGCTTGAGTAATTTTAACGCACTATGCTTCAAAAAAGGAATGAAATCAAAATGCTATTGAAAAGGAATAAAAATGAATGTTATAATACAGAAAAAAATGAAAGTATGTTAGAACACATCTATAAATATTATTTACCATTGCTCAACCCATGTACAATCAATATGTAGATGAAAGGAGGGAATATTGAATAACCTGTGAAATCAACTAATCATGTAATTCTTAATTTTAGTTAAAAAACCATAATTGAAAAGAAAGATAACTCACACAACCTTAAGTAGTGCTCTATCATCATTGTTAATTTACCCATATCATTCTTTATTAGAAGGATACCCTTCTGCAAATTCTTCATCTACAGGAGTCCTACATCACAAACTAAACAATTAACTCACAAGAACATGTACATGTTGACGTTATGCAAACATTTTTGTTTTATTCATACCTTTTCATATAACTAAAAGCAAACATCAAAAATTGAATATGGGGCGAGTGGATAGAAGTTGACTAACCAGTCAAATCCTTCAGCATGAAAATCATGGAACTTGTACACGGCCAATTGTCCTAAAACTTTACACTAAAATTGCTCTTCTTTATCGGTTTCGAAAGCATCAAAATTGAATACCCATTAATTCCTTTTCTGGAATTCAAGATTATTCAAACCTGTTTTCTCTCGGATTATGTTCTTTGTTTGTCTTGCATGCTTCGACAGTAGAAAAGCTGTAAACAAAATTAGGGAATATTATATGATGTCTTAGCAATTTTGAGCATCGGTTAATTTCAGTTCAATTGCAGGTTGGAATCGAACGCAGAATAAGCTATAAAACGGAATTGAACCCATGTAAAATCAGCAAGAAATTACCTTATTTTTATCGATTTTCTTTACAGCAACAAGATTCGTGTTATCAACAACAACATACGTATACCCAAATTGACCATGCCCCAACAATTTTCCAGTCGAATAACTCCGATAAAAAACTTTCAGATACCCAAAATCGGTTTTCTTCCCACAAGGAATCAACCCCTTTGACGCTTTGCCGTAGGAAAACCTAAATCGAAGACGCTAAATCCAGGAGCTGGAGACGCTTCCACTGACAGAAAGAAAGAAGCAAAGAGAGAAAGACAATAAGAAAAGAGGAAGAAGCGGTGGGGAACACGTGTTACTGATTCAAAGAAGATCCGATAACCGGATCCAAACCCGGACAACCCGCGTGTGACAACCCGAAAGGAAAAAAAACGTACACAACATGGCCAAACTCACGCAACTTATATCCATTTGCGATTATTGTAGCATCCTACAGACGAATAACCCTAGCTGCAACTTCCCAGAAATCAACACCCTTTAGCATATGTGAAACCAAAAAAATTAATCGAAAAATAGAGCAATTTAACTAAAATGGAGCAGTTCTGGACAGATATACCCTGGACAGGAACTGATATGATTCTCATGTTTCCTTGAAGTCAAAGCCACAACAAAAATGGTTGAGATTAAAACCTGGACAAATTTGCCCCTGGAGACTTAGATAAAGTAACCAGAAGAAATAAAGGCGACAATGATGATGGTGGTTTGCTGATAGGAATAGGGTTTTAAAAGAGAACGAAGGTGTGTGATGGTGGTAGCACACCTCTTATAACTTTGTAAACCAAACCAGAACCAAGAGGAAATCCACAAGTAATACTTTACCTGGATATTTTCCTTTAAAAGGTAAAAAATACTCGAAATGAGTGGGGAGATAGGGTGAAGATGCATTGCTTACTACGGATGCTTCTTCCTCTCTCATACACAAACAAACACAGAATCGGAACACAATTTTCATCGTTCATTTACTTGTATTTATACTCACACCTATACATACAGACATGATTTACAAATAATCCAATAAACCCAATCCTCCCTTCGTCTCTACAGTGGCGGAACCATAAATGTGGAGCAGGGGTGGCACCAAATATTGAAACTATTTCAATAGCCCTTATTCAAAATGATGTTTCTGAACTTAATATTGGAACTATTTCAATAGCCCTTATTCAAAAATCCAATGTATATAATTTATTACTACAAATTTCGGAATTTTAATCCAAGTTCCAAGGTTTACCTCAAATATGACTAAGAAGGAGGATTTGTAGATCTTTGGGGCTGCATCTAGGAAGAAATCCAACCACAAAACAACTTTGTATTTCCCGATTGAAACGATCAGCAGCAGCAGGTGTCCTTATTCTGCCTGAAACACCCCATGATATGCAAATCAACAATATACACTACAATAGTTCAAAATCCAGCAACATACAACCACAGTTCAAATTTTCTGTTTATGTTCATTAGGAATTTCAAACCAGCAAACAATTTCAACCAAAATCAGGAATCAACAACCAACATACAGTTTAAAAATCAGCAATATACAACCACAGTTCCAATTTTCTGCTTAGGGTCATCAGGAACATAACGATAACGATTTCCAAAAATCAGGAATATACAACCACAATTCAAATTTCTGAAATTGTTAAACAATTTATTGTTGAGACTTGAGCGACAATCATTGGGAAGGAGAAAGAGATAACTCACCATTGTGATTAGGAGGGATTGAAAGCTGTCAAGGGGAAGCTGTCGACGCCTTTTGGATTTCTATGTCGGTTGTCTTCGCGATTTCTGTTGACCAACAGAAATTGATTTATGATATTAGGGATAGAGAGAGTGATAGAGGGAGAGGAAGAGACTTAGGCGACCTACCGATCCCGGAAAAATCAGATGCAGTTTGCCATTTTTTTTGAGAAGACGATGTAGGCGAGGTGGGGAAGATGAGAGACGACGGGGAAGATAAGAAACGACGAGGTGCGGGAACTATACCTGTGGGCTTCTAGGGCAAAGGTGAGTAGTGGCCCGTGCCACTGTGGGCTAATGCCCAGTTCCGCCTCTGCGTCTCTATATTATATGCACACCGATACATACAGACATGCTTCTTCCTCTCTCATACACAAACACACACAGAATCAGAACACAATTTTCATCGTTCATTAACTTGTATTTATACGCACACCGATACATACAGACATGATTTCCAAACAATCCAATAAACCCAAACCTTCAAACTTTAAACTACAAAAGCAAGCCAATGTCTCCTTCCGACTGTGGAGACGGTGGATTGTAATGACAGATGGTGGCAACTCCATCCGCACAGCCAATGTCTTTGAGGTAACTCGAAGCAAGCCCTAGAGCTTCAGAAATCAACTCGAATAATGCAACCGGTGAGTAAACGACGGAAAAGTAGGTGCGACAAGAGGAGGGCCATGAGATCGATACAGGTTGATCGGAGGTGGCGGTGGGGGTAGTGTTACGGATCGAATCTGTGGAGTAAAGATGAGTAAGGAGGAGGCGGGAGGCGGTGGGAAAGTCCCGAGATGAGATCCAAAATCTGAAAAAAGACCTTTCGGATCCACAAGGATCCCCGGACAACCCGCGTGTGACAACCGGAAAAAAAACGTACACAACATGGCCAAACTCACGCAAATTAATTAATAGAGTAATAATCTGTTTAAGGTTTGAAAATCAGTTTACTTTATGCAATATAGCAATGTATATTAGTTTCTTTTGTCGATGATAATGACTAATATTTTAATTATTGTGTTAGATAACATTTGATAGAAGACTCTATATAATCGTTTTTTGAAATGTAATTAATTCCATTTAAATATAAATTACTTAAAATTTATTATTTACTATTTATTTTAATTTATGAAATAGATTACATATTTGTCTTAAAATATTTAACCATTCTTCTAAATGTTCATTTATGGCATTTTACATTAGATAAAAGAGTCATTATAATAGTTTTATCATATATTGTTAGCAGCTAACTAGTTTTTCAGCAATTAAATAATTTAACACCTAGATTCAACTAGTTTGTCAAGTATATTCTAAAATTCATTTAACTTTATTTTAATAAACGTATTTCCCATTAATTTTTATAATTAAAAACATGTTTTTTATAATCAAGTTTTAAGATATGTTAGTTTTCAAAATATATACTTTAAACAAAATTGACTTAATTATATCTTTACGGGTCACGATAAAGGCAGTTATGTATGTCAATTCGGTCATGACTTGCAACAAGAACTGCCAAATTATTTCCCGCCAAAACTCTCAAAATTCGTACACCTCACGCTATATAGGCAGGCATGCCTGCTCAGTCTTCCCTCACAATTCGTAACGTACTAACCAGATCTCAGTTCTAGAATTTGAAGGAAAAATGAGAGGACCAAAGAGCACTGCTACCATCGCTCAGAAGAAGCTGAATCCAGAGTAAATTTCGCAGTTCTCTTCTTTCTTTTTATCGTCTCCAAGCTTTTACTGATTGTTGATCTGATTCAATAACGTAACAACATATTATTCTCTGTTGTTTCGAGTAATCTCCTTCAAATTTCATGATATATTCTCCGTGCAATTTATGTGTGAACTGATATCTAAATTGTTGATCGCTTTTGTTCTTCATCATCTTTCGTTATGTTTATATCTGATTGCTTGTGGTGTTTGATGTATTTTAGAGGCTTATTTGCTGTTTGTTGTTGTTGAAGGGCAACGAAGAAGGTGAAGACTGACAAAAGTGTGACAAAGAAGGAGAAAGCATCAAACAAAAATCCCGGTGCTCCAAAGCGGCCTCCGTCTGCTTTCTTCGTCTTCATGTAAGGATGATTGTTCATGCTTCTTATTCTCGAGGTTTATGTATAGGTGAATGAGATCGATTTTTGTTTAATGTTGTAGACTGACTACGTACATTGCGATTTTTTGTTATAACAGGGAGGAATTCAGGAAGGAATACAAGGAGAACTTTCCTGACAATAAATCTGTCTCAATCGTATGTCTCAGAGATTCACCAATCTAGACTCTACGGTTATACTAATTCAACTATAAACTTCTCTACGATCGTGTTCAATCCAGTCGTGGTCAATTGATTGCGTATTTACCGTATGATCTATTGAATACAGTTCTGATCGTGTTCGATCGTTGACGTATTTCCAAACGACTTGTAGAACTAAACATTATTTTGATTTATAATTGATGAGTTTAGGTTTTCATTACACAGGTTGCAAAGGAGGGTGGAGTTAAGTGGAAGGCGATGTCTACCTCTGTAAGATCTCTTCACGAATTTGATTTAGAAAATCACTATAAAACAATCTGTAATTTGCATACCTATAAGCACTTTTATAAGTTTCATTATTCGGTATAATTATCGTATATGTAGGAGAAAGCTCCTTACGTGGCAAAGGCAGCAGAGAAGAAAGCAGCGTATGGAGTTGTTCTGAAACAGTTCAATGATGATCTCGTAATTTTCTCATAACTTTTTTGTCTCAGTTCAAACAAATTATCTGTTAATTTTCTAATCTCTTTCAACTTCATCTAATCAATTATGTTTTCTGTGAACATTTAGAACGAAACTTCAAAGGAGAAGTCCGCATCAACTTCAAAATCATCATCAGACAGTCACGATGACGTGGAGCAGGAAGCAAGCTCTTAGGTCAGATCTAACTTTGACTTTAGTGCGATCAGTTTTTCAGAAGTTTTATGCTCTTAAATATGAGGTTTGATTTCTTTCCTACTCCATACTTTTTTGCAGATTGATGAGATTCATGTGCTAATTGAACTACAGAAAGAACGTATTGGAGAAGATATAAATAGAATAAATTAGGATTTACTAATATGAATTGTGGATAAGATGTTTGCATGTGAAAATTATGGAAGTCGCATCTAGTTTTGGTTCTCTAGTATATTTGGATGCTTTTGTTCTCCGTTTTATTTGTCCATCATATTAATGATCTACTAGCTTATATTCTGATTTTGGCTACCATTTTCTGCAAGTTTATAATTCATCAAAGTTGTGGTTTCACATATAATACAGCAAGTTATGATGCTCACTGATTAAATTTAATGGTTTAAAAGGATAGGTGCATTATGTTAAAAGTTAACAAATACACATTAATGATTCAAAACAATATTATTATAATGATTTGCATTTTATAATGTACGTAGAAGTTGTAAATTATTTTTGATTTGTCAATTTCAACTAAAATAGTAAAGTTTCATCATTGTTAGCTTTTCACGCTACCGTTACTATTCTTGCAAATAAGAAAACTGTATATACACAGTAACGTTACTATTTTTGCAAATGGAAACCTCCAAAATAATATCACTGTGGATTTTCTTGTAAAAACTCAAGGAGAATTGTATCTTGTACTGAATTCAATACTATAAAACACTTTATAAAATCATGATTGTGTGTGGTAACTTAATATTGTAAGTTTACCCGAAGAAATATCAATTTTGTTATAAACACAAATATTTTTCAAGGAAATAAAGTACACCTAATGATATAAGTACTTTTTATAATAAGACATGAGTTCAAATTTTATAACGGATATGTAGAATATATAAAAAAAACGATGTGTCAATGTCACCCCGTAAGTATTACTTTTCAAGTCTTTAGAATAACCCCACTTTCTTACCTCATGAAATCTAATTCATTAAACAATTACTATTCTTTTGGACTTGTTCACCTGGAGAAGTTGACCCAAAGAAATTTTATTATTTTGTTCATAAAAAATAATTTACGACTGTATCCATACACGTACACCTCCTCAATTCTATATATAAATGGTCCAAGAACAGCTGAGAACGTACATGACCCACACAAACACGAATTAAAAAAAGAAAACCCCAAAAGACAGAACACAGATTCTCCCACAACTCATACATCCAATCTTCTCCAATTCCCAGAAAAAAGTTGATTTTTGTGTTTCATCTGTCAAAAGTCAAAAGTTTTGGGGCCACATATTTTTCCGGTACGTTTAATGTTTTCTTCTTCTACATATTCATCTCCTTTGGTTTCGAATTCTATAACGTTTTGACCCAAAACTCTAATCAATTTCTAGGACCTTGTTTACTTGATTTGAAGTTAAAAGTTATGGCTATAGCTTCTGAAAATGGCAAAGTCAAAGGCGGCGGTGGAGGTGGTGGTGGTGGCGCCGCTGGTGGTAGGATCAGAATAGGTGCGACCGGGAAAGTAAGTGCCTTGATGATGCAAGAAATTGACTCAAATCGCAAGACTATATCAAAGAAACCTGTTATAAGAATCCAGACTGCACCGGTTTCGATTTCATGTGGGGCGGCGTCTACAAAGAGGCTCCGGCGGATGACGGCGGTTGATGGTGGCAGTTCGAGCAATGGCCGCCAGATTAAGGCCGGAAAGAAGAAGACCACCCACCAGATTCCTATGTTACATTCTGAAGATTTGTGGATGGATAAAACCCCAATTCGAGGCAAAGAACGCAAGAAAGTGACGCAACGAATTGTTGAAACTGTGGATTTGAAATGTGGGAAGAACGATGGAGATTGGTCGATGAACCCAATTACCAATCAACTTAGAAGGCTTAGTTTTTCGAAGATTTCGGATTGATTTTTGATTTTTTTTATATGATTAAATCATATAAAAAATAAAAAATTATGCATTTCTTGGGGAAACTTGTTGTGGCATGTGCATGAAAAGAGCTTGATTTATGAATATAAGGTGTAAAAGAGTTTTTGCTTAAAGAAAAAGATTTGAGCATCTTTTTTCTTGATTTGGAGGCAACCATATGGTTTTTGTCTTTTGATAGGTTCAAAAGTCAAATTCTTTTCATGTAATAAGATTTGAGGTGGGTACTTGCCAGTCATATCATATGCGTGTGTATTGTACTCAAGACATGTAAATAACATGTTTGTAAAAACAAAAACGATAATAGTGTGTACAAAAATGTGATTGATCATTTCACATGGAAAGAAAGTTTAAGTAGGAAATTTTATAACGTTAAGTCGTTAATCTTATATTGGTAGAGAATAAATAGTCTGATGCATCTCTCGTGTATTGGATTAAGAATCATAATAATGGCTGAAACTATTATTTAAATGATGTCAATAAAACAAAAATTGAAATTTTTTAAATTCATTATCGATCCTATTCTGCGTAAAAGACGTAAATGGCATCATCGTTCTCATCATTGAAATAGCTTTAGAAAACATGTGTTGCCTATGAGCATTAATCTAACACCTTAATTATCTTACTAGTTGAAAATCCCCGATTTAAGTCTAAAAAGAATTTTTGATACCGAAAAAAAAGCAAGTATCGGAAGGGAAATGCCATATACATCGGCTTTTTTTCTTAGCTTTTGAAGTCGAAGAAAACGAATCGCGATTATCTCATTGGATATTATAAACGCAAAATATGATAACTCGTCTCACATATGATAACTTGTCTCACATAGATAAAAGGGGAAGGAGTTTAAATAAGATAGTTTATAACAATTTAACAACTCATCTCACACTGATACTAAAACAAGTTTTATCACCTTATAATTCTTTAGTAATTTGTTACCAATGACTTCCACCATGATTTTAAATTGAACTCGTGGTTATTGGGTTAATCTATAACTTTAGACTTGTTTTAAAAGGATTTGATGATATTAACACATAAATAGAGCATGTCCTATTATAATACTTAATACATAATAATTTGTTTTGTTATGCATTGGACTACGACTCATAACTAAATGTCAATAAGACAAAATCACAATATTTGCCCACCCAAAGTGGTACAAGGTTTGACAGAAACTTGTTCTTGATATCTAGTTTGTGCAAAAGACATAAATGCTCTTCACATTGTATCATCGAAAATAGCCAGAGAAAACTTGTAACGGCCAATCTTGTGTAACAAACGTGACCTAAGAGATATCTTAGTTTCAACTCTAGACAAGTTGAGAGACAACGATCCGCGTTAGGCATCTATTATACTATATTATAATGCGACTCTCTAACTCTGACTGATGTCAATAGAACCAAAACTTCTACGTTTTATCCCACCCAAAAAAATGAAACAATGTTGGATGTGAACTTGTCCTCGATCTCTAGTTTATGCAAACAACGTAAATATTATCCTCGTCTGCCATCATCGTAAATAGCTCTAGAAAGATTGTCACGTACAGTCCAGTCTAGTCTCGTGTAACAAATATGGCTAAAAGATGTCTTAGTTTCAAGTCTAGACATCACATTCCTTTCTCTATGGACATTAATCTAACCACTCAATTCTCTTGCTAGAAGAAAATCCACAATTTAGGTCAAGAAAGATTTTTTCGTACCAAAAAACAAACAAGTATCAAAACTGAAATTACACGAATATCAATACACAAACTACTTCTTCTTCCCCGCTTTGCCCTCCTTTCTTCTAATGATCTCATCCGCATATTTCACACCCTTACCCTTGTACGGTTCCGGAGGTCTCCATTTCCTTATCGAAGCCGCAAATTGACCGATGTTTGACTTATTGTATCCACTCACAGTAATTCGCGTGTTTTCTTCAACTTTGACTTTTAGGTCATCCGGGATTGTCATTTTGACCGGATGAGAAAATCCAAGACTCAAAACCAACTCTTTCCCTTCAACTACTGCACGATATCCGACACCAACTAATTGAAGTTTTTTCTCAAATCCTTTCGATACACCAACCACCATATTGCTCGTAAGAGTCCTGAACACAACAAAACAATTAAGAATAAGTGATAATCATTACCTAAAACATCATGTGATTAACAGAAATTACTAATTTTATGCTATTTACCAATAAAACAGCAATAAAGAAACCAAAAGTTATAAGGGAAAATTACAAATAAATAAATAAAACCATAATATTTTGGGCAGTTTTTGCGGTTTCACCACTAATATTCAATATTTTCAAGTCAATTTATAGAATTTTCAGGCATTTTTTCAAATTAACCATTTTGACCTCTAAACATGTTTCAGCGGGTTATTTTCCAATTAAACATTTTGCCATGTTATGTTATATGAGGTCAAAATGGTTGCATTGAAAAATGTCTGAAACTTTAATGGTTTGATTGGAAAAAATAAAGTATAAGTGGTTAAACTGCAAAATTGCCTAAAATATAATGGTGTTTCTGTAATTTACACGTCCAATAAAAACTGAAAATACTGAACTTACAGCCCAAATGAAGGTATTTGTAAACACATTTGAAATCCAAGAAATATTATTATATCCTAAACATCGATTAAAATGGTGAAATTTTAAAGATTTATCACTAGACTAACGGAAAACCCGAAAAAAATAATAAAATCAAAATTGCTAAATTCAGAGCCCTAGATGAAGAAAATCATAGACAAATTTAAAATCCAAGAAATATCTTATCCTGAAGGGTTTATGTCATAAATAACCATTGAATTTATACCCATTTACACTTTTGGCACTTTCAAGGCCAAAAGGGTAAATGGGTAAAACTTAAACTCCAATGGTCATCTATGACACAAACCATATCCTAAAATACCATTTAATTACCAATAAAACCCCTGAAAATGGTGATTTCAGAGCCCTAAATGAAGGAAGAAATTCAAGGAAAAATGAATAAGAATGGTGAAGAATTATACCTGAAAAGGCCATGCATTTGGTTGGCCCTTCTTGTTTCAACTGCTTTGCTGATTTTAATAATTGATTCCTGTCTGTCAATGGCTATTTCTCTTGGATAAGAAAGTGCAAGTTCCCCTAAAGGACCTTTCACCTTCATATCTTGGCCTTCTAATGTGATTACCACATTTGATGGGACTTCAATTGGTTGCTTTCCGATTCTTGACTCTTTACATTCCACTGTCTTCCTTCTAAAGCTCAGATGACTAACCGGAACACTGGAAACACAGATTCCATTCCTCTCCCCTAAAAAGGCGGACCCCAATTGGCTGCAAAAAAAAGGGAACGTATTTGATCTTCAAGATCATGATATGTTTTGGAAGGATTTGGAATTGAATTCCAATTCCAGCCAAATCCTATGGAATCGGTGAACTGTTTGTGAAATTAACTGGAGCTTTTACCAATTTCTGATGACATGTTTCAGTTTGTTACCAATTTATGCAACCAATTCGGTAACATAGTGCAGAAACTGGTTGATGTAAAATGTGAAAAGTGAAATGGTATCTACGTATACCAGAACAAAATCCCTAATTAGTAAGACTAAAACCATAAAGGAAAACCTACGGCGGAAACGATACCGTAAACCCCCCCCCCCCCCCCCCCCACTTTAGCTGAAGATAACAGAGAGAGCCCAAATTGAAAACAGACGTTTTGGTATTCGCAAAATTAACAGAGAATAGATAGAAAAGTTTTTTATGAAATGTTCAATATGAAATGGCTTCTGCAAATACCAGAACAAAATCTCCGATAACAAACAAAATCAGAACAATAGAGGGAAACGCATTGTCAAAATCACGCCGTATGAGCCCTAATTTATTAGCAGATGCCTCGAAGTGAAGAGAAAAGTTTTGATATTGGCGAAATTAAGCTAGAATCCAGACAGAAGTTTCTCGGTAACATCAGAAATCGAATGTTAATGGAATGCGTTGAGTAAAGAGAGAAGAATTAGGGTCCGAGAGTACCTGGTACTGAAAGATGCAGCCATTGTCACCAGGAAAAAGGATGATGATGTCCAAAACTCCCAAGACTGGTTTATCCCTTCACCATATTTGTAGATAAGGAGACTTTATACACCCACGTTGTTCGAGTTAAAACTAAGTTAAATTTAGAGGATAAATGATAAAATTGATCAAAGTTTGGATTTTTTTTAGCATAAAATAAACAATGATTATAAATAAAATAGTTTTACTTTCGCTGTTGGATTGATTTGAAATGAAATGTTTTTTAATAAATAAATATGTTGAATTTTGAATGTTTATATTAATGTGAAGTTTATTTAATGAAAATAATTTTTTAAAATTTGTTAAATTTACAGTAATATATGGGATGTTATAAAGAATTTAAAGGCTAGTAAGCAGTGAAAAATGAGAATTAAACGTATAATACGTATAAGTATTATTAAGTAGTGAATTTTACTACAATCTACATAATGGATATTGATAATTTATGTAGGTTGATCAAAAATAGAACTTTATCCTAACTCATATCACTTGTTTGGTTTAGACTGTTGCTATAAAGTGAATTACATTACCTTATACGTGCTATTATGTGTTTATGTGGTGTATGTTCGTTTATGTGAAGTATCAGAAAGTGTCAGATTTTATGTCCTTGGTCCTGGAAGGGGGATTTATGAAGTATCAAATTACATGTTTACGTGTTTTATGTTTGTATGACATATAATAGAAGTGTAATTATTGTGTGCTCACTGAGCATTATGATTACTCATTGTTTATTAAATCTTTTTCAGGGCCCTCCGGGATTGTAACCTCCCGAAATTTAGGTCAAAATTTTTTATTTAATTATATTATAAAACCTTAAGTTCTCAATCATTCATTCATAAAATACTCATAAAACATTAATATAAGTTTAACTAATCCAGTCAAGCTATAATAAGGAAATAATGGCGGAAGTCATAAAAAAAAGATGGTGTGTCGTGTAGTTACGTTGTGCCCGTCCCAACATCACCATGAGTACCTGAAACATTTAATTTAAACCGTAAGCACATTGTTTAATGAGTTCCCCAGATTATCATACGTTTCAGTTTACCAATCATGCCAAGTATAGTCTCCGGGCTTGCCCCGAACGACCAGGCTCTCGGGCTTGCCCCGATCTGCCAATAATTAACTCATTCTTTTGTCTTTCGGGCTTGCCCCAATCGACTTGGCTCTCGGGTTTGCCCGGATCCACCAATAATCAACTCATTCTTTTGACTCTCGGGCTTGCCCCAATCCGTCAGTAATCATTCACAGATAAAGATACAAGTAATAACTCATGATAAGCAGCTATACGTAATTAAGAAAGCCCAATAACAATCTTCCCGAACTTCCTAAATTCGAAACATCGTATCAAACAAGGTTTCTAACCACCCGGGCCCCTCCTAGGACCAAAACCCATTATTTCCTAAAGTTTGACCCCAAAGTCAAACTGCCCAAAAAGTCAAAGTCAACAGGTCAAAGTCGACCATGGTCAACTGCACTTAGCGTCGCTATCCTATATGGATAGCGTCGCTAAGTCAGAAATCTGCATCGCGACTTTTGCTTGAGATGAGCTAGCTCCGCTGTTCAACCAACTTATTTCCAAAGTTCTTAATACGTTAAGCTTAAGGTCTATAACCTTCCAAAGCTCTCTTAAACATCCTCTAGACCCATAAAAATGTAAACTTTAACATTCAATCATAGCCGTGCAAGCTCATGGTCAAGATCTAGGTCTAAAATGTTAAGAATTAAGCTCAATTATTCCAAACAAGGATTCCAAGGCTATGTTGGGATTTCACTATGATTCAGGAGCTTTAGAGGAGAAAGGATCCAACCTCCAGCCCCCAAATCCCCCCCCCCCCCCCCTCCCTCATTCAACAAAATGAAACCATCATTGCCTTCAAAGTCATCAAATGACTCTATAAACCCATTTCAAGAAAATAAACTTAAAGAAACAAAGGTTGTGGACACTTACAAAGGTCTAGAAGCACAATATGAACTAATTCTTGGTATGGTCTTCTCTAACACCTTCTCTTATTTTTTTTCCTTCCAAAAGCCTTCAAGAGCTCACTAATGAAGCAAAATCACCAAAAATGGCTAAAGAGAGTGTTCTTAGGGTTTCTCATAGGTTGGGGGTGATAAATGGCGTCCCCCTAGGATTTTATGCATTTATAGGGCCCAAATCTCGAAAATAGGGTTTCTTTGCTATTTGCGGCAGATAGCGTCGTTATCCTGTAGATAGCATCGTTATCTATCGATCATGCATGGCCACGTTCTTTCCCGAGATAGTGTCGCTATCTTCTCATTTTCTCATTTATTTATTATTTTAATTAGATCACAAGGTAAATTAATCAATACCTGAACATAGACTTTACACATAGACTTTTCAGAGATAGATAGAGGAAAGGACACGATGTGACTGCTCGCAGCTTGCATTCTCAGATTGTGCAGTTTTTATGTGATATTATAATTGTAACATGGGTTTAGACTTCTGTATTTTATTACATTAGTTTATTTCTAAAACTCTGTTGGATTTTTGAGATTTAATAAAAGTCATCATTTTATGTTGAAAAAATAATTGGGTCGTTACATGTACAAAGATTACTTAAAACGCCTCCAGCCTTTTATTCTAATTGCAAACATTAGATACCCTATTTAAGTTAAATTGTCAAATTAATAATTAAATTAAATAATATAATAAGGTTACAAATTTTGACCACCAAATTGCAATGTTACAAATTTCCCCACTTATGCTTTAAATTTTTATAAGCTTCTGTAAAACTGTAATGGAATATACCAATAAAATAAATTTTAATTATAAAACATAAAAAATGATAAAACAACATGGGATGTTCAATCGATCATCATACACTAGTAATGCATAAATTACTAAGTCCAGACTAAAAGCCAAATATACTAAATGTAACTCTAACTTCAAGCCAAAAACTTGTGTCTCTAACCATAAGTATCTCTAGTATCACTACATGAGACGCCTATTAATTAATATAAAATGTCACATATAGAAACATTGGTGAAACACATAGGTTTTGGCTCCATAATATCATATACAGAATATGAAACAACAATATGGAAGCAATAGTACAAGAACTAGTATAACATCATCAAATAATATCAATATAATCGCATCATATGTAAATCACACAAATCCAGCCCAATATACAAGCATTAGGCGGGTCCCGGATTATATGAGTTTCGATATGAGTTCTGAAGTTGCTCTATGCTCTCACGAGACGCTAGTTTTATGTTGTATTTTCGTGTTTTTACGTCGCCCGAGTTTGGACAGCATGAGTGTGAAGGACCACATCCGGAAAAAAAAAATCAAACGACATGGATCAAAAAATACAAAAAAGTTCGTTTAAGCACCATGTAAAAAACAAATGCTATAGCACAACAAATTTGTAATTTACTCTACTTATAACACAAGCCTTTAAACAGTGATCTCGAAGATAGTTTCCTACAATAAAAAAAATAACCGAAAATACATTCCCTTTACCTGCAACTTTCCCTTCGTTTAACTATAAACCATGTACATGATAAGGGCATGCATGCATGCAGGTTAATATAAAGCAAAAATAAAAACAAAACAACACAGCTTTAGAAAGGTGGAGTATTATCCTCATCTGACTCCCTACTCATTTGGCGTTTGTTTCGCCTATCCTTTTCCTTGATCTCGGCCTCTTTTTTATCATAAAAATCAACCAAATCCTTGAAACTGATGGCACGAAGGGATCGTCTACCAGTACCACTGCGTGTTTCTGAATCATGCTCCACAATCTCATGAGATTCTTCATCATTGGGAATGAACCGAAGATACTGTAACAGCATCCTGCAGAAGAAAATGCCGAGTGCAATAAAGCATGCAACACCGCATACCAGAAACAGGCCCCAGAAGTTGTTGAGGGAGAGACTCGTCTCTTCCACATCGGTTGCTTGAGATGAACATGAAGCAGAAGACAGCCATTTGTCATGGAGTCTTTGTAGGTCTCCATTTTCAGAGAGTTGGAGGATGGCTGTTGATAGATCCACTGCTAGAGGAGAGTCTCTTTGGAATGCCTGTGGTGGAATTTGTAGTTTTTAGAGTCAATTGGGACTGATTTTCAACTTTGATATTGATATAAATTTTTGAATGATTTAGTAAGAACATCATAACTACGTTAAACTTCATGAGAAAATACTCTGAATTAAAAAAAAAAAAAAAAAAAAAGTGTCCAAGATTGTAAGAAATCTGAATTAAATTACATTTGAAACATAATAAGTTTGACCTCAAAAGTCAGCTTACATGTAGTTTGACTTTTGAAATCAACTTGCAAATTTGCCACTTCTGTATGGATACGTATTCGTGAAATATTTTAGAAGGATTAGGGCAAGAAAACTTGTAAGAAAATCGATGCAGAAATCTAAATTTTAAACGTATATGAGAAAATGACGTCAAGCTTGAGGCCTGTTTCTTTTTTGCACCATTTTGGATAAATGATTTTTGAAGGTATTTGAGAAAATGATGTCACACTTAAGGAAAGAAATTAAAAAATAAATTAGGGTGAATTAGACAAAAAAAAATTGGGGCTTAATAGGAAAACCTTGTCTCCCTGACTTTCCCTATTAAGTTTCACTTTATGCATCAAATCAAGGGAATGAAACACGCATATACACTAAAGAATAAATATAATAGGATAAATGTATTTTAAAAAAATATTTGAGAAAATTAAGTCACATTTGAGGAAATAAAAACTAAATAAGAGTATACTTGTAAAAAGTTAGGACTTAACAAGAAAACTTCATCACCCCAAACTTTTCGTATTAAGTCATTCTTTCAACATTAAAAAAGAAACACTCGTATAGTAAGGAAAACATATACGAGGATAACTGATTTCTAAATAATATTTGAGAAAATGACATCACATTTGTGAGTAAATGAAGGAAAACATATGATGGTAAATTTGTAGGACGTTAGGACTTTAGTCCAGTGTCCGTTAAGTCAAAAATAAACAACATGCGAGTAAACTTAACAAGCAAAAACTAACTTACAAAACCCCAACCGCTTTTAGTAAACTCTTCACCAACGATCCTAAACTCGCACTTTGTATACCGCATGAAGAGCTCAACATAAGGAAGCTCATCAACAATGGCCGCCACACCGCCACCTTTTGGACCTAAACGAAGGGCATTTACATACTCCGCCTCACCTCTCAACGGTTTGATCCTAGACTCCGCAATATTAAGATCCCGTACCAAATAGTTATACGCAAAAGTTCCATCTTGAACTCCAATTGGGTCATTGCTTGAAATCAAACTATCAATCCCTTCAATCCTTGAAGTCAGTTGTTGTACCGTGAGGATTGATGTCAAGCTGGCTGTGTAACTTGAATTAATAATCAACACCACAAACAGCCACAAGATTAGTACTAATCTCCCCAATGTGCTCACCGTGTTCTCTCCTGTATACGTGAAAATTTTGTTATTATATTTTTTATTATTGTTTATGATTATTATGGTTGAGTCAAGAATCAAGATTCATGCTTACGGTGTGAAAAAAACATTGTTGAGAAGCTAAACCTGAAAATTTCAAGAAAAGAAACTGTTTTGTCAAATAAACGGTATTTAGGTCGTGTTTTGTTAGTTGGGACAAGACTAGACGAGATTAGACAAGCTCTCTAGAGCTATTTATGATTGATGGGATGAAGAAGACATTTATGTCCTTTTACAAAATTTGTTCGCCAGGACAAAAGATTACAATTTTTGTTTCACCTTTTTGGATATGTAAAATATTGCAATTTTTATTTCATCTTTTAGGATAGGACAAAAAATTGCAATTCTTGGTCCCACCTTTTGGGTAGGACAAAAGATTGCAATTTTTGTTCCTCGTTTTTGGGTAGGAACAAAAATTGCAATTTTTGTCAAATGAGTCTGAGCTGAGTCCTTGTCCAATGCAAGTCAAATGCAGTGCAACCTGTTAATTTGTTTTGTTCTGTGCAACCAGACAAGATACTAACCAGAAGATTGTGATGATTTGTTGACTGGGTGGTCCACGGAACTCCTGATTTAACCGATGTTCAAGAATCCAAACAACACATCCAACAAAAAGAAAGAATCCACCCGTGACCAGCCACATTTCAATGGTAAATGGCTTCATAAAGGCCCATGGTTTCGGTTTTAAAGCTTGGACCGAAACAACTATGACAAGCCCTGATTCCATGTACGGCTGTGTAAAGTCAACTATCCTTGTCCGGTTTGTAGTGATAGTAACATCTCCAACTGCTGCATCATACCTCTGAGAATCAAGATAACGTTATACTCCTACAACTTTGACTTTTAAAGTCAAGATTAAGTTTTTCAAAACCTGAAATTTAAGATGTTCTTTTCACAAATCTAACACCACCATTTTTCAAATCACAACCATTGTTATAAGTTTCAATGCAGTAAGAAAATTATTCGAAAATATTAGAGATTTCACATAAAGTTTTTAACTTTATTTTAGATTGTTTGACCTCAAAAAAGTCGCTATTTATTGCATTGTAAACCTTTTAAGTTTTGAAGAAGTACTTACATTTTCAGCAACAGAGTTCACAAGATTGGCGTAGCTAGGGTTTTTTTTACCATCGCCGTATAAAAAGTATTTCCGAGGGACAGGGTAAGGAAGTAAATTCACAGCAGCTTCAAAAACATCGATACAGTATCCTCTTACCCCTTCTGGAGATTTGTCTTTCGTCACCACTTCTTTATAACTATACCTATACGGCACTGCAACTCTCAAAGGCTTCCCGTTGTTCGGAAAAACCCATCCCCTGGGAGGTTTAGTCATTTCACCTGGCCAAATCACGCTGTAAAGACGTTGATCGGCCGGAGAACGGTTCGAGGGTTTGGAATACAGCGATTCGGGAACAGCAGTCGAAAGACCTGAATGGTTCGACCAATACCCGATGGTCCGTAATCCGGTCCCGCCGATGTTCACGATGTCGTAAGCCGAATGAATTAAGTTCTTGTCGTCGTCAAACTTCACCTCGCCGGTCAAACCCATGAAGGTTGTGGTCTGAATCGTTTGGAGAAGTTTCTCTCCTTCGTTGAAAATCCGAAGAGCAGATAACCGGAGTTCACTTCCGTTACTGTTTCGAAGTTTAGAATCGTACGAAAATGTGATACGGTTTCCGGATTTCAGGAATTTATCAAGAGCATGTGCGAGTAGCCATACGGAATCGTAAGAATAGAGGGCGTATGAATTGAAGCTAGATGTCTCTTTGTCTTTGATATTCTTCCATTTATTTCCAAACGATTTCTTGATATTGGAATTAGACGTATGTTGGCGGAACGACACGACGCCTTGTATGAGATCCATCGTGTCAGGGTCCGGTAATTCCGACGAATCCAAAATCGCCGGAAGCCAGTCGGTAGTAATCCAAACGTAACCACCCGTCATCATCCCGAGCTTCTTTGCAATGGTGAAAATCTGGAGACCGGAGTCGGGATTTACGTGGACGACGTAAACCCTAGACTCCATCAAGTTGACTCCGATTAGTAGTTGGGTGATGCCACTTTCCGACTCACCCGGAGTAAATGAAGCTTTGTAAGAAATCTTGGCTTGTTTCTTGGAAAGGGCGTCGCTCAATGCAGAAATTCCGTTTCTACCGTAATCGTCGTCGACAAATATGGCGATCACTTCTTTCCATTCGAAATGTAGAACGAAATCGGTTATGGCAGACATTTGATGGTAGTCGTTTTGTGTAGTGCGGATGAAAAACGGGTATTCGAGCGCTGAAAGTGTCGGGTCGGTTGCACCGAATGAGAGGAGTGGTACCTGAAGTTCATTGACGACGTGGGAAATTACGTGGGCTATGCCGGAGGACTGTGGTCCGATTGCCGCCACCACATCGTTCTCCATCAGCTGCAAAGCTACAGCGCAAACTAATTTCAATATTTTACGCATAGTTTATTACCCAAAATTAAATTAAATAAGATAGTTGGTACCTTCAATAGTGCCAAGAAATCCACTGCAATTAGTATCATGCAAAATAAGATTCAATCGAGTTCCCACAAGAATATTTGAATTAGAATTGACGTCGTCAATCGCAGCTGCAACAGCAGGCTTCACAGAACGCCCAATAACCGAATTTACAGTGAATAAAGCTCCGACATTCACAACACTAGGCATTCTTGAAGATGATGATGTTGTATTTCCAGATTTATCCTTCACCGCCATGGGTACCACCAACATCACCGACATGCCAAGAACCAAGAAAATCACCATTTGTCTCATTATTAACGAGTCAATTTCCAGTTTGGGAAACCCCCTTTTGGAATTTGAGTTAATTAAACTTCATCGGCCCTTATAGAAGAAAATAAAAGCATCTGAGAATCGATTTGACGCACAAGACTTTAGCTTTGGGCAAAGAATCAAGATTAACAAGAACACTAATCCTAACCACAAGATTATCATATGAATTCAACGTTTTTCGAGACAACGAATCGACTGTAGCAACTTGGCAGTAACATATGCATATAGCCACGTGAGAAATCAGTAAATATGTACTAAAAAACAAATAAAAAAAGGGCAGGGTTTACCTTACACTTAGGGGCCGTTTGGATGTGCTTATAAAACTCCTTATTGACTTATTGGTTTTTTGGAAAAGCCATAAGTCAATAAGTAAGGGCCTCCTTACTTATTAAAAACTGCTTATTTCCCCTTCCTTATGGCTTATAAGCAGTTTTTAATAAGTAAGGAGACCCTTACTTATTGACTTATGGCTTTTCCAAAAAACCAATAAGTCAATAAGGAGTTTTATAAGCACATCCAAACGGGCACTTAAACTTCCAGTCAATACTGTAGGGAGAATAAAAGAATCTCATCTTTAATCCGTCGACTGTGCCCACTGTAAACACTTAAAGAAGCTTACAAGAAGTGAGAATCTTGGTTTTTCTTGAAATTTGAGTGATGCCCACAAGCTGAGGTAGTAGAGAAGCTTACAAGACAGTCGTGTGTTCTTGGCAAAGAATCATGCTTTCTTTGGATTGTGGCAGAATTCTACCCACATGTCAATTCCAACACTACCTTTCCCAATTATAAGTGAACAGTAAACACGAAGGGGTTTTTAAAGTTTATCAATTGAAGTTATAGAAATTAATTTGGTGTGAATGCGTCTCTGATTGCCACTATTTGGTCCGGATTACGGATTTAGAGACCTATATTGCCGGACAAATGGCCAAGGTAATCTTCGTGGTGGGTCCGGACTACAGAACGTGAAACATGTGGATTTTGTTGTTTTATGTGTAAACATACTACCATATAAAATTGATGGTTTTCTAGTAAAAAGGTCGATAGGTTTTGATTTTCGAGTAGAAAAAGTTTTGTAGACCACCTTGTATCAGTATCGGTTGTAACCGATTCGGTAGTAGGAAAAAAAAAACAGAAGGAAAATATAAAACCACAATGAGCAATTCCGATGACAACCCAATGATCACAACCACCATGATCTTCTGTACGATACAAAATGGATGGTTAGCTGAGATTGTCATCTTTCCACTTATTATAATTTTTGTATTCAGGGTCGTTCCAAGGATAGGACGACATGGGTCACGGTCTAGGAGAGCAACATATCATATGGTGCATCAGATTTTGATTAGCTCTTATGTGTATACCTTATCAGGCCAAGAATTTGATTCACAAAATAGTCCGGCTGGTTAGGGAAGGAATAAGGGCGTGACTGGAAGGCAAAAACGTGAAAGAAGCGGCGAATGTTATTCTCGATCGGCTAAAAAAGTGCGCGCCTTAATAAAGAAGACGAGGAGACTAGGAGAACAACGAGGAGACTTTTGATGTTTTTTTGGATTCATTAGTTATTTAGTTTATAGAGGTTAGAGGTCTGATTCTTTCTTCTAAACCAAAAATGCATAATTAGTTTTTTATTCTTTCTTAGTTTTATTCCTTTCATACCGAGGAGACCGAGGTTTTTTAGAATTCTGCTTCTATCTTTGATCTGTCATACCTAGGGGCAAGGCCAAGGACTGATGCTTGAGTTACAACACTGAGGGGGCTGAAACTTTTGTATGCAATATAAGAACAAGTCATCATTCTAGTCATATTTATAACATAAAATATGAAAGTCTTCTTCAAAACAATACTAAGGTAATGTCGTTTTTAATTCAATATTTCTTTCAATGTTTGCTTAATTATTTTGAAATAAGTTTTCTGATTAAGAAATTCTAATATAAGATGTAGCATTTCTGATATAAGCATTCCTGAAATAAGTTTTATGAAAGATTGAAATTCTAGTAGGTTTTGAAGTTCTGAAAATCTGACACAACGATATAACATGTAAGCATTGTTGTTTTAAATTTTATGATATTTTTAAGAATTTGATATAACTTTTCTGAAGTTCTAATATTTTCTGAAGTTCTGAGTTTTAGGTCGTGTCGGTTTACCCAAAGCATCAGAACAGATAGTTAACAACATCCCAAACGAGAAATATAAAATATTGGTTTTAGTTTTTTTGGTGCTTTTCTGAGTGCTTTGCGTACTTATACAATTCTGACTGACTTTTATGCTTGCATTCGGAGATAGAGGATGTTGAGAAGGTAAATTTTTGCCATACAGTAAAACCATTATTTGATACATGTCAAACGATATATAATGTTTTTTTAGTTCCACAAAAAGATAGTGTTTTAATTGAGCATATAAATGAATTAACACTAAAACCATTGTGCGTACGTTTGTTATATACAATTTTTATATATGTGATCTGTTCGTGTGTGACCAATCTCTGGTAGATGCCATAAATTGATATGTAAGACCAAAAAATTTATAAATCGATCTTATCAAACTAATGACTATCACACACTAGGCAGTGTACATAATCGTGTAACAATATAGTATGGTACTAAAGGGTGTCGAACTCTCGGAGAACGGGTATGAAACAAAGTTAGCTCATTTGATTACTGGTTAATACTAAAACATAAAGTAAAAAAGGGAATTTTTATGTAAAATGAGAAAGGCAAACAAAAGGGAGGTTGGGATGGAAAAGTGATTGGAGTTCTGATGGAATTCTTATTTAGAATTGACTTCACCCTCCAATTATGATGGATTTCTATTAAGTGCAATGATTATTAAACTGTTGTTCATTGATTTCTAAGTTGATTAGTTTTCTTTGTCTGTTCATTAATCCTAATGATTCTAAGAACATCTGGTGATAATGGTCGTGTAGACTAGTTATCCCTATTATCAGTCATTAAGTTCATATCATGCAAGATTCAATCGGGTAATTAATCTCAATGGTCATGGTGACTAATTTATGCAGCAATTTTTGATCAGAAATTTTTGATCCGAAAATTTATCAGAATTTTCGGAACTGAGAAGCCTCTTTAAAAAAAATTCAAAGTTCCGAAAATTCCATCTTCTGATTCCGACTTTTGAATTTTCAGAACAAAAAAAAAATCCGAAAATTTCAAAGTTCCGAAAATTCCATCTTCTGATTCCGACTTCTGAATTTTCAGAACCAAAAAAAACAATAATAATAATCCGAAAATTTCAAAGTTCTGAAAAATTCATCTTCTGATTCGGAACTTCTTATCGGAATTCTCGGAACCCAAAAAAAAAAAAGAGAAATGACAATTTTTGAACCCAAAACAGAAGACAGAGAGACAAATTCAACTTCTAATGCCTTATCAGAAAATTAGGAAGATAAGAAGTTGAATTGAGAAAAACAAATTGCTGATCACTCAAATTCAGCAATTGGTATCGGAAATGGCAACATCCAGACTCAGCAGGCGATTTCAGAACTATAGTCAAGGGTTCGTTTCTCGAAGAAAGCAATTTCTTCGTGGGGGGCTGTAACGATTCAGTTCTTACGGCGACGTAAGCGCGTGCCGAGTCGCATTCGAATGCCAAAGCTCTAGGAGTCTGAACGCACTCAATGGAGAAGGTTTGCACATCTCCTGGAACCAAGAAGTTTAGGAAGAGCTAGCAACTTCAAAATTTCATCAGTTGAAGATCCAAGCAACAACAGCTCATTCTATCAGCAGCAACATATCAGCAACAAGAAATTTTCAAAATTTTCATTAACTGTAAAAATTTTCAAAATTTTGAACATATAGCGCGAATCACTTCTATCCAATAAAATTTCATGACCAAGAAGATTTTCTCAAAAATTTCTAACACCCCATCAACATTTGGGGGGATCCAAGATCCAGTACAACTCAACCAGCAGTCAAATTTTCTTCAAAATTTTGATATCCCAACCCTCAACATTTCAAATCATTTAGGGGGATATTGTTAGGTAAATGCTCTGAAATATTGAGTGTTTATTCAGCAGTGGGATTGAGAAATTAACCATGGACTGCTAAGAATCACACTCAACATCTATCACCATTTATGGGGATATTGTTAGTGTAAATGCCGAAGATGTTGAGTGATTGAGGAACTTAGGAACTTTCAGTAGTAAAGGACCAAACTTGGAGAATCCAAGTTTGGGTCAGAAAATAAATATTCAGAAAATCCGACTGCTGAACACATTCCGAAATCACAAGTTCCGAAATCAAGAGTTCCAAAACCAACATGCTCTGAACTCACGTGTTATGAACCAGCTCATTCCGAAGATGCATGTTCCGAACCCTGATCAGAAGTGGAATACCGATGGCAATTCAGCAGTGGTAGATTCTGAATCAGCTTCAACACTTGGCACCGAAGGTCATTCAGCAATGGTGTGTTCCGAGAAGGACAAGGTTCCGAAAGTAATATAGCGAGGCCGTTCTGAACACCAGCAACCAACTTCAGAACCCGCATTGAGGATCCGAAATTCCAAGTTCAGAAAATACGGATCAGAAAATACCAGTGCTGATCCGTTCAGCAACGAAAGTACACAACGACTGAAGATCAGAAGTTCAAGACTTAGACTAGTTGTACTTTTGTAATATTTTATTATTATTAGTTGTACTTGTAATATCTTCCCATCCTATAAATAGGAGGCTTGGGTCATGAGTTTTATAGTGAGATTCTAGTGAGATTGTGAGGAACTATCACTCCAATGTAGTCTAATGTAATTGGAGGAGGGGCTGGATAATTCTCTCCAGCCACCTCAAGAACATCAAGAACATCCTCACATCTCTTCTTCTTTCTAGATCTCCATATCTCTCCCACTTTCCTTCTATCTTATCTTTCTATCTTTTTTATCTTTTCTATCTTATCTTTTCTATCCCTTCTAGATCTTAATGTAATTCAACTTAGACTAGAATTGTGTTTGAACTTAACTTCCATTATGTAACACATTTTTTATTATCAATGAAAAATACGAATTACATTATATCGTTTAATTATTGTCTTTTAATTTCCGCACTTGTTCTTTACGATTTATTTAATATTCCGCAACTTTACGTTTCACGTCATTTATATTTTCCGCATCGTTCATTTGCATTTTCGCACTTAATTTATTTGTATATCATCGTTTATTGTTTGGCAAAAGATCCATTCTAAGTATTCAATCTTTCTTATTCCGCAATCTACTTAAAATAAATGGCGACAACAGGTTCTTTGAAGATTATGACAATATATAAAGATGTTGGCAAACCTTTCTTTGTAAACTTGATTTGATGATTTCATTTTTAGATGTTGCAAAAGTCAATTCCAAAATCTTGGTTAACTGTTATTGTAATGAAATAAATGATCAAAACAAAAGGGTGTATTTGTAAAAATATTTCAGAATGTGTATATATGCAATATCTAGTCTGAAATATACGATTTGAGTCTGGTTTCCGTCAAATGTTGTGTAATTTTCTATAAAAAAATAGAACAAAGTAAATATACACGAACAAGAACAAAGTAATCTACGATATTTAAACCAAACTAGTGGGAGCCCGGCTCCGCACGGGTTCAGGGTTGTTTTTACGGGTGTTTGTTGTGTGTATTTAATTTGGTTATTTTTGTTCGGGGTTGAATAGGGACAAAATGTGAGAAATCTTTGAATAGAAAACATTTTGGAAGGTGCAATGCTGTAGTATTAAAAAAATGAAAGTAGGATGCTATCATACACAAAAAAATGAAAGTACATTGCTATTTCTTGCAAATTAATATGTAACATTATGTCACTGTGTCGAATTAAAGAACAAAAAGAGACTGGTAACGTAGCCAAAGGTGCAAAAGGTGCATGCTCATCCATGTTGTTGCTAAAATCGGATATCATCTCACAACAGCGGGTGCAAACTGCAATAAGTTTATAAAGGTAAATCACACTTCAAAGGTTAAAACTTAAAATGCAAGAAATAGCAACGTACTTTTATTGATTTGTTTATTATAGCATTCCACTTATATATTTTTTATAACTAACAACGTGATTCAAATATAAACCAATTTTTGCTGCTGTAATTGTGTAGATTGATCAAATATAATATCCAAATTAGGAAAAAGTTGAAAGTATAATGTCTAATGTGATTCAAATACAACAGGAACCAAATATGAAAATATTAAAGCTATGAGGAAATTAAGGATTTACCTCATTGTAAAAATGTTCAAGTTGTTCTTTAGCCTGTGGGAAATTATTTGAACACTATTGGCGCAATGTGAAAATATTATCTACATGATATCAATATGGCACAGTTAAATATAAATGATCAGATTTTTGAGCTTAAAATTTATTATAGTGCACTTTTATTTTAAAAAGATAAAATTATTTTTCCATTAAGGTAGGAGGGCAAACCTGTCCATCTATTTGCTGCTTCATGGGCAACTTTAATCGCTTCCTCTGAAATGAATGATAAAAAATTCAGCAATTAAATACCATTTTAGAAAATAAAAATATGGACTCAATGAATCAAAAGAAGAAAAGAAGGTAGTTATGTGATTACTCATTGCTTCAAATGTTGCTAGATCATTACTTGCATATCGTGCCAAATCTTCCTGAAATTTAACTTATTAATTAATTCCTTTCACATATGTAAAATGCCCTAATGATTAAAAGATCAATAGAATGAAATGTGGCCTATTTTCAGATTGTTATACCTCTGTTCAATGGCTTTAAGCTCACTCAAAGCCTCTTCTCGTGCATCCTGATAATGATTTCAAGTTAAAATAAATTTAAAATGCCAAAAATAATTAAAGAATTTGAAAATATAAGTCACCAACTTACTGAATCCTCTCAGCTTTGGGTACCTTACTGAATCCTCTCGGCTTTGGGTACCTTAAAAACCAACTTACCGAATCCTCTCGGCTTTGTGGAGCAAACACAACCAAAAAGAATCCTCTCGGCTTTGGTTGTGTTTCCTCCTGATTCTATCGCTTTTGGTCGTCTAGAAAAAGCGATAGAATCAGGAGGAAACACAACCAAAAAGAATAGTATCGAGTAAAAAGGTTAGGTCACCTGAAATTGCCGGAGAATGTTAATAATATAAATTTGGTATACCTCAGATCTTAATGAATAAAAGTAGCAATTTAAAGCAAATTTTGATGCAGAATATACTGCTTGACCTGTTGCAGGAGCCTTACCAACTGCACTACTCATCTACAAAAATATAATGGAATTGTAAATTATAATTAGTAAAAAAAGTAAATGCAAGCTTATTTAAAAGAAATAAATATAAATTTCTCAAGATACCACAACAAAGTGTTCTTTTCCTCTCTTTAACATGTAAGGGAGTAGTAATATTGTAAGATATATTTGCCCTATAACATTTACATCAAGTGTAGCCTACAAAACAAATAAGATAAGATATTAATTTAAAATGAATTTATTCAAAACGAACAATACGTGATACCTTGAGACTTGCTTCTGGTACATCAAGTGCTGTTGATTTCTGCAACAAAGAACCAAAAGTCAGTGAGTTGGTTATTAGGATATTATATTATGCTTCATTTTAAAATTTTAATCCTGTAAGCAAAGATAATGATAACTTACAGGTCGCTCATAAGCTGCATTATGGATAACATAATCTACACCTTCACCACCAAATAAAAATACAGCTTTTTCAACAAACTTCTTTGATTGCATCTTCACCAGAACTCAGATGTAGCGGTAATATCTCCACCCTTTCATGTCTATGTTCACCTGAAAAAAAAAGCTTATAAGAACCATGAAAAAGGAGACAAGAAAATTATAAGAAGTTCAGTGTCATCCATAGCATGTAAATCCAATAACCCTGCACCAAAATCGCCTCAGAAATCTGGAGAATAGAAACCATCTAAAGCCCCAATTCCTACTGAACTTTAGGTTGTTGGTGAAAAGGGTTCAGAACCAGATTCACCATTGAAATTTAGGTTCCTCATTAATTTGAAAAGCCTTTGCTTTTCTTCAGCAAATTGTGCTCCATATCCCTGAAAACATAAGTAAAAACATGGCATATTAAACATATAAGTACAACATAAAAAATGGGATGAAGTCCATATATAATCAAGTAATCAACACACCACAAGAATTTTCCTAGAGAGTTGGTTGTTAAGAAACACGCATAAAGTGTTGTCTAGATAAGGTGTAGGGAAAATGACGACACACTTTTGGAAATGGAAGGAAAAAGTAAACGAGGGAAAACTTGTAAAAGTTAGGTAATCAATGGGGAATATCTCCTTTCCCTAACTTTCTGTTGAAAAGATCAAAGAAAATCTGAAAATACCTGCATGAGGAGATTGGGTGAGTGGCGCTGATCAATTCCATTTGATGCCACGGTTGAGGCCAGATGCTGTAGACCTGCTGACTGGAGCCATCTTGCCATCACAGCATCTCCAGCATCACTAATCGAACCTGCATTATGATGTGAACCACCATCTGCAGATTGATCATACAGGTTGACAGCAGGAAAGACGAATGAGGAAGGCTTGAAGAACCGACGGGAAATCGACGGAGGTGGAGAGCAATCGGTGGGTAAGGGTTTGACTGTGGGAAAGAGGAATAAGGAAGGAAGCGGTGGACACGATAGAAATTTCGGAATATAAAACCCTGAGAACCCGAATAAGGATCCTACCCGACAGAAGCTCCGCATGTCACAAACCAAAAATGAATACGCATGTCACAAAAAAAATTACGTGATTTGATTAATAAAAGAATATACGATTTGAGTCCCTTTTTTGTCATATTTTCTGTCAAAACTAGAAATAGATAACTATTTCATAAATGGAAACAAAGCCCTGTTTCTTTTTTCCATATTAAGTGTTGAATTGATACATGTTGCTGAATAGGTAACGGTATCTGAATAGATATAGTGTTGCTGATATATATACTGTTTCTTTTTTGTACTGAATGAACTGTCTGAATCTGAAAAAATGACTATTTTACCCTTATAAACTTGCCGAATAACAAATGACCAATATATAAGCATGAAATTACTCATAATTCATTATATAAAATATAAATTTCATTGGAAAAATAAGGGTAATTTGGGAAAAATAAATATAAAACCATGACTTAATGTTAAGGACACCTATTTCCTAACTTAATCCACTAAGACATTTTGTTAGCATTAAGTAAAAAAGAAACAATCATATATAGCTGAACCATTAAGTTTGTTATACATTAAGTCCATTAAGTAAAAAAGAAACACCACCTAAGTATTTAACTTACTTGAGAAAATGACTAAAATAGCCTAATCTCATAAAGATTTTTCTCAAAACAGCCAAAATTTAGGGGTATACCTCAAAATAGCCAAGGAAAACACAGTTGGCAGCCATGGGCTGCGTTTTCCAAGCACCAACTGCGTTTTCCTCCCTCCCAAGCACCAACTGCGTTTTCCTCCATCCACTTGCGTTTCCTCCCTCCCATCTGCGTTTTCCTCCTTGAGTTTTTGAGATTTTGCATTTTCCTCCCTCCCAGCTGCGTTTTCCTTCCTCCCAGCTGCGTTTTCCTCATTGTGTTCTTGAGGTTCTTGGTGGTTCATGGGTTTAGTTTAAATTTTTGTCCAACTTTGAACACTCGTCATTTGTTCATACGAAATCGGATTGAGTTGAAATTTTTTTTAACGTGAAGTGTATCAGTAGATGTGTTCACAAACATGATTAGCAAAAATTTATGATGTCGGAAAGTGTTACGGGATCGAAAAATTTGACGTTTTTTTCCCCGATTTATATATCTGGGCTGATGGGCCGGTAGCCAACGAAAACGCAGCCCGTCTAGAGGAAAACGCAGTCCGTCTAGAGGAAAACGCAGTCCGTCTAGAGAAAAACGCAGCCCAGTGAGCCCGTTAAGAGGAAAACGCAGCCCAAGAGAGGAAAACGCAGCCCATGGCTGCCAACTGTGTTTTCCTTGGCTATTTTAATATATGCCCTTAAATTTTGGCTGTTTTGAAGAAAACCCTTATAGAATTAGGCTATTTTAGTCATTTTCTCTCTAACAAAGTATATATTTCTAACTTCTAATTTCTAATAACAGTCGAGTTAATGAAGCACACGTCAAAGGGCAAAAGCGATATTTAGACACTGGTAGGGGAGGGTTACTTACGTCTTTGAAGAAATTGGGAAGGGATAAAACGTTCTGATTTTAAGATATCTTCTACGCCAGGGAGTCTTACACAGCGCCATAGTTGATTGTTGAGAAGAAAATGGCCACTTCCCTCGCTGCTTCCTTTCAGATCAGGTAAGAACCCTAATTCCCCGTTCAATTATTGCCCTGAGTTTTCAAATTTCGTGTTTCTATCACATGTATATATGTACGTGTATTTATGTTTGCATTTCGGCTTCGATGCGCATGAATTCATCTTCTACATGTCTTGGATATTCATCGGCGTAATTAAGAGCTGTGCGGATTCTGTTATCACTTTAGCCGATTCTATAGGCTATAACTGAGTTTAAGCAAAATTTTATCCAGTTTTGCATTTTCCTAAGTGTTCATGGAAGGTAATATCTTCGATAGGTCGAAGCTAATATATTAGGAGAATGATAGAATAGTTTTACCAGGACGTTGAAGCACAAAAACTTGTTGCAGTCACCCAAACGGTTTGATTTGAGTGATTGCTGCACAATTTTCCTCCGGTGACTGCGGAAATCGCTATTTTTGGTCTTCGGTTAAAATACTAGATTCAAATTCAAAAAACAGATTTACAAATTGATCTTAGCGATTCAACTTACACTTACTTTGTTGCTAATCTTTGCCAGATTCAGTGTCAGCAACTTAATATCACACGACCCATGCCATGTAAGCCCTAATCATAATGGATTGAGGTCTTCACATCTATCCGAGAGTTATAAGCTGCATAGATCCATACACAAACCATTGAGGAGTCCCGTGTTTGCCCCAATGGCTCTAGGATCAGTATGAATTCGTGACACTTCTTTCAAATTCCAACTTTACAATATATAATTTTGTCCTTCAATTATTTTACAGAATACAAGTCAAGATACAGATGACATGTATGATGACTTGTTTAAGAAATACGGGAAGGTTGTGTACAAAAGAAATGACCAAAAATCTCCTATTGCAGAAGTTGATGATGATGCTGAGTGTCTAGCTTGTAAGTCCTTCATGCTATAAAATTATAAATACATTCAACAATTACACTTTCAGATTGTTAACTTTAAAATTATTTTAATCTTGTATATAGTTGCTGTGGCAATGGCTAAGATTGCAAGTGATGTGAAGGCTGCAGAAATAAAACTTCTCTTTGTGAAACCTTTGGTTTATTGGACAAAATTCTTTCTTATTACAACTGCATTTTCACGGCCTCAAATTGATGCTATTAGGTAATGATTGTTACTTGTTAATCTATTTTTATAATTTGTTTGCTGATATAATTTTGAATTTTCTACTACAGGACCAGAATAAACGATTTAGCTGAAAAACAATACGGGAAATTTGCAACTGGAGATTCGAAAGCAAATTCATGGACGTTGTTAGACTTTGGTAGGTCAATTTTTATTAATTTGTAAAATCAAATAAAAACCATATATATTTTTTTATTAATGGGTGCCTTGTGTGTGTAAGTTCAGGTGACATAGTGGTGCACATATTTCTTCCGGAACAGAGAAAACTGTATAACTTGGAAGAGTTTTACGCGAATGCAACTCCTATAGACTTGCCTTTTGAAGACCAACAAATGTTTGGCCGTTGAAAAATGTTGGTTTGATTTTTGAATAAGATGTAGATTAGAGGGCGATTTGGGTTGGAGTGGTTGTAGTTTTAAAATGATTATTGTGATTGTAAAATTTTAGTGTCAAATGGGTAATCGATTAAATTTAATGATAGTTTTGGTAATTTTGCAATCACAGGCAATAATTTTTTTTTATTTTTTTATTTTTTTGCATCAAGAGTAAGTTGGTTTATCTGATCCCAACAAGTTTTTTCGTGTCGTGTAAGTTTGGTTCTTATTTCACGTTTTGATAAAAAAAATTCCGGTTCCAAGAACATGAAAATACTTTCTGACACTAAAGTTATAAATAGTAATTAGATTGAAGGACCAAATATAGGCATTTTACTAGGAACCTTCAAGGACCAAAAACTATTAGAAATTTAAATGAGGATCAAAATGATACTAAGTTTTTTGGGACCAAGATTGTGAAACATAGTTATACCCAGAGACCAATAATGAAATTTAGGGCGGGTCTGTTTCACATAATTCGAAAAAATTTGGAGGATTTAGAATGTAAATTCCACGACTGTGTTTGGTTGACAAAATTAAAAGAATTTGAATTCTTTAGAGATTCCATTGAATTCCGAGTTTTAATAGAGTAAATTACAATTTTGGTCCCTGTGGTTGTCCCAAAATTACACTTTTGGTCATCCTGTTGGTTTTTCACGCTCATGGTCACTGAACTACACTTTTACTTACACTATTGGTCCCTTGGTCAGGTAAAAAGACCAATATACCATTTTTAATTTCTTTTTTACTTTTCTTTTAATTTATTAATTATTAAATTAAAAAAAAACAAATCTCGCCGTCTGTGTGTTTTTATGACTTTCCCAAGCCGGAGTCTGAAGGATAAGTCCCGGCCGGAAACTAGAACTCAACGTCGCCGTCTACTTCCAGCCACCATATTTGTTTAAGGTATGCAACCGTAGGGAATCTGGTGAAGGAAATATTTAGACAGATTAGGGCTTATTATACCGATTCCTGAAATCAACTGTGAAGTAATAAACTTAAAAAAAAAAAAAAAACTTTGTACCTGACAACGCTATCGTCACACGCGTCAAAAACAATTTATAACCCACTTTAACTATGTAGATAGGGCAAGCGGGGTCGAGTCCAAGGATTTAGTGGTTAACTTTTAATGAGTTGTAAAGTAAATTTTACGGTGATGGTAAAAATATTGAGATTGTAACTTGAGATTAAAGAAAGAATTACTTCCGGTTTAGTTATCAACAATTAGTTTCACATGTTTTATTACGATGATTCCGATATAATTACTTTGACATAATTACAGTTTACTGACAATTACTATTACTCAGGTAAATACATAACATGTTGAATCAATTATTTGTCTTTGTCTAACAATTAAGTAGATTAGGCACAAACAATGGTATAGCAATATTATGTTTTATCTAGGCGATAGTAACGTTACTACTTATTAGCATATTAATTTGGCACAAAGTATATTAACTGATTATCCGTCTTAGCTCGTTAGTTAGGTGAGATAGGCACGAATAATATGTTGGTAATACTATGTCTTGAGAAGATGATAATAAGTAGAAGTAAACACAAATGATTCACTAGTTGTATTCAAAGAGATAAGAGTTTAAGAATTACAATAGTAAAACACTTGTCGGAATCAAAGTAAAAACATGCTATACTAAGAGTTGGATAACATTACCGGAAGTAATCTGAAGAGATTAGCCTTCCATTCGTGTGATGATCGTAAAGATGGTCTTGGTGTTCCTTGACATGTGACTTGATGCGGTTATCTTCCAAATTATCTTGAATTACAACAAGAATTACCACCGAGAGGGATGATATCTTGATTCTAAACAACTAGCTAAGAGATGTTTCAAGCTATTCTAACTGATAGAGAGTGTTTGAGTATCCTTATTACAAATAGAGTGAATTGGTGTCTAAATCCGTGCATAATAGGTCTCTATTTATACTAACTGAGCACAGTGCTCGCGTCGCGACCAAGGGTGCCGTCGCGGCGCGAGGGTGCGTTGGTCGTTGCTTTTGGTCGGCCACTGGTCTGGTTAGTGGGTTTGTTGGTAGCCTCGCGATCATGTAGTGGTTGATGTCGCGTCCAAAGGTCTTCGCGTCTAAGTTCTTCGCGTCGCGACCATGGGTTCCGTCGCGGCGCGAGAGCTGTATTTTTTTTGGTTTTCTGTCTTGTTTTTCTTCACGTTGCGACACAGGATCTTCAAGTCGCGATTGTTGTATTTTTTTATGTATTTTTGGTATTTTTGGTATTTTAAGTTTGAGCGTCACTTCCTCGGGTTTGTTCTTTTATAGTTCTTGGGTCTTGTTCCTGAAATTAAACCATAAATGTTAGCTCACAAATCCCTCTTGTTTTCCTCACACCAGCAGCTCCGGAGAACTCTGTTCAAGTTAAACATGAATCGTAATTCATGTTTAGCCACCTGTTAATATAAGCCTGTTTTGATGTTGAGCTTATCAGGATTTCCTATGGTGAAAACCATAGTTCTGGCAGATTTGCATCTGCAACACAGCAGTGGGCTGTGATGTGCAGTGTATGAAAAATGAGATATTCTCTCGTTAAGCTTGCAATTTTTTTGTGAGGATGTCTGGGGACTGTAGACGAATTAATCATAATTCTATTGAGAGAATTAATGATATCTTAATAGGATTTCCCCGTGATTTGTGAGATGTTTTCTGTGTGAAAACAAATGGCTGGCATGGGTTAGTGTTGACCCGACAGTAGATCTATTATCACCGCCAGACTGTTGGGAGTCTGTGGTGTGCATCAGGAGCTGCCGTTGGAATGTGAGCTTTTGCCTATTTGTTTATGAAAACATGCATTCTTATAAAATGTGATTGTTTGGTTTTAACAGATGAGGTAGGTTAGACGGGTCTGTCTGAACCATATCTGTTATGAAGAAGCATTTTGCATGTTTTAAGGCGGTTTTTGGGTTCTTTTATTTTGCACAAAAAGATAGTTTTTGTGTGCCTCTGAGCGTATTAATGCGATAAAACAGTCTTTAAATGATAGTGTTTTATTGTAAAAATAAAACACTATCAAAATACTACACACTTGAGGTTTGCTTGTCCTCAAGCAAAATTGAGTTTTTCGCAAAAAATAGTTTTTTTTTTTTTTTTTTTTTTTTTTTTTTTTTTTATGTTTTTATAAAAATAAAACACACTAAAATCAAATAATCAAGCATAATAAAAACAACTAATTACACAAACTACACATTTATGCTTTGCATAAGTGTAAATGAGGGTTTGCAGTGAACACTCCCACAAAGTTCTCGGGTTGCCTCCCGAAAAGCGCTAAGTTTAACGTCTTCAGCCGGACGCATACCTGTATCATGGTTCACGGAGGATCGTATGTCAGTTGACGTTTTTGAAAAACAATTATGTTGTGGTGATATGGTGTCATATATTTTTCTTTATCTTCAAACAATTCACATTCGTGAGTTTTACCCGGATCAAAAGTCATGTAAACTTTGACCTTATTGAATCCCGGTCTTTTACCTTTGAATCTTCTGAAAGAGTACTTAAACCTTGCTTTGAAAAACCGACCACGATTTTTTTGAATGAATTTATTGACTTGATGTTTTGCTTCATGAACCGCCTTCTTATTTGATTTATGGGTGAGTGTCGTATGATGCTTCTTGTTCCTTATTTTTTTCTTCAGAAGTTGACTTTTGGAATCATCTAATGATTTTGACCTGTTACAAGAGAAACGTTCCTCCAGATTGTGGGTAGTGTCAGCGAGCATACTTGCATTATGCTCATAAAAGTAATCATCCATAGTATTGATTACAAACAACTCTCCACCGATCGGAGGATAATTAGTACATCCAAATAGTTGAAGTTTAAAATTCTGGTTTCCAAATGTCACATCAATGACACCTTCTTGACAACTAATTTGGGAGTAAATAGGTCTCAAAATGGGACGATTGATGATGGCATGCGGTTTTTTGAATTTGTCTAGTTTTTTAGAATCTATCACAAAAATGTCAACAAGAATGTTGTTTTTGGGTTCTTTGAAATTCGCTAGGTCGGGGGCGGTATTAGACTCCATTGACCCCTCCTCAACTTTTGGTGTTTCTAGTTCTTGGAAAATTATTTGAGATGTTTCCAATTCAAGTTCAGATTTTTCTTGGTTAAGTGTTTCTAATTCAGTATGTTCTTCATTAATTGATACATAATCCTCCACGACAACTTCATAATCGGGTGGTGTAGATTTATGTACATTAATGTCAAAAGATTCATCTCTACACAAGATAGTTACCTCATCCGTTTGCATCGTATCTGAATAATCTTCTAATGGTTGTTGTTTTAGTTGCTCCACCATTTGTTCCAATTGATTTTCAAGCATTGAAATTGCTTTGGAGTTGTTTTCCTCTTGTTTGAAGCCTTCCTTCAATAATTCCATCATTAGATCCAACTTTTTGTCAAATGATGACTCGTGTGTTCCTTGATCTGCTAGAAAATAGGATGACTCGTCATCTTGATTTTGGTCCAAATTGTTGCTCCCCCACCAATCATCTTCATATAGATCTCGTTGTGGTGGTTGACTATAAAAGTCATAATAACCCAGATCCATGGCGAAATAATCACCAATTGTTCTTCCGTCATTCATGGTATAAATCCAAGTAAAAGTCTTGCAATTCGATTGTTTCTAAAAGATCTTTCGGGTTCCGGATTGAATAAGAGTGGTGAATTATTGCTACTATGCCTTGTATGCATAAACAAGTGAGTTTGCACAAGAAAGATAATAATAACAAAAGTAAAATTTGAACTTTAAACAACTCTTTAGAACTTAAGCGCACATAATCCCCGGCAACGGCGCCATTTTGACAACGCTATCGTCACACGCGTCAAAAACAATTTATAACCCACTTTAACTATGTAGATAGGGCAAGCGGGGTCGAGTCCAAGGATTTAGTGGTTAACTTTTAATGAGTTGTAAAGTAAATTTTACGGTGATGGTAAAAATATTGAGATTGTAACTTGAGATTAAAGAAAGAATTACTTCCGGTTTAGTTATCAACAATTAGTTTCACATGTTTTATTACGATGATTCCGATATAATTACTTTGACATAATTACAGTTTACTGACAATTACTATTACTCAGGTAAATACATAACATGTTGAATCAATTATTTGTCTTTGTCTAACAATTAAGTAGATTAGGCACAAACAATGGTATAGCAATATTATGTTTTATCTAGGCGATAGTAACGTTACTACTTATTAGCATATTAATTTGGCACAAAGTATATTAACTGATTATCCGTCTTAGCTCGTTAGTTAGGTGAGATAGGCACGAATAATATGTTGGTAATACTATGTCTTGAGAAGATGATAATAAGTAGAAGTAAACACAAATGATTCACTAGTTGTATTCAAAGAGATAAGAGTTTAAGAATTACAATAGTAAAACACTTGTCGGAATCAAAGTAAAAACATGCTATACTAAGAGTTGGATAACATTACCGGAAGTAATCTGAAGAGATTAGCCTTCCATTCGTGTGATGATCGTAAAGATGGTCTTGGTGTTCCTTGACATGTGACTTGATGCGGTTATCTTCCAAATTATCTTGAATTACAACAAGAATTACCACCGAGAGGGATGATATCTTGATTCTAAACAACTAGCTAAGAGATGTTTCAAGCTATTCTAACTGATAGAGAGTGTTTGAGTATCCTTATTACAAATAGAGTGAATTGGTGTCTAAATCCGTGCATAATAGGTCTCTATTTATACTAACTGAGCACAGTGCTCGCGTCGCGACCAAGGGTGCCGTCGCGGCGCGAGGGTGCGTTGGTCGTTGCTTTTGGTCGGCCACTGGTCTGGTTAGTGGGTTTGTTGGTAGCCTCGCGATCATGTAGTGGTTGATGTCGCGTCCAAAGGTCTTCGCGTCTAAGTTCTTCGCGTCGCGACCATGGGTTCCGTCGCGGCGCGAGAGCTGTATTTTTTTTGGTTTTCTGTCTTGTTTTTCTTCACGTTGCGACACAGGATCTTCAAGTCGCGATTGTTGTATTTTTTTATGTATTTTTGGTATTTTTGGTATTTTAAGTTTGAGCGTCACTTCCTCGGGTTTGTTCTTTTATAGTTCTTGGGTCTTGTTCCTGAAATTAAACCATAAATGTTAGCTCACAAATCCCTCTTGTTTTCCTCACACCAGCAGCTCCGGAGAACTCTGTTCAAGTTAAACATGAATCGTAATTCATGTTTAGCCACCTGTTAATATAAGCCTGTTTTGATGTTGAGCTTATCAGGATTTCCTATGGTGAAAACCATAGTTCTGGCAGATTTGCATCTGCAACACAGCAGTGGGCTGTGATGTGCAGTGTATGAAAAATGAGATATTCTCTCGTTAAGCTTGCAATTTTTTTGTGAGGATGTCTGGGGACTGTAGACGAATTAATCATAATTCTATTGAGAGAATTAATGATATCTTAATAGGATTTCCCCGTGATTTGTGAGATGTTTTCTGTGTGAAAACAAATGGCTGGCATGGGTTAGTGTTGACCCGACAGTAGATCTATTATCACCGCCAGACTGTTGGGAGTCTGTGGTGTGCATCAGGAGCTGCCGTTGGAATGTGAGCTTTTGCCTATTTGTTTATGAAAACATGCATTCTTATAAAATGTGATTGTTTGGTTTTAACAGATGAGGTAGGTTAGACGGGTCTGTCTGAACCATATCTGTTATGAAGAAGCATTTTGCATGTTTTAAGGCGGTTTTTGGGTTCTTTTATTTTGCACAAAAAGATAGTTTTTGTGTGCCTCTGAGCGTATTAATGCGATAAAACAGTCTTTAAATGATAGTGTTTTATTGTAAAAATAAAACACTATCAAAATACTACACACTTGAGGTTTGCTTGTCCTCAAGCAAAATTGAGTTTTTCGCAAAAAATAGTTTTTTTTTTTTTTTTTTTTTTTTTTTTTTTTTTTTTTTTTTATGTTTTTATAAAAATAAAACACACTAAAATCAAATAATCAAGCATAATAAAAACAACTAATTACACAAACTACACATTTATGCTTTGCATAAGTGTAAATGAGGGTTTGCAGTGAACACTCCCACAAAGTTCTCGGGTTGCCTCCCGAAAAGCGCTAAGTTTAACGTCTTCAGCCGGACGCATACCTGTATCATGGTTCACGGAGGATCGTATGTCAGTTGACGTTTTTGAAAAACAATTATGTTGTGGTGATATGGTGTCATATATTTTTCTTTATCTTCAAACAATTCACATTCGTGAGTTTTACCCGGATCAAAAGTCATGTAAACTTTGACCTTATTGAATCCCGGTCTTTTACCTTTGAATCTTCTGAAAGAGTACTTAAACCTTGCTTTGAAAAACCGACCACGATTTTTTTGAATGAATTTATTGACTTGATGTTTTGCTTCATGAACCGCCTTCTTATTTGATTTATGGGTGAGTGTCGTATGATGCTTCTTGTTCCTTATTTTTTTCTTCAGAAGTTGACTTTTGGAATCATCTAATGATTTTGACCTGTTACAAGAGAAACGTTCCTCCAGATTGTGGGTAGTGTCAGCGAGCATACTTGCATTATGCTCATAAAAGTAATCATCCATAGTATTGATTACAAACAACTCTCCACCGATCGGAGGATAATTAGTACATCCAAATAGTTGAAGTTTAAAATTCTGGTTTCCAAATGTCACATCAATGACACCTTCTTGACAACTAATTTGGGAGTAAATAGGTCTCAAAATGGGACGATTGATGATGGCATGCGGTTTTTTGAATTTGTCTAGTTTTTTAGAATCTATCACAAAAATGTCAACAAGAATGTTGTTTTTGGGTTCTTTGAAATTCGCTAGGTCGGGGGCGGTATTAGACTCCATTGACCCCTCCTCAACTTTTGGTGTTTCTAGTTCTTGGAAAATTATTTGAGATGTTTCCAATTCAAGTTCAGATTTTTCTTGGTTAAGTGTTTCTAATTCAGTATGTTCTTCATTAATTGATACATAATCCTCCACGACAACTTCATAATCGGGTGGTGTAGATTTATGTACATTAATGTCAAAAGATTCATCTCTACACAAGATAGTTACCTCATCCGTTTGCATCGTATCTGAATAATCTTCTAATGGTTGTTGTTTTAGTTGCTCCACCATTTGTTCCAATTGATTTTCAAGCATTGAAATTGCTTTGGAGTTGTTTTCCTCTTGTTTGAAGCCTTCCTTCAATAATTCCATCATTAGATCCAACTTTTTGTCAAATGATGACTCGTGTGTTCCTTGATCTGCTAGAAAATAGGATGACTCGTCATCTTGATTTTGGTCCAAATTGTTGCTCCCCCACCAATCATCTTCATATAGATCTCGTTGTGGTGGTTGACTATAAAAGTCATAATAACCCAGATCCATGGCGAAATAATCACCAATTGTTCTTCCGTCATTCATGGTATAAATCCAAGTAAAAGTCTTGCAATTCGATTGTTTCTAAAAGATCTTTCGGGTTCCGGATTGAATAAGAGTGGTGAATTATTGCTACTATGCCTTGTATGCATAAACAAGTGAGTTTGCACAAGAAAGATAATAATAACAAAAGTAAAATTTGAACTTTAAACAACTCTTTAGAACTTAAGCGCACATAATCCCCGGCAACGGCGCCATTTTGACAACGCTATCGTCACACGCGTCAAAAACAATTTATAACCCACTTTAACTATGTAGATAGGGCAAGCGGGGTCGAGTCCAAGGATTTAGTGGTTAACTTTTAATGAGTTGTAAAGTAAATTTTACGGTGATGGTAAAAATATTGAGATTGTAACTTGAGATTAAAGAAAGAATTACTTCCGGTTTAGTTATCAACAATTAGTTTCACATGTTTTATTACGATGATTCCGATATAATTACTTTGACATAATTACAGTTTACTGACAATTACTATTACTCAGGTAAATACATAACATGTTGAATCAATTATTTGTCTTTGTCTAACAATTAAGTAGATTAGGCACAAACAATGGTATAGCAATATTATGTTTTATCTAGGCGATAGTAACGTTACTACTTATTAGCATATTAATTTGGCACAAAGTATATTAACTGATTATCCGTCTTAGCTCGTTAGTTAGGTGAGATAGGCACGAATAATATGTTGGTAATACTATGTCTTGAGAAGATGATAATAAGTAGAAGTAAACACAAATGATTCACTAGTTGTATTCAAAGAGATAAGAGTTTAAGAATTACAATAGTAAAACACTTGTCGGAATCAAAGTAAAAACATGCTATACTAAGAGTTGGATAACATTACCGGAAGTAATCTGAAGAGATTAGCCTTCCATTCGTGTGATGATCGTAAAGATGGTCTTGGTGTTCCTTGACATGTGACTTGATGCGGTTATCTTCCAAATTATCTTGAATTACAACAAGAATTACCACCGAGAGGGATGATATCTTGATTCTAAACAACTAGCTAAGAGATGTTTCAAGCTATTCTAACTGATAGAGAGTGTTTGAGTATCCTTATTACAAATAGAGTGAATTGGTGTCTAAATCCGTGCATAATAGGTCTCTATTTATACTAACTGAGCACAGTGCTCGCGTCGCGACCAAGGGTGCCGTCGCGGCGCGAGGGTGCGTTGGTCGTTGCTTTTGGTCGGCCACTGGTCTGGTTAGTGGGTTTGTTGGTAGCCTCGCGATCATGTAGTGGTTGATGTCGCGTCCAAAGGTCTTCGCGTCTAAGTTCTTCGCGTCGCGACCATGGGTTCCGTCGCGGCGCGAGAGCTGTATTTTTTTTGGTTTTCTGTCTTGTTTTTCTTCACGTTGCGACACAGGATCTTCAAGTCGCGATTGTTGTATTTTTTTATGTATTTTTGGTATTTTTGGTATTTTAAGTTTGAGCGTCACTTCCTCGGGTTTGTTCTTTTATAGTTCTTGGGTCTTGTTCCTGAAATTAAACCATAAATGTTAGCTCACAAATCCCTCTTGTTTTCCTCACACCAGCAGCTCCGGAGAACTCTGTTCAAGTTAAACATGAATCGTAATTCATGTTTAGCCACCTGTTAATATAAGCCTGTTTTGATGTTGAGCTTATCAGGATTTCCTATGGTGAAAACCATAGTTCTGGCAGATTTGCATCTGCAACACAGCAGTGGGCTGTGATGTGCAGTGTATGAAAAATGAGATATTCTCTCGTTAAGCTTGCAATTTTTTTGTGAGGATGTCTGGGGACTGTAGACGAATTAATCATAATTCTATTGAGAGAATTAATGATATCTTAATAGGATTTCCCCGTGATTTGTGAGATGTTTTCTGTGTGAAAACAAATGGCTGGCATGGGTTAGTGTTGACCCGACAGTAGATCTATTATCACCGCCAGACTGTTGGGAGTCTGTGGTGTGCATCAGGAGCTGCCGTTGGAATGTGAGCTTTTGCCTATTTGTTTATGAAAACATGCATTCTTATAAAATGTGATTGTTTGGTTTTAACAGATGAGGTAGGTTAGACGGGTCTGTCTGAACCATATCTGTTATGAAGAAGCATTTTGCATGTTTTAAGGCGGTTTTTGGGTTCTTTTATTTTGCACAAAAAGATAGTTTTTGTGTGCCTCTGAGCGTATTAATGCGATAAAACAGTCTTTAAATGATAGTGTTTTATTGTAAAAATAAAACACTATCAAAATACTACACACTTGAGGTTTGCTTGTCCTCAAGCAAAATTGAGTTTTTCGCAAAAAATAGTTTTTTTTTTTTTTTTTTTTTTTTTTTTTTTTTTTTTTTTTTTATGTTTTTATAAAAATAAAACACACTAAAATCAAATAATCAAGCATAATAAAAACAACTAATTACACAAACTACACATTTATGCTTTGCATAAGTGTAAATGAGGGTTTGCAGTGAACACTCCCACAAAGTTCTCGGGTTGCCTCCCGAAAAGCGCTAAGTTTAACGTCTTCAGCCGGACGCATACCTGTATCATGGTTCACGGAGGATCGTATGTCAGTTGACGTTTTTGAAAAACAATTATGTTGTGGTGATATGGTGTCATATATTTTTCTTTATCTTCAAACAATTCACATTCGTGAGTTTTACCCGGATCAAAAGTCATGTAAACTTTGACCTTATTGAATCCCGGTCTTTTACCTTTGAATCTTCTGAAAGAGTACTTAAACCTTGCTTTGAAAAACCGACCACGATTTTTTTGAATGAATTTATTGACTTGATGTTTTGCTTCATGAACCGCCTTCTTATTTGATTTATGGGTGAGTGTCGTATGATGCTTCTTGTTCCTTATTTTTTTCTTCAGAAGTTGACTTTTGGAATCATCTAATGATTTTGACCTGTTACAAGAGAAACGTTCCTCCAGATTGTGGGTAGTGTCAGCGAGCATACTTGCATTATGCTCATAAAAGTAATCATCCATAGTATTGATTACAAACAACTCTCCACCGATCGGAGGATAATTAGTACATCCAAATAGTTGAAGTTTAAAATTCTGGTTTCCAAATGTCACATCAATGACACCTTCTTGACAACTAATTTGGGAGTAAATAGGTCTCAAAATGGGACGATTGATGATGGCATGCGGTTTTTTGAATTTGTCTAGTTTTTTAGAATCTATCACAAAAATGTCAACAAGAATGTTGTTTTTGGGTTCTTTGAAATTCGCTAGGTCGGGGGCGGTATTAGACTCCATTGACCCCTCCTCAACTTTTGGTGTTTCTAGTTCTTGGAAAATTATTTGAGATGTTTCCAATTCAAGTTCAGATTTTTCTTGGTTAAGTGTTTCTAATTCAGTATGTTCTTCATTAATTGATACATAATCCTCCACGACAACTTCATAATCGGGTGGTGTAGATTTATGTACATTAATGTCAAAAGATTCATCTCTACACAAGATAGTTACCTCATCCGTTTGCATCGTATCTGAATAATCTTCTAATGGTTGTTGTTTTAGTTGCTCCACCATTTGTTCCAATTGATTTTCAAGCATTGAAATTGCTTTGGAGTTGTTTTCCTCTTGTTTGAAGCCTTCCTTCAATAATTCCATCATTAGATCCAACTTTTTGTCAAATGATGACTCGTGTGTTCCTTGATCTGCTAGAAAATAGGATGACTCGTCATCTTGATTTTGGTCCAAATTGTTGCTCCCCCACCAATCATCTTCATATAGATCTCGTTGTGGTGGTTGACTATAAAAGTCATAATAACCCAGATCCATGGCGAAATAATCACCAATTGTTCTTCCGTCATTCATGGTATAAATCCAAGTAAAAGTCTTGCAATTCGATTGTTTCTAAAAGATCTTTCGGGTTCCGGATTGAATAAGAGTGGTGAATTATTGCTACTATGCCTTGTATGCATAAACAAGTGAGTTTGCACAAGAAAGATAATAATAACAAAAGTAAAATTTGAACTTTAAACAACTCTTTAGAACTTAAGCGCACATAATCCCCGGCAACGGCGCCATTTTGACAACGCTATCGTCACACGCGTCAAAAACAATTTATAACCCACTTTAACTATGTAGATAGGGCAAGCGGGGTCGAGTCCAAGGATTTAGTGGTTAACTTTTAATGAGTTGTAAAGTAAATTTTACGGTGATGGTAAAAATATTGAGATTGTAACTTGAGATTAAAGAAAGAATTACTTCCGGTTTAGTTATCAACAATTAGTTTCACATGTTTTATTACGATGATTCCGATATAATTACTTTGACATAATTACAGTTTACTGACAATTACTATTACTCAGGTAAATACATAACATGTTGAATCAATTATTTGTCTTTGTCTAACAATTAAGTAGATTAGGCACAAACAATGGTATAGCAATATTATGTTTTATCTAGGCGATAGTAACGTTACTACTTATTAGCATATTAATTTGGCACAAAGTATATTAACTGATTATCCGTCTTAGCTCGTTAGTTAGGTGAGATAGGCACGAATAATATGTTGGTAATACTATGTCTTGAGAAGATGATAATAAGTAGAAGTAAACACAAATGATTCACTAGTTGTATTCAAAGAGATAAGAGTTTAAGAATTACAATAGTAAAACACTTGTCGGAATCAAAGTAAAAACATGCTATACTAAGAGTTGGATAACATTACCGGAAGTAATCTGAAGAGATTAGCCTTCCATTCGTGTGATGATCGTAAAGATGGTCTTGGTGTTCCTTGACATGTGACTTGATGCGGTTATCTTCCAAATTATCTTGAATTACAACAAGAATTACCACCGAGAGGGATGATATCTTGATTCTAAACAACTAGCTAAGAGATGTTTCAAGCTATTCTAACTGATAGAGAGTGTTTGAGTATCCTTATTACAAATAGAGTGAATTGGTGTCTAAATCCGTGCATAATAGGTCTCTATTTATACTAACTGAGCACAGTGCTCGCGTCGCGACCAAGGGTGCCGTCGCGGCGCGAGGGTGCGTTGGTCGTTGCTTTTGGTCGGCCACTGGTCTGGTTAGTGGGTTTGTTGGTAGCCTCGCGATCATGTAGTGGTTGATGTCGCGTCCAAAGGTCTTCGCGTCTAAGTTCTTCGCGTCGCGACCATGGGTTCCGTCGCGGCGCGAGAGCTGTATTTTTTTTGGTTTTCTGTCTTGTTTTTCTTCACGTTGCGACACAGGATCTTCAAGTCGCGATTGTTGTATTTTTTTATGTATTTTTGGTATTTTTGGTATTTTAAGTTTGAGCGTCACTTCCTCGGGTTTGTTCTTTTATAGTTCTTGGGTCTTGTTCCTGAAATTAAACCATAAATGTTAGCTCACAAATCCCTCTTGTTTTCCTCACACCAGCAGCTCCGGAGAACTCTGTTCAAGTTAAACATGAATCGTAATTCATGTTTAGCCACCTGTTAATATAAGCCTGTTTTGATGTTGAGCTTATCAGGATTTCCTATGGTGAAAACCATAGTTCTGGCAGATTTGCATCTGCAACACAGCAGTGGGCTGTGATGTGCAGTGTATGAAAAATGAGATATTCTCTCGTTAAGCTTGCAATTTTTTTGTGAGGATGTCTGGGGACTGTAGACGAATTAATCATAATTCTATTGAGAGAATTAATGATATCTTAATAGGATTTCCCCGTGATTTGTGAGATGTTTTCTGTGTGAAAACAAATGGCTGGCATGGGTTAGTGTTGACCCGACAGTAGATCTATTATCACCGCCAGACTGTTGGGAGTCTGTGGTGTGCATCAGGAGCTGCCGTTGGAATGTGAGCTTTTGCCTATTTGTTTATGAAAACATGCATTCTTATAAAATGTGATTGTTTGGTTTTAACAGATGAGGTAGGTTAGACGGGTCTGTCTGAACCATATCTGTTATGAAGAAGCATTTTGCATGTTTTAAGGCGGTTTTTGGGTTCTTTTATTTTGCACAAAAAGATAGTTTTTGTGTGCCTCTGAGCGTATTAATGCGATAAAACAGTCTTTAAATGATAGTGTTTTATTGTAAAAATAAAACACTATCAGTACCTTTCAGCAATGGCCCGAACAAGGTCAGGTTTCAAGCGGCGGTCAACAAATTCCTCGAATTTTTGTATTTTTTATTCCTTGAGTCGATCCATGAAGCTCCTGCAACAGGTTGAACCAAATTAAAATATCTGCATATATAACTCCATCACTTAAACGATCGTCTGTAAGATATTTAAAATCAATTCAGCTCTGATTACCCTTCTTCCGCCACTCTCCTCGACACCCAAATAGATCTCATTCTGGTGACCTGAATGCGAGTAGCATCCAATGGCTAAGTGTTTACACCAAAGGCGTACTTTCTCAATTCCATCACGAACAGCATTACATATGTCAAGAGCTTTGATGCTTTGATGCTTCTATCGAAGAACTCAGTAAGGAGTTTACCTAGAGGAGGTTTTGAGAGATTTTCAGAATTGTTTAGAAGAATAACCTTGAAATCTTCTTGACAGGAAAATGTATGCGTCTAGTAGCTTGGATATTTAATCAATGGAGAGAAATTCATCGGGAAAAGAAGATGAAAGTGTATGCGTCTAGTAGCTTGGATATCCAGGTAAGCTTTTCCTCTCAGTGAGTTTGAATTGAACCCAGTTCCGACTGGTTTTTATTAAATTGTATTAAATTGAACTCCTCTCTATCTAGTGTCTTGCTCTCCATTAACGGAGACGATGGGTTGCGGTCTAAGTTTCCGCCAGCGTTACCGCCGCCTTCTTCAATTTCCTTTTCGATTTTCATATTCGTCGTCTGCATCTTCCCCAGTTCATAGCTACTTGACGAATACTACCTACACGGTGAGGGTAACCGGCGGATATCTTCACGATAATTAGCAAGCATATTTGCAGGTAAAAAATGTAACACCCGGCTCTTAACAAAAACACCCCTGAAAAATTTTTCATTTTAAACAAAGGTTTCTATACATAAAACCATAACAAAGGGGTATATTTTAACAAAAACGGGTACAAGCGTATCAAGGAGAGTATAAAAATACCATGTCTCCTTTAAAGCCGGGCTGCTACTAACAGCATCTATGAGTCCCACTTCAAAGTCACGGACTCTATCTTGTCCCCTATCAGTATCATGCTAACCTGCAGGGACGGTAACAAATATCGTGAGCTATAAAGCTCAGTGAGTAATCAAATCTGCAAATAACATGTATCAAAATACAATCATATAACTGTCTGGATTTTGAATCCAAACTCCTAGCCTTACTGGCTGACCATATATACTCTAGGATTTCACATCCTATTATGTAGCCCTACAGGCTGAATCATAGTGACCTGTAATTAACAAGCCACGTTAGTTATTTGCATCTATAATCATGTCTAACCATTTCTGTCCCATATTTCTTAGTCACAATGGACTACATCATATATCATGGCTAAATAAGCCGCACCCTGTGTCATAGCTATATAAGCTGCACCAAAACAATATCAGTATATGAAACATAGCCCGCAGGCCGCACCAGCTGGGTTCAATAACCCGATATCATAGCCAAAAGGCCGCACCATTTACCTGTAACAATATCATAGCCATATAGGCTGCACCGGTTAGATATGGCTCACGGGTTATCCCGCTGTTGCCGTGGCTCACGGGTTAGCCCGCTGTTGCCTAGACTCACGGGTTAGCCCGCTGTTGTCTATATAAATTTGGCTCATCAAAGTAAACCATGGCTCACGGGTTAGCCCGCTGTTGCCTGAAATATGTGGCTCACAGGAAAATCCCGCTGTTGCCTAGACTCACGGCTGGTTCCGGTCTTGTCTATATAAGTTTCATTGACTCACGGCTGGTTCCGGTCTTGTCATTTCATTTTATTGACTCACGGCTGGTTCCGGTCTTGTCATTTCATAGTGTAAATAGATATGTATTGACTCACAGCTCCGTTCTTGTCATCGCAATGACTCACGGCTTATCTAGTATTGTCTTTTACATATATTTTACACTTGTCATTTTCGTCCCCCGAAGCCGTTTCAACCTGTAACAAATCAATCATCATATATCACATATGATATCAGTGAGATTACTCACCTGGATACTAGCTGCGTTTCAATTTTTGGTTGTTTCTTGCCTTTGCGTGCACCACAACCATTTTGTCCCATACCTATTTATCCATTTATATTTCAAATGATAATAGGTTAATAATCATTCTACATTGACTCTAATACACTAGAGTTCAATACAATATCGTTATAAATAATGCCTAGTTAATAAACTTTCCGTTTACTAACTTTATATGAATTTTACTATTCACCGAGGCATTCGAATCGATCTACAGTGCCCCCGAGGGGTCGAAAACTCAATATAAAAATTTTCCCAAACTTTTCAGACCATAACGAGCCTATGGTCCAAATTTGAGCTAAAACGGACAAGCCAAACGAAAAATAGCATTTCTGATCCCCTGCCTGGGAGGCGCATCGCGCCCAGGCCAAGGGCGCGCCGCGCCTGCATAGTAGGGTCGCGATCCACCCTTGGGTCGGGTCGCGATCGACGAACAGCAGGCCAGAAAATTCCGATTTTTATGCTATAAAATCCCATTTTTCTCATTTCAAGCCCTTAATACTCGACTTAATGATTAGGGATTGTTCTAGGACTAAAACCTTTGTCTAATAACAGGTTTTAAACCATTAAAAACACCTTAATCACACAAATTCATGATTTAGGGTTCTTGGCAAAATTCTCAATTTCATCAAAAATGGCAACCTACTTCCATTTTCTTGAACTAAGCCTTATTAGCATGACTTAATGAAAGTATAACATCCGTTTAAACACATAATTACAACTGAAATTTACAAATTTCAGTTTCTATCAAACCCATCAAGAAAAACCACAAGAACTTGGCTAGAAATCAAGTTTACTAACCTTTCAAGCCTAGGAATCATCAATTCCAAGCCATAGTTCTAATTCCTTGCTTCAATTCCATGAGTTCCTGCAGAAATCGCACCCTCCTTGCTCCTCCCATTGCTGCACATATGGCTAGTCAAAGAGAGAGTCAACTCTCTCTTATTTATACCACCAATTTTTACAACTTTGGTCCCTAAGTTCCATTTCTTGAACTTTGACCACAAAATCAAGTTTTATTACCATAAAACTTTCATTTCTTACATTTTTGCCACAACCAACAATATTTTTCATATTTGGTCTTTCACATGGTCAAATGACCAAAATACCCTTTTTCGGTAAAACGACCCAAATTCAGTTTTTATAACATTTTAAGTCCAAAACTCAAAATATTATTTCAAACCAAATACTTTTCTGTCCAAAAGACCAATTTACCCTTCCAAGGTAAAATGACCATTTTGCCCTTTTATTATAATTATATAATAAAACATGTCTTGGCGTTACAAATTCTCCCCTCCTTCAAAAGATTTCGTCCCCGAAATCATACTATCAAGCGAGGGTATTTCTTTCTCGTTACAATTCCGGTTTCCCATATCATATGGAAACCTTTATGGTATTGCCTAAGCACTTAACCATACTAGTCTTCTTATCTCGTGGTTATATCACCACTCGCATATCTCTCCTCCGGTTGTCCCGGGCACCTTAATCACTTATCTTCCTCATTTCAACATGAGGAATTTGTTAGAATTTATCAATCTATGTTCTCAGAACCATGAGACCCATAGAAAACATTACAATTATCTTGAAGTTCATCAAGAAACTTCAATCAACACTCCGCAATTATTTCTTTTGGGATATACGGAAAGGTCCAATAAGCAAGGACTCAACTTTCCTTTTTGTCCCACATCAATTTCTAGTCCTTCCGAAGGGTCACTGTGAGTTCCACCATCTTCCTTTACTTGGGGTTTCAATGGTTTTACTCGACAATCCGCATACTACTCTTGTCGACTTTGGTCTATTTCCAAGCTTTCTCGAATTTGCCTAATCTTTTCTTCTGTTTGAGATACAATCTCAGGTTTAGTCAACGGCTTCTCCCCAACTTCTGTCTAGCAAATCGGCGTGCAACACGGTAGTCTAAACAATACTTCCTACGAGTCAATAAAACACTAGTATAATACCTATACTTATCTACAACTTCTACCAAGGATAGACGGTCGTATTGTTTTCCGCTAGGGTCTGTTATGCAGATTTCAAGCATAACTCCTAAGGTCTGCATCATTATCTCACCTCGTCAATCCATCTGCGATTCGCACACAGTACTTACTAGTACTTTTGAGCTAATAATTCTAAGAATTAATGCTAAATTCAGCAAATAATTCTAGTATCTCGATCCGATACAGTCGTCACCTGTAGTGCACGTCAACAATTTTCTTTTTCTATGTAGTTTTTCACTACTTTCCGCTCTGAATTTCTTCCTTAATCGGTATACATTTGCACTGGTTTCATCAATCAACCTGCAATTCACCCATGTGGTGTCATACCCATACGGTACTTGCAAAGACTTTACTACAAAGTCTATGATATTTTTCGTCCCATTTCTTCTTTAGGACGTACAACCCTATGTTTCTAATGATTTGACTGTAGTTACCCACAAGTCAAACACTTTTCACATATCTTTCAATGTCTTTCTTCAGCCCCGGCCACCAACACATAGGTTTTATCGACCTATACAGTTTGGTATTGCCCCGGGTATGCTGCATATCTGATACAAAATGCATCTTTTCAAGATGATTTTTATGTTTCGTTTGACTTTGGAATTCACATTCACAACCGCCAAGGGTTTTAAATCACTGTGATATTCCAACTAACTTCCGCTACAATTTAATCATTTATTCACTTTTCACGTTTTCAGACTTGCACACATCTTTCTGTGCTACCCGAATCAACTCAGGTAATCAATTTGCCACGTTCATACACGTGGATGTAACCTCCAAAGGTTACTCTTTCTAATTCAAGGCATCTGTAATCACATACGCCTTTCTGAGATGGTACAAGATTTCATACCCGAAATCTCTAAGTAACCCATCTATATTTGCTATTTCATATATAACTTCTTTTTGATCAATTAAGTCTTTCAAACTTTTATGATTCTTATACACGGTAAGCCTTACACCATATAGATAGTGTCTCACAAGCTTAATACCAAAATCATAGTTGCTATTGCAACATCATGCATCCTCAATCAAAGTTGGATACATTTCAATGATCCAATCCATCTTCTCTACTTAGCATCATTGCTAATGTTAGAGTTCACACAAGGTTTATTCCAAACTTTTACAACCTATCTGTGGTCTTTCTACCACTCAGACTTTACACTTTTCTTGGTCAACTTTAGTCAGCTAACCAGCAATCAAGGAGCAGTTTTCTACAACTCTCCTATAGTAACCCGCCAAATCCAAGGAACTACAATGTCAGTCGGATTCCTCAGGCGGTTCCAGCTTTATCACATCATATATCCCACTGGATTTATTTTATCATCTTTGGCAGTATTATCATGCCCAAAGAGTTGAAACTTCTTTTAGCCAAATTTTTCATACTTGGAGAATTTAACATATCACTTAACTCAGTGAAGTAACTCCAGTATCTGGTACAATGTAACTCATATTCAATCTGGTTTCGAGAATATCATATTCTCAGTAGTCAATGTACATATACATTAACTTATCGTTTTTCTTTTCAAACAGATAGGGCTCCACCCGATGACACCTATAGTCATATGAGATCCCAAATTAAAAAAAACAATTTCTTCCAATTTTTTTACCACTCTGCCATCTCTGCAGAGGCCAATCAACACAGAGCCTAGATAACAGGAACGACTCCCAATACCAGCTTAACCATAAGCTCTTCTTGCCAATCTGGCAGAAATCTTGGAAGTTCTTTTCAAAAGAATCATCCGAAAATTTATTTAAAGTAGTACACTACTACCACCACTTTATTAAGCTTGGCCCATACCACGTATGCCAACTACAACATCATTCCTTTACTAACTCTTTTCCGAGTTTAAGCAAAGGAAAATAACTGGTATTCTCAACAACGGTCATTCACCATGGATTTTCATCCGCTCATTTCTGTTTCAAGAACCATACTGTTCTTATTTCTACAATTCACATTAGCATAATTCATTGCTAACCAATTCATAAGCACAACTGCTTCAATTTCACTGGTAGTCATCGGCTTCAGATTCATAGGGAAAAGGGTCCCGTAAATCCTAGGCAGACTACCTTCCAGGTGTTCAATATCTAGAACATATTTGCTATTTACTATAGCTACTTCCAAAATTTCATCCATAATCGTTGATGAAATATCCAATCACGACATCAGTGTCACCGATCCAAAGCATAGTTTCATGGATCAAATATAACATACACGAAGTTATATTCAAAACATTTACATCGGAGATCATATCTGTCTCCTCACGAGTTTCTTCCACAATCTGCTGGAAAGATCAAGGCACCACTGGTCCTTTTTAACCATCTATTTCTTCTTTCTTTCCTGGGTTCACCACCCGTTACTCCACCTTTAGCATGTGAGTATGTCATAAGGAAGTGATCTATAGTTCCTCATTGGAACCACTTCCGTCCCATACAACAAGCTCGAGCAATCTGCTCCTATCATTTGCAATTTCAGCATGTCAACGGTAGAGTCTCAACTCTACAATTTTCCTTCGTGCCTTTCCTGCACTGATCACAATACATAACTGCTCGGTTTTGGTCCCTTCCTTTTTAGGTTGGACCGGTCTGTGGCAACTTCTCCTGAAGCGTCCACTAATCGTTTTCTGCTTTTTTTGTAGTCTCAACTACTGTTCTTTCACCTTGAATATCAATCAGGGTGAGCAACCGATTTCTTTTTCTGACCACATCAGCTAATATTGCCCAACATGTGGATTTCTGCTATTCGTCCCCTTTTTGCTCCTCATCCAACGGAGTCTCAAGAATGAGCTGGTCCATTTCCTAGAGCTTCGCGCCCTAAATTTCTCCCAGTAATACTCGCTGCTCGTACTTCTTATACATTAGAAGTCAGCAATAGTTAGGTTATATATGTATAATAAAAATTTATATACACCTAACAGTTTATCATGTCTACTGTCTCAGGGTTTAAGTCCAGGAATCTACTCTATAGACACCTAGTTCACTTAAACCACGGCTCTGATACCAACTTGTAACACCCGGCTCTTAACAAAAACACCCCTGAAAAATTTTTCATTTTAAACAAAGGTTTCTATACATAAAACCATAACAAAGGGGTATATTTTAACAAAAACGGGTACAAGCGTATCAAGGAGAGTATAAAAATACCATGTCTCCTTTAAAGCCGGGCTGCTACTAACAGCATCTATGAGTCCCACTTCAAAGTCACGGACTCTATCTTGTTCCCTATCAGTATCATGCTAACCTGCAGGGACGGTAACAAATATCGTGAGCTATAAAGCTCAGTGAGTAATCAAATCTGCAAATAACATGTATCAAAATACAATCATATAACTGTCTGGATTTTGAATCCAAACTCCTAGCCTTACTGGCTGACCATATATACTCTAGGATTTCACATCCTATTATGTAGCCCTACAGGCTGAATCATAGTGACCTGTAATTAACAAGCCACGTTAGTTATTTGCATCTATAATCATGTCTAACCATTTCTGTCCCATATTTCTTAGTCACAATGGACTACATCATATATCATGGCTAAATAAGCCGCACCCTGTGTCATAGCTATATAAGCTGCACCAAAACAATATCAGTATATGAAACATAGCCCGCAGGCCGCACCAGCTGGGTTCAATAACCCGATATCATAGCCAAAAGGCCGCACCATTTACCTGTAACAATATCATAGCCATATAGGCTGCACCGGTTAGATATGGCTCACGGGTTATCCCGCTGTTGCCGTGGCTCACGGGTTAGCCCGCTGTTGCCTAGACTCACGGGTTAGCCCGCTGTTGTCTATATAAATTTGGCTCATCAAAGTAAACCATGGCTCACGGGTTAGCCCGCTGTTGCCTGAAATATGTGGCTCACAGGAAAATCCCGCTGTTGCCTAGACTCACGGCTGGTTCCGGTCTTGTCTATATAAGTTTCATTGACTCACGGCTGGTTCCGGTCTTGTCATTTCATTTTATTGACTCACGGCTGGTTCCGGTCTTGTCATTTCATAGTGTAAATAGATATGTATTGACTCACAGCTCCGTTCTTGTCATCGCAATGACTCACGGCTTATCTAGTATTGTCTTTTACATATATTTTACACTTGTCATTTTCGTCCCCTGAAGCCGTTTCAACCTGTAACAAATCAATCATCATATATCACATATGATATCAGTGAGATTACTCACCTGGATACTAGCTGCGTTTCAATTTTTGGTTGTTTCTTGCCTTTGCGTGCACCACAACCATTTTGTCCCATACCTATTTATCCATTTATATTTCAAATGATAATAGGTTAATAATCATTCTACATTGACTCTAATACACTAGAGTTCAATACAATATCGTTATAAATAATGCCTAGTTAATAAACTTTCCGTTTACTAACTTTATATGAATTTTACTATTCACCGAGGCATTCGAATCGATCTACAGTGCCCCCGAGGGGTCGAAAACTCAATATAAAAATTTTCCCAAACTTTTCAGACCATAACGAGCCTATGGTCCAAATTTGAGCTAAAACGGACAAGCCAAACGAAAAATAGCATTTCTGATCCCCTGCCTGGGAGGCGCATCGCGCCCAGGCCAAGGGCGCGCCGCGCCTGCATAGTAAGGTCGCGATCCACCCTTGGGTCGGGTCGCGATCGACGAACAGCAGGCCAGAAAATTCCGATTTTTATGCTATAAAATCCCATTTTTCTCATTTCAAGCCCTTAATACTCGACTTAATGATTAGGGATTGTTCTAGGACTAAAACCTTTGTCTAATAACAGGTTTTAAACCATTAAAAACACCTTAATCACACAAATTCATGATTTAGGGTTCTTGGCAAAATTCTCAATTTCATCAAAAATGGCAACCTACTTCCATTTCCTTGAACTAAGCCTTATTAGCATGACTTAATGGAAGTATAACATCCGTTTAAACACATAATTACAACTGAAATTTACAAATTTCAGTTTCTATCAAACCCATCAAGAAAAACCACAAGAACTTGGCTAGAAATCAAGTTTACTAACCTTTCAAGCCTAGGAATCATCAATTCCAAGCCATAGTTCTAATTCCTTGCTTCAATTCCATGAGTTCCTGCAGAAATCGCACCCTCCTTGCTCCTCCCGTTGCTGCACATATGGCTAGTCAAAGAGAGAGTCAACTCTCTCTTATTTATACCACCAATTTTTACAACTTTGGTCCCTAAGTTCCATTTCTTGAACTTTGACCACAAAATCAAGTTTTATTACCATAAAACTTTCATTTCTTACATTTTTGCCACAACCAACATTATTTTTCATATTTGGTCTTTCACATGGTCAAATGACCAAAATACCCTTTTTCGGTAAAACGACCCAAATTCAGTTTTTATAACATTTTAAGTCCAAAACTCAAAATATTATTTCAAACCAAATACTTTTCTGTCCAAAAGACCAATTTACCCTTCCAAGGTAAAATGACCATTTTGCCCTTTTATTATAATTATATAATAAAACATGTCTTGGCGTTACAAAAAACGTGACCATCGAATTTCTTACTGCAAAAGTTCACCGGAGGGAGAGATCGGATTTCTTGCTGCAAAAGTTCACCGGAGGGAGAGAGAAAAAGATTTTGTTTTTTTTTTTTTTGTTTTTTTAATTGATTTAATAAATAATGTATTAAAAGAAAAATGAAAAAGAAATAAAAATGGCATTTTAGTCTTTTTACCTGGCCAAGGGACCAAAAGTGTAAGCAAAAGTGCAGTTCATGGACCATGAGCGTGAAAAACCAAAAGGATGACCAAGAGTGAAATTTTGGGACAACCACAGGGACCAAAATTGTAATTTACTCTTTAATAAATTTATCACTTTTTGGATGAGGACAAAGATTTTAGATTTAGTTCATTATGTTTTGTTTAAAAGAGAAGAAATACATTTTTTTTAATTTTAGCCATGATTTATCAAATCAAAATAAATTATCATCTCTCGTACACCCCACTTACCATCCCACCTTTCATTGCACCCTACCCTACCTCAAACCACTTCAACTCCATCCGACTCGTCTCTGCACCCACACACCCACACACAACCTTATGCCCACGCCTATGCCTATGTACACACATATGCGTGTGTGCGCGCACACACACACAAAAACACATGTTTCCTTTATTTCTTTATCTCTTTACATTTGCACCTAACTTGTGACTAAGTGACCCTCAACCTTGCCCCACGATAAGATATATGTTGAGAGTTTTTATCAAGTGCAATTATATATTTTAGTATTGTAAAACTAATTTTTTTGGTCTATATACTATGGGCAAATTCAAGAAAATAACATAGGTTTGAGCCGGTAAGAGTTTAATAAATGAAGTTTTTAATCAAATGAGAGTTTTATCATATTTATTAAAAATAATAATAATTTACAAAAAATAAATAAAATGGTATTTTGTTCATATCACTTAATTTACTTTTCAATTCATTTGACAAATCTCCGGATTAAACAAACTACAGTTTCCATTTCATATCAACCAAAGGCATAACAAATTTTAATTCATTTATATTTCAATTTGTTTGACAAACTTCATTCATTCCAAAAACATTTTGCAAACTAAACACCATTTAATCGCATCAATTATGTTCCAAATTGGATTATGTTGACACCACAAAGTACAAATCAAGAAAGTAATGAGTATCAGTTTTGTCACACGATAAAATTAAATTATAGGTTTTATAGCACTTTCAAAGTACACTTGAAAGTCGTACCATTAACCATATAAGTAAATCCGTGGTCCCTTAAAGTAGGTTTTGGAGATCTATTTCGGATGCTTTTTATGCACTTGAGAATTGAAATTTTTATTAAAGAGAACATTTAATTCAGAAGGAGGGTTAACTTAGAGATCGAGTTTCAAAATTTTGTATGACAGAACTATCTACCAATGACACAGTGGGTTGGTCCAACCATCCGGCCCACGTTGGTCCATTTCAATTTTTTTAAGAATATTAGAAAAAAATTGTAGTTCATTTTCCTTGGTGAATATTGTGAAACAGATGATTTCTTTCAATTACCTGATATTTAGTAAACATTGAACCGAGTGCTGTTGATTTTGTCTTTGCCACATTTTATGTTTATGTACCTTTAAACGGTTTAATCCAGAACTTCAGTGCTTGTTGAAATGATGTTCTTTATATTATATGCACTTTATGTTACATGAGTATTGTTTGTCATCTTTAATTAATTTCATTATATTCAATCTTACCTACCAAACATGATCAATTCAATTCCTTAATGTGAATTAAGATGGACTCGGTTCTTTAATCTTATAAAGTAACAATATATTAATTTCGATTACAAATATATTCTAACTTACCTTTTTCATTCCATTTTCCCAAATATCACATTTTATCAAATAGTTTTTCTTAAATCATTTATTCAACAACTCTTGATGAAAAAGAAATAAAGTTTCACCTTACTTCGGTTTTGTAATCCCCTTTTTTGCCAGCTTTTTGTTAGTATTTTTTATAATAATACAGCCGTTACAAAAAAGAAGCGCTTCGGTAGTTTTTGGAGGCAACTCCCGGTATTTTTTTTTTTTTTTTTTTTTGCTTTAACAATTTTATTCGGTGTTATTTAATTATTTTATATGTTTTCAGTTTGATAGCTTCGATTATTGCATAAAGTAAGGATTGATATTTTTACGCAGGTAAAAGAGTTTAATCATACACAACAATTGTTATGTATGATTAAAAATTGTTATGTATAGATCATTTTCCTATACAAAAAGATTAAGCATACAATGGGAAATTTTGAAGCAAAAAAGTTTGGTCCACAGTTACTACTTACTAGACATTTCTTGTCGTTCTCTAAAAAATGAAACTAGGCTTTTTTGTTTTGCTAAAACTATTTTTAAGCGTTGTGCAAGAAGATATGTCTAAATACGTTAAAAATTCAAAAATCAAAAAATGAACACCGAGTAAAATCTAGAATCTAAGGTTTGCTTCTAGCCCAGCGGTATCAGGTGTTTCCCTCCCTACTTCAGGTCAAGGGTTCAAGTCTCTTTCGAGACATATGTGGTATTAAGGTGTAATTTAGGAGTATGTTAGATTGTCGTTCTAAAAAAAACTTGCAGCCACTGATGTCGCCGACATCGCCGCTGCTTTTTCCCTGTCACCGTCACTGTTACAACGTACTCACTATCCCACCGTCGCCCTCTACCGCTCTCACAATTGCCCCCTCCATCCTCCTCTTCCGCACACCAGTCATCGCATCGCAATGGTCGCCTCCATTCTCGGCCTATAACCACCCTCACCTGCTCATTGTTTTCTTACACCTCTCAACACATCTCATCTCCTCCTTCCACCGTGAATCCCCCTTGGAACCATCAGCCGATGCCGACCATCTAGCCGCCTCCGCTGCTCCGACTAGACTTTTCTTCCTATCTCTTCCTTCCTCTTTCCAGCCTCCTGTGGCCGCCATAGTGTTCCCTCACCAATGCCACATGTGTCCCATCAGTGCAAAGCACCATACTCTTCCCTATTCGTCGAATTGTAGCCCTTGCCATTTCTTTTTCGTTTATACATGCATATCCCCCATTTTATTGTTGGTTATGTCCTTCCACTTTTCATTACAAAGATCTTTGTATGGTTTTTAGAGTTTTCTCTTTAATCTATTATTCTTCATATTCTACGCTTTAATGAACACACTTGGCACTCATGGGTCCCACAAACGATGCAATCAAGATTGATTTGTGGATGTTCATCACGAGGCCTGTAACCATATCCCACTGAGGGCACAGGAGTTTTTCTTGTTATTTTATCTTGTTTATGTTGTTTTTTTATTTATGTGTTGTATGATCGTAGTAGTTTGTAAATTTGATTGTAGTTGTTGTTGTTTGATTTGTGTGGTGGCCTTCTATTTTCCTTGCCTTTAAGGCTGTCCACTATACTTGCTTCTGTGCCTCTTGAAAAATTCTTTAAGGGCTAAAGATAGGATGCATCAAACTACCCCTAGCAACCATCTTAGCCATAGCATATGGGAATTATCAAACTAAAACGTCCAAGAATGCTCAAGCATAAGGTCTAAAGACATGTCCACACCACAAGCATTCTCTTAATCTTCCAATATCTTCATTCTACCGTTTCTCAAATTATCCACCCGATCTAGCACACCTATGTTTATGAGCATCCTTTGTTCCTTGCTCCTAATATGTGCCTTTTAGGATATATTATAGTGACTCATATTACACGATCAATACCTATTTTATCTTAAGGATATACCTACTTTGATGAAATATGGATGAATGTTACATGGATACAAATATAAAAATGGATCAATGATAGAAAAAGAAGGCCAAAAACAAATTGTAGTACTACCGTTGTAACGTTGCCCATGGAGATTGCATGTCGACATCCCTAAGAAGCCATGTCTCAACGTATTAAGCTTGACGGTCAAGAATACAATGTCGGAGAATCCCTATTCAATCTCTTATAATGTCGTAGTGTCTATCTCACTGTCTTCACGACACTAACCATATGCTCTAGTTGTTCTTCATGACATTCATGGTCCAACGCCTCCTCCACATCCGTCGCTGTAGTTCTAGTGTTCTACATATCCTTTCCTGTTTGCGAAGTTCCATAAATTGGTAAGGACCATAACCCTAATATGGTAGTTTTCTAGATGTTTATACAATCATTACAATGCACTTGGGAAATAGATGTTTAGAACACAATCATCATTCACTTCCAAAACGCCATGAAGATTGTCGGTACATTTTATGTATGACTTGCACGTAATGTCAATAATGTCTGTTTTAATGATAAAAAACATGAAATGTCAATATGATTTTATCACTAATATTTCTACTTAGTAGGTAAGGAGTCAACACTACTTGAACCCGACAAACACGATTGGAAACTGAACCTCGATTTTTTGGGCCCGGTAAATGGTTGTGGGACCAGGTATATATACTATAAAAAATTACGGATTTATGATGATTATGGTATTAAGGTTATGTTTGCTCGACAATCGATCCCATTTACCCGACATTGAATCATTTATATTATTAATAATAATTATAATTTTCTTATTGATATATATATGATTTCATAATTATATTATGATGCTATATGTCTCTTGTAATTATTACTTATAGCGTAATCAATAATACTAACCTAAAATACTTAAAAGTTCCAAATTTCAATCATTAAGCATTTATTACTGTCACACCCCGCTTAAAGCGGAAATACGGATCATAACAGTTTAAAGGTTTCAAGCACAAGATACAATATGTAATATCGTGTTACTAATTATTAGTGAAATTGTATTAATCTTAGTGTAATTAAGATTAAATAGGTTGTTATATGAGTTAGGATTGTTAGAAACCCATTTGGGAGAAGTTTGAGCTTGAAAAGTGTCAAAAAGAGGTTACACGAGTCGTGTAGGGTCACACGGGTCGTGTAAAATGGCTTTATAAACCAATCCGAGACCCTTCCAAACCCACACGGGTCGTGTAGGTCCACATGGGTTGTGTGGAAATTGTTCAGAAAGCAGTCCGAGGGTCGAAAAGGGGTCACACAAATCGTTTTCGCGAGCACGGGTCGCGCAGCGAACATTAGCGGCGCTAATAGGGACATTAGCGGCGCTAATGTCGCAAATGGGTTTTTAAAGTGTGTTTTTGCTTCATTTTGGGAAAGTTCTATTTCGTGGTTTTCCTCTCTTCAACCCAAGAAACTTGTCCTAAAACCTCTAAAGTCGAAATTAAGGCCTATAATTCGAGGGACTGACTTAAACGAACGAACATGAACAATAAAACTCATTCGTTTAAAATTTTTGTGTTCGTTCGTTTGTTCAGCTAACTTAAACGAACAAACATGAACAAGTTATCGTTCGTGCTCGTTTGGTTCATTTACATACCTAATGGTGATCTATCACCTAATCTATACACCATCGATGGAATATATTTTTTGCAACTTTTATCTATTTCCGACATATTACATAAAGTTTAATACTAAAAAAATATTTTTGAGATATATAATTTTAATTTATATAGATTTTTAAAAATACTTTTATTTGTACTAACCTTTTACAGACATTTTATTATATTAGTATAACTTCGTAAATTTTATTTGGACACGTATAACCAAAAGAAATTCATCATATATAATTATTTTTGAATTATTTGTCGTATCATCAAAACAAACCTTTTCATCAACTACGGAAGCTAACATTTATTAAAAATATTACAATCGAGATTAAATTTAACATGTATCATAGATAAAAAATTTTTGAACGGCATATCATAAATAAATATCAAATTTAAATCGTAACATGGTATTGCAACTAACAAAAAAGTACATTAAAATCTCTTTACATAATTACATAAACTAAATATATGTAACATTAAATTTGAATGGCAAACTGTAAAAAAAAAAAAAAAAAAAAAAAATTATAACACAAACTGTGGTATACCAACACCAAGCCAAAATAGTGTAAGAAACGAGGTTAGTAAATTGAGTTTTGGTGCTGTGTTGTAAATCAGTAAATGCCGGCGATAATCAAACAATTAGACATGTTAAAGATCATTATTTCAAACCCATCTTCTCTATTGTAAACTGTAATTCGAACCTTTTTTAACATATATTCCGTTAAAAAAAAAAAAAGGAAATTAATGATAGAAAGAAGCCAAGTCTACCATAACTGTCTTGATCTCTTGATTGATGAAGAGTTTAATGTTTGTTGATCTTTATTCATCTTCTTCAAACTAGCAGTTTCATTGGAGGACACTCTCTTTGACCTTGATATTTGATGATCCATGGCAGAAGATGGATTTACTAAAATACTCAAATCTTCTGACCATAAAGTACCAAAATCTCCGTTGTTGTCAGAATCATGGGCCATAAATGGCAAGGTACATGTACCAGTACCACTGTCATATCCCTGTCACCACATATAAATCCAATTTTAGAATCTTCAAATGATTTGATACATAATTTAATAACAGTTTTAAAGGATTACAAACCTCGTAGAAGAAGCCGTAATTGGAAGCAGACGGATTGAGGAACTCATCAACATGCCACCCGGGTACCGTCTCTGTCAAATATTCCGACATGCTACCGGCGTCCATTGAAGCACCTTCTCCGTGGGTCACACCGTCACAATTATCGTTTAACGATGTGGAATTGTTAGCTTGGGAAACAATGGAGTTCATTCTGCTATCAATTTCGCTGGATCCATTTGAGTTCGAAGAACATAGAGCTTGATCTGACGAATTATCGTAACAGGAAGACGAATCCGACAGCTTAACGCCGGCGAGAAGAAACCGATTGTGATATTTTGTGAGTTCGTTTGCCCTGTGAATCAAAATATCACATTCTCTGCAGAGGATCGCTCTATCTTCTTTACAGAACAGAAACGCTCTTTTCTCCTGCGTTAGATTATCAGTTTGAATCATTAACTAAAATCGACGTACTAATCGGTGCAATTTTGATAGATTTTGAAATTTGAACTTATCGTAGTCGGAATCGTTGATATTACCTGGCAGATGTCGCAGCGTGGAGGTTGATCGGAGGAAGAATGGAGGGAGAAACGAGGGTGTTTGCTGGCGAGCTTGTTGGCATGGTGGACGCGGCGGTCGCAGCCATGGCAGAGGGAGGCTTCGTCGGCGGTGCAGTAAACGGCCGCCTCCTTTTTCTCACACATATCGCATTGAATCTTCATTTGGTTTCTCTCCGTGTAGAATTAAGGCAGAAGTTGATGGGTGTTATGGTTGAGGTATTGAGGAGAGATGGTTCTATATACTTGATGTCTTCCTGCCATGACCATGAGAGTGTGAAACTAATACTTTAATGTCACATTTACAGTATAAGTCCTTCACCATTGATGATGAAGATAGAGGTCCTTCTAGTTTTGATAAAGAATTAATTAACTCATATAACAAATAGTTATTTTATGTTTTTTTATTTTGGTAATAAACTTTTTTTAGTGCTAACTAGTTCATGCAACTAGCATTTTACATTAAATATGTCACTATATTAATAATTTATGGTATTGCAGACACTCATGATTATGTGATGTCGATTATAGTGACATTTTTATACTAATAAACACACATCAACACCCGTGGGCGAATTTAAATTACTATTTACTAAATAATAGAAATAATTAGTGTTTGCATCTTTCTCAAGTTGGTATATACCATATTTCTGTGTCTTATATCTTCGTTTATAAATGTATAAATAAGTTAGACTACGACACCTCATCTAAGATCAATATTATGAAAACTCAAGGACTACTCTTATCGGAGTAAATTATTGGTTCAAAGTTTGGCATAATTTTGATTAAGGGAAAAGAAATTTAAAACTTTGATTTATCCGAGACCTTATGATGTAATAGTTGGACAAAGACCGATTAAAAATAGAATTTCTTATGTAAAAATGAAGAATATGATAATGCAGTTTGAGCCATAAGCTTAAATATGTACGGACATATTCCTAAAAACGTTTTGGTCTCCTTTTTCACTAATTTGGACTTTGTCATAGTGTTTTTAACGTTGTATTCACTATGAAAAGTCTTCTTGTCCTCCTATTTGTATATTCACACATGCTATTTATCATTTATAGAACCATTTTATAGGTTTCACAATAGTGTTGATCAACAAGAATAATGGTTGTATGAGGACAAACAAAAATCATACATGCTAAGTCTTGGAAAGGCATAAGTAGATCCAATTGGTTGCTTAAAACCCTTGCTTCATTATAACTATAGTTGTATTATATAGACTATTAACCTGTTTATTCAACCACAATTGAGATATTTTCCTAAGTGTACAATATCAAACCTTAGGGGCATCACTTGTCTATTTTCTAAATATGGAGGGTGTTGTTGCACTAACTTGTAATGGGTACAAAGAAAAAGAGAGATGGTTATGGGCTTTCTGTGAGGACTTTATGGGACCGCCCAGGGTTTGCTTTTATGGCCATTTTTTCCATTGAATTTTGGCCTTCTCTTGATAGTCAAAGTCAGCTCAATGGTCGGTTAAATTTTCCAAAATTACCACTAATATATGACAATTCGAGTACTTTCCCATTATATCCAAAACAATAAGAACTCAACGACAATAAAAGACTTTTAATCTTAAGAAACAAATGATAGGTACAAAAAAGTACGATTGAATATATCCAAGATGTGTACGATTTGATTTGATTAGTTTAAAAATCAAATGTTGAACAAACCAATAAGGTACGTATACAAGTAAACATACGAAAACGTGTATAGAACTACTAATAAAATTAAAACAACTGCATACTAATATATATCAATAACTTTGATATAGTATTAATACGCTTTAGTTGACCCAATTATATAGAGTTCTAAATAATAGACAATGGCCAAATTAGGAGATTCAACAAGTTTTCAAATCAATCAATCAACTAAAATTTTTCACATCCATCAAAATTCAAACTATCCAAATTGCTTAGATTTGGTTGGTTAACTCTATTTTGGATTAAATCATATACAGATACATCCCGCAACATATGTTTGGTTAAATTTTCTTTGAATGAATTGATGACTTTAAGCTCGAATATCTTAATTTTATTACTCAGTAACTTAAAATTACATTTTTAGATCAGGACTGTTTTTTTTTTTTTTTTTCAACTTCTTAAATAATTTGACTTGGTTGAGCAAGATTGCAATCATAATTTAAAAAAGGAATAATTATAAAGAAAGGCAAGTGGTGTACAATATTTTATATGTACTTTTTGACACCTAAAAGCTGAATCCCCAATTATGCAAGTCTCGTGCAAATGGGCACATTTGTTTATTGTAGATTGGGAATTCAAGATGGGTGGTTGATTGGACCAAATGCGTGTTCAAAAGATGGGCAGGCAATAAAATAGGAAAGATTGGTCCCAATAAAACAAGACGACAAATACCACTTTTTGGGTTTGTGGGGCTCTGTACACATCAATTTAACGTGGGAAGTGATTTGCGCAGAACAATTTTTATCCAATAATAAAGATTTAGAGTAATTGTACAATATATAACAAAAGCATTAATTGTTATATATAGATAAAAATTGTTATGTATAAATCATTCCTCATTTGATATATGTTTTAGGTTTTATGGAAGGGGGTTTGTCGTCGACATCTGAGATAGCAAGGTATGTTGTTGGAGAACTCCGTCCCTGGTAGGTAGCGACATAGGTCGAAGGCAAGATTTTGTGGCTGTCTTTTTCCTCCATCTTACCACTCAAAAGGCTATAAATGTAGTAATATACACCTACATGTTTTACCTATAATTATATAAACACTTACACTCATAAAATATATAAACACCTTCACTCAATTTTCTCTCATTTTATACAAACCACACTCACAAAAAATGTCAACACCATCTTAAAGAATGAATTGTTGTTTAACATTAAGGAGGTTGTTTTCCAATTGATAGTAAAGATGTTCGATATTTTAGAACGAGTTGAAGATGAAGCCAAAAGTTCACAGTTGAAGATGCGGAAAATGTTTCTCAGAGATTGTTGGGTTGCAAACGAGCGGCTTATGGCACACTGATTAAATGATGATATTGTTTATGGAGGATAGTTTTCGTCGGCGGTTTCAAATAGAGAAACATTTATTTCTACGTTTAGTCGACGATTTGATGAGCATGACTGATTATATTAGACAAAGTCACGATGCAAGAGGTGCAGAAGATTTTACTTCAATATAGAATTGCACAGTTGCAGTTCTTCAATTAGCATACAGTTCGTTTCAAATTCATGTGATGAATATACTTAAATGCCTAAGTGGGTTGCATGGGAACATCTAGAAGAGTTTTGTATGTGTATTGTTACACTTTACGGTCCAAAATATTTGCGTAAGCCTATATTCAGTGACATTCAAGAATTATATGCGCATCACGCAAATGTCCATAGCTTTCCTGAGATGCTTGGAAGTCTGGATTGTCTTTGTTGGGAGTGGGGTAGTTGTCCTAGTACATGGCATGGCAATATACACTGGGTGATAAGACTCTCCCAACGGTCATACTTGTAACACCTGACTTATATAAACAAATACACCCAAAAAATTTACTTTTCGAACATAATTTATTACAACAAAACACAGTATTGGTGTATAAGTTACATATAAGATGTACATAAAAGTATCCTGGGAGTACAAAAGCCTAACAAAAGTCCTCCAAATCGGGCTGCTACGGTCCTCGCCTACATGATCTAGGCCTCCTAACCATAAGCTACATCATTCCCCTTAATGGGGTCAAACTCACCTGCAATGTCATTACACACACACACACACACACACTATGAGCTATAAAAGCTCAATGAGTAATCACATACATATATCAATATATAATGAAGATAAAACAAATTATCACACACTCATCGCATAGCTATACTGCTCTGTATTCCTTCATAATCTCAACTCACAACCCCTTTCCTTCCTCAACTGTAACACCCCAATCTCACACAAATTTTTTTTTGTTTTACAAAGAATTCATAATACAAAACATTTAATTATAAATATGGGGTATTACTCTTCTGTATCATTACCACAATTCAAGCAGCACATACTTTGCACAACGAAAGCTACCGTCCCACACTCGACTCTTCTAATTCCTTGTTTGATTACCTGAGTACATAGCATTTTAAAAAAAACATACGTAAGACATACGTCTCGTGAGTAATACGGGTTTTAGACCCAAAATAATTTCTCATATAATAATCATTCCAAATTTCCATATTATTTAATTTCCTATGAGCGCACCCATAGGTATTCCTTTTCATTTGTGAGCACATTCCTACGAGCGCACCCGTAGGTTTTATACGAGACGCACCCGTATAACTTCTTCCTCAATAGCATGAAACGGATTCATCTACCAAGGTAAGACAACTACTTCGCGACGGGAGGTACCATCCCAATAGTGTCTTTTTGCCACCCCTACCGCAGCAGGCTGTGATCTTTATCCGGATACTAAGCAACTCATCATCATGGGCCAATCACATTATTAGTTCATTGTATTCCTGATTCTCTTTCTGTACACGTTATAAGCATATTTTTTCATAAAATACTTTTAAAACCATAAAACCACTTTGACTCCAAAACATTTTTTGAATAAAAACTCATTTTGCTATGTACTTCAAAAATCCACATATTACTCACCTCGAGTCGGCAATGTAGAAATCCGTGCGGCAACTCCGCAAATCCAACCAAGCTCAAAACCGAACACCTTATACTCCTATAAGGTATATTAAGTTATTATACGTCATAATAATTAAGCCCTACCTTAATTATATAGTTGTAGAATTGAAACACTTATTATATTTATTTTTAGCTTTTGACCCCAAAACATAAAATCTGTTTATGACCCTTTTAAGCCCATCTTAAACTTAACCAATCAATGATATTTTTATACAGTCATCTAGCTCACCTCTTTAGGTTTCCAGGGATATAAGGCACATGCACTAACTATTTTTCCTCTATTATATACAATTTAACCAAGATTGGGTATCAAAATATGTCAAATCCAGACCAGGTTACAAAGAATGCCACTTTCAACCTAGGAAGGATCATCAATAAATTCTGGAAAAAACATTGGACAAACTAGACCCTAGGACAAGACTACAGGTCCTGGCCTCATGTCGTTTTCATTTTCCAATAGTCCCCAGCACATTCAGCAAGTGGACTTCACAATTTAAACAATGAGCTGGACCAGCCCCAAAGAATCAGTCCAAGCGCCCAATGGGCTAAGAATTGGGTTCTGAAATTTGGTGTGGCAAAACTAGACTTCCAACCTGAACTAAGGCCACTGACCTCACCCCTAAATGACTTTTATACAAGTTTTAGTGATTTTCCAAAGGCAGGGGACTGAATCTGACAAAAGTTGGACCAGTCAGTGGAAATAGGCAATTCCACATGACTTAAGGTCTGAATGAATTAAGACCATTTTTAGGGAACAAACTAGACTCAATGGTAAAGTCACAGGGCCTGACCTCAGGTCTTTTGCATTCGCCAATAAGAAATGATAAATTGACAAAGTTGACTTACTTGATGAGTCCACTCACCGGACCACACCTTAAAGAAATATTAGTCGCACACAATGGGTTACAAACTGAACTCTGAAATTTGGTACGGACAAACTAAACTTCAGAAGTGAACTAAGGCAATTGGCCTTGCCCCCAAACGATCTTTGTACAATTAATAATGATTTTCTAAAGAAAAGGGACCAAATCAGACAAAACTTAGACTAATCAGTGAATATTGAAATATTCACCTAACTTAGCACACAAATTAGACCAAGAACTTCTGGATGAACAAACTACATACAAAGACCTTTCCAGAAATGTATGGTTCACTCCAAATGGTAAATCTTACGATTTACTATGAATTTTCTAAAATAAGTTCAATTACGAGATGAAGAAAAAGAACATGTATACCTTATTAACAAGTTATGCAGCCCCAAACTCACGATCACCCGCTCAAATCTGCTTCTTCTTCTTCATCCTACATAGTCACGATCTCACACACACACACCTCCCTCCCTCCCCAACTCGATCATAGCAATTAGAAAGGAGAGAAACACGAGACAGATGGGGTTCATGGTTTAGGTAGGAGACAATTATTAGAGCAGGTGATTGAGATTTCCTTTTGCTTATAATCCTCATGACTTGTACTGTGGGCTAAATTTGGATCATATAGATCATGTCGGCAGGCTCCTCTTTTGAAGAAAGTAATTTTATGCAACTATTAAGAGTTGACAACCTTGGTCCCTAAACATTGTCCAATTAATTTTAAACTTCCTAAGTAATAATTGGTTTACAAACTAAGTTTCGTTAAATGACAATTCACTATCTCAACATAAATAGAACTTAAAATGATATTATTATCATGATTATTGTTATTATTATTATTTGCGGTAATAATCGAATTAAATTCCTCAAATCGTTTTTAGCGAAAACGAGTTTTAAATAAACTAATAATCAATTAACGTTAATACAAATTAGGGCGTTACATCAACCCCCACTATATCGAGTCGTAGAGACTCACCGTTACACCCTCTTTTTGTGTGAGAACAGTCGGCCACAAAGGCCCTCACAATATATATTGGCGGTTAAACCTAATCCCTCGGCCACTAAGGCCTAATTGAACCACATAGGCTCTCACAGCGTATATTGGGCGATTAAACCCAATCCATTGGCCACTAAGGCCTAAATGAACTCTATGCCACAAAGGCTCAACAAACACATATCACAAAAGATAAGGTATAGATTACTCACCTGATTTTAGCAATTTCACACAGTTTTAAATAGTACAATCGGTAGGCCAAAGTGTCTTCTCGGCACTTTCAAACACCTATATCATAACACACACACATACACACACACACACACACATATATATATATATATATATATATATATATATATATATATATATATATATATATATATATATATATATATATATACACACACACACCTTGTATTTACTCTATTATAACTATATTCACTTGACTATTTCTTGAAACTTGTTTATCATACTTAGGGTTTGGATTAAAAACCCTTTTACACACCCATTTCTCAAATCACTTCCTCTAATCTCACTAGTTACAGGTGGGTTACTAACACCAACCTGTAACCTAATATCTTTCAGCTAACCCATCTCTCAATTAGAAACAAGAACTTGAAATCATACGTCCAAGATGCAAGGTATCTCCTTTTTCTTCAAATTCTTGAGTTCTTGGCCTTCAATTTGATCTCCAGGTGTTCCATAGGTTTTCTAGGGTTTCTGTACAAAGTTTTTATGAGTTTATTCCACCAAATCAACTCTCAATTCGACTTTATCATTTTTAGGTCGGTCGGTAGATAGCGCCGCTATCTCATAAAGATAACGTCACTATCTCTCAAATAGAGTCACTATCTACCTAGCTCAAGAAATCTTTCACTCAGCTTGACATTCACCTACTCGACTTGAACCACAATAGCAACCTACTTCCAAATAGCGGCGTCGCTATCTATGCCGAAGCTGACTTTCAGCTCAGTTTTTTTTATTAAACACTTCCAAAAGTATTTCTAACTTCCTTCACTCAATTTCTAGCATTCACTTCTAGCTAACAAAGTTCCCAACTAACTTACACATTTAACAAATGACCAAAATACCCTTTTTAGTCATTTAATCACACAACTAATTTTAATCATACAAAGATTAAAACTTAAACACTTACCAAAAGGAACACAATGTTTCAAATTATCCTCCCCTTCAAAAGATTATGTCCTCGGAATCATACAAAAAGTTGAGGGTATTTCACCCTCATTTCGTCCTCGGCCTCCCAAGTCATATCAGAACCTCTATGATGTCGCCATTGCACTTTAACCATGCTAATCTTCTTATTGCATAACTGCCTCACTTTCCAGTCTAACACCTTCTCCAGTTGCTCTGGATATCTAAGTTTTTCATCCACTTCAATCTCTGCTTGGGGTACTTGTTGAGACTCATCAAACAAGGTTTTTCGCAACTATGACACATGAAAAACATTATGAATGCCCCGTAACTCATCAGGTAACTCCAACTGATAAGCCACAGCTCCTACTTTTTGCGATTTTCGAAACGAACCGATAAAACGAGGACTCAATTTCCCTTTCTTCCTGAAACGGATTAAACATTTCCTTACCTTTCCAATGGAACTCTTTGTGATATCAGCATCTTGCTTTTAACGGTTTTGAGCAACTTTTAAGTGCTCTCAAATTTCTTTAATATTTTCTTCAGTTTGGGATACAAGCTCGAGTCCGACAAACGGCTGTTCTCCTACCTTAATCCAGCAAGTCGAAGTACGACACGGTGCTCCGTATAATGCCTTATATGGGGCCATCTAAATGTTGGAGTGTTAACTGTTATTATACGCAAGTTCTACCAAAGGTAGATAATCCTCCCAACTTCCACCGAAATCTATAACACACGTTCGAAGCATATCTTCCAACGTCTGAATAGTCCTCTCACTTTGTCCGTCAGTCTGCGGGTGATATGTTGTGCTTATCAAAACTTTAGAACACATGTGTTCTTGAAGACTCTACCAAAACCGAGAGGTAAACCGACTATCTCGATCGGATATGATAGAAGTTGGTACTCCATGTCGACGAACTACTTCACCAATATAGATTTTGGTTAACTTCCCGATCTTGAAACTTTCACATATCAGTATAAACTGCGCCGATTTCGTCAATCGGTCTACCACTACGCATATGGTATCATGCTCACGCGGCGTTCGAGGAAGTTGTTGGAATAATGTCAAGGTCAACAACTTGTGG